>BTHU01000014.1:2246977-2686977 GCA_036184795.1 Tokudaia tokunoshimensis
TTACGGTGACTAGTCGGGCTGCAGTTACATAAACAACAGAAAAAACTAAGACCTAAGTCTACAAGTTTTGTGGGTTTCAAGACCTTATGCAATCAATATTCTGACATCTGTAACACAAATTTGTTCCTACAATGCTGACACCAGAAACTAAGGGATTAGCATCTCTTGATGAGTTTTGTTAAGATTTTGAAACAAACTCAGTTGGATTCTTTGGAATAACAATCCTTGAGCCACTGCTTTCTATTTGGGTCTTTTAAGAAAAGCATAGTCATCTCCTTATTAGGGAAAGTCTCATTAAAGACGCTGAGGTACAGCCTGTTTCAAAAGCAGTACTTGTAGCTTATGTTAATAGTTCTAAATGTCTAAAGGGCTATTAAATGAAAACCTTAACAATCTCTAGTTTGAGCAGTAAGAATTTTTTTTAAAAAAAGCTAACCAGGAAGAATCGTCATACATTCCTGAAACTTTTATAATTGGAAAGTAACATGGTACTTGGAGACAGTCTTTCTTATGGAGCCCAGGCTATCCTTGAGCTCCTAAATCCTGTACTACTATGCCCAGCATAACCTCCTTAATCTTTTTCTAGAAATGCCTATTTTGCCTAGTTATTACAGGGAAGTATCCACCATTATAAAATGGTGTTAGCCATAAAGGAGCTGAAGAGATGGCGTAGGTAAAAGCATTTGCCACTTAAGCTGGAGGAATTGAATTCTGATCCACAAATAAAACTTGGATCTGTAATGCCAGCACTGGAAAGGCAGAGGCAAGCAGATCCCTGGGGCTGGCTGGGCAGCCTACAGCCTCGCTGTGCTGGTGAGCTCACCTGTCTCAAAACAGTTAAAGCTACGGAGGAGGGCATCTGATGGCACTGTGTGTGGGGGGGGGGGGGGAGACAGAGAGACAGACGAGGAAGACATCTGATGGCGCTGTGTGTGTGTGTGTGTGTGTATGAAAGAGAGAGAGAGAGAGAGAGAGAGAATGCCATACAAACAGATTCCTTATTAATTTTGAATAGCATGGTGAGGACATTTCCCCAAAATTGATGCAACATTCTCCAAAAGGACTAAAATTTCCTGAAAAACTACTTATAACACTGGCTAACTTTGCTAACATTATCTTTTATCTTCAATTCTTGCATGTCAATCAAGCCCTGACCTAAAGGAATTTAAAGCAAGTCTGAATCTCCGTTTCCAGAGGCTGCTGTCCCTCTGTTTTGGTCAATTCTTTTACCCTCTTACTCTCCTGATAGTCAACTTCTGAGTCAAAACCTGTAGCTGCATTAAGATTCCATTTTAATTACTGAGACAGTGCCTTGCATTTTGAGATATCTGGTACTTGGGTATTCTATCTTCTCTAGCTCGGCTCAGCCAGGCCTGACCTTGAGCAGCTACTACCCTCTGTAAGTGGAGGAGGTTGCTCTTTACTCTCAGAGGGAGTAGAACTAATTTTAATTTAATTTATACGTAAACAAGGTCTCACTATATGGCCCTCGGAAGCCTGGAACTCATTATCCAGACCAGGCTGGCTTTGAACTCCAGATACCTGTCCACCTTTGCCGGCTGAGTTCTGGGATTAAAGGTGTGCAACCACATCTGGCTGGGGAAAAAAAAAGTTTTTTTGTTCTCTTCTCCGCTCTTCTTTGGCTCTCTGTGGGCAGACTATAGACACATACCACATGTGCCTGGCTTAAGGTATTATTTTTTAAATAAGTATTCTGATATAAGAATCTAAAAGTTTATTGTTAAATACATATTCCAAAACATTCAAGTTTTTAAAAAATTACAGCATAAGACAAAGCGTGTATACACACAAATATACATTATATACCAATGAGACACATTGAAAACATGTTCACAACTGTAAACAGCTCCCTACAGTCTGCGACGATACGAGCAGGAAGTCCTCAGCAAGTCTATCCCCGACTCCTGGGAAGCCTGGTGCCCTATCACGGACAGGACAGAGAGTTTAGAACATAAATAATGCACAAGTTGTCACATCACACCCTTTACTACTTTGTCTCCCTTGTATCTTTTTTCTGTGACCTAAGACCCATTCCTCCTGACCAAGACCAACTCAGAGGAGAAATGCAGAAATGTGGACACTCCTGGCAGATCAAAAAAATCCCAGTAGCGTTCCAGTCCTGGGCTCATGTTTCCTTGTGGCCATTACCTAATTAAACAAACAAAGGTGGCGTGAGAAAGAAATACTATGAGAAAAAGAAGCATTTCTGTCTATCAACAATATACACATTATTCGGCTCCAAATATAAATACGTGAAACACTTAGGGAAGCACCAGAAACTCTGCAGTAAGCACCGTGTAATTTACAATGACTATGTTAGGTGGGGACAGACATTTTGCTCAGTGACAAACATCTCTGCAATAATTATTTGTTCATTTGCACGTGTGCAGCAAACGTCAGCCTTTCCTATCGCTCCCCCATGCACACAGTGCAGACCACACACTGCCTTGGACACAGTGTCCTCCCTCACTTCCTCCCTGTCAGATCTGTTAGTTTTATGATCCGCACCTTGAACCCACGCATCGGGCTCCTGAGGCAGAGAGAACCGGGACACTAAGCATCCGAGTCTACCTGGTGGTTTAGCTCAAAGATCTTGTTTAAGGACGCCCCCAGGATCTTTAAGAATTCTTAATTTGTTACAATCTGACATCAGAGCAAATATTATAATTTTAAAATAAGTTATTCATTCTCTCCTGGACTTGGACACAAACAACCCGTGATTATCTACACCACCTCACAACACACAGCAGCAACAGTAGGTGGAAAGCCGTATCAGGAGCACATATCTTTAAAGAAGGGATGTAATAAGGCTGCTTCTGCTGTTATCCTTGAGGCTGGGTTTAGATCCAGAAGTTTATCAAGCAGGTCATAGGCTTCATCAGGTACCGAGTCCCAGCCCTCTGAGTTGGCAGTCCAGTCTCGGGGCTGACTCCGACAGCCATCGCTGTCGCTTTTACACAAGGACTCCTCTGAGTCCTGTGCCTGAGAAGCCTGTATGCGGGGCGCTTTATGGTCAGTGCTCCCTGAAGCGGCAGGGTCATGGCAAGCACTCCCTGGAGGACCAGTGGCTGACTCGGGAGTGGTGGAGTCTAGACCCCGTAGTCTCTCACAGAGCGCCCTCAAGTCTTGTGCTGGGACTTCTTTGCTACACAAAACTGATTTGCCTTAAAGAAAGAAAATATTCAACATATCAGAAGCAAGTCATGCAAACCAAGTAAGTCCAGCCATGGTCAGATGAATGTTCTTCTGTATCTGAGAATGAGACAGCGGGCCGCGGGCCATGTTTCAGTCGTGTTCAGAGCAGGGGAGAGGAGAGAAGTGGGACTGCTGCTGCGCTAGGCCAGGCTCTACCTGACGCCAGCGTCTGTGGCTTTTACAAGCTGCAGCCCCCTTCCGCCTCCTAACCCTGCCTGCCTGCCGTCTCTGGGGCTCATGTCTTTCCCAGGATGCCCCAGTGTCCAGCTCAAGAACTGAATTTGCGAGGCCTGTATTCCGAAAGTCCTTGTTAAGTTTCTGTTATAATCAGCAAAACTGAATCATTACTTTTACTGTCATAACTAATGAAAATGTCTGTCTCACCTATAAGTCTGTGAGCTCTTTGAAGATTAAGATATTCTGAACTCCTCAAAGCTATATACATTTCCCGGTACACACACCAGATGTAGTTAATGTCTGTTGTACTAGACTTCCCAAACCCCCTACTTATTTGAATAGTTTAGCTGCTGTTCTAGAACAATGTATAAGAGCTAAACCCTCTTCATATCCTTCCTTCCTTCTTTTCTCAACACTATTCATCTCTAACAGCAAATTCTTTCCTCCACTAGGATTTTAGCTCTATGACAATAAGTAGTGCCTGCCCCCCGCCCCCCTCCCCAGGTTCGGTCATGAATGAATCAATTAACAAAGCAGATCTCAGGTTTTTCAAAAATACAAATGTCAGTTTGGGGATAACTCGGTGAATACAGCATGTGTTTCATTAAGTGTGAGGACTGGAGTTCTGGCCCCCACAGCCTACACAAATGCCTGCTGAGTGTGGAAGCACACCAATAACGGTGATGCTCAGAAGGCAAAGACAGGAGGCCCTCAGAGAAAGCTGGCTTGTAAGACTAACCGTATCAACAAGCTATGCCTCAGTGAATAAGGAGAACAAATGAGGAAGGCTCCTGATGTCAACTTAGGCCTCCACAAGCACGCACACACGTGCTCACTGTATACACACTTTAAAAAACAAACAAACAAATATTTTAAAAATAACATCACGGGCTGGAGAGATGGCTCATTGGTTAAGAGCACTGACTGCTCTTCCAGAGGTCCTGAGTTCAAATCCCAGCAACCATATGGTGGCTCACAATCATCTGTAATGGGATCTGATGCCCTCTTTTGGTGTGTCTGAAGACAGCTACAATGTACTCACATATAATAATAAATAAATCTTTAAAAAAAATAACATCAGCTTAATATCAAAGTGTGCAAAGTAAGGACAGAAACAGGTAATCATATACTATATACTTCCCTATAATACAGGTAATCATATACTATATACTTCCTTACTATACAGGAATCATATACTGTATACTTCCCTATAATACAGGTAATCATATACTATATCCTTCCCTATAATACAGGTAATCATATACTATATCCTTCCCTATAATACAGGTAATCATATACTATATCCTTCCCTATATATAGATAATCATATACTGTATACTTCCCTATATACAGGTAATCATATACTGCATACTTCCCTATATACGGGTAATCATATACTGCATACTTCCCTATATACGGGTAATCATATACTGCATACTTCCCTATATACGGGTAATCATATACTGCATACTTCCCTATATACAGGTTATCATATACTGCATACTTCTCTATCATATAGACATGTGGCTTAAACACTGAGCTGCACACACCGATTTCCTTGAAGGAGTATACAGCTTGCCAATAAAGCAATCTGGGTAATAAAAAGCTGCCTTCACATTTTCTAATATAATTACCAGACAGGAAAAAGAGGTGGGCAGGACCAGAGAAAGCAACAGAGACAAATGAACACAAATTAAGTCATGAGGGTGCATATCAATCCAGTTTTACTTTTAAAACTATCTCTTCTTCTTTGCTAGGGAACTCTAGCTAGAGGAGGACAGTAGTACAGCTTATCCCTTAATTTATAAGTTTGCTCTGACATCAAGGGATGAAGTTTAGCAAGTCCAAGGCCGTAAATACACATAAATTTTAGCACTTGGTCAAGAGGAAACAACCTAATGAACACATTCATCGAGGATATGTTGTGTCAGGCATTTGTTTCAGCTCCGAGTTTTCTTTGAATTTACTCAGTACAATTCAGTGAGTATTTAAGGCCCACTGCAACAGGGCAGGCTCTGCACAACAGAGTCAGCACTCAGGAAACAGTGGGTCTGTGGGCACTGAGCCTTCTCCTGCCCTAGCTCAAAGTTGTAAGATCTGGCTGAAGTAACTGCAGATGCTATACTAGAAAAACCACTAAACTGTCACACTACAAAAAAGATAAAAGCATGTAACAGCAAATTCCCAGAAGGCTTTGCATGCTATCAACAGACTTGCCCCAGAGTATTTCTCATCAGATATTACTTCATTATAACTTTAATTATCAGTGATAGAAATTCAAATTCTTTAACAAAATGTTTTGTTACTGGCTGACAAACTCCAGATCCCCCGACCTTCTCTAAAAGCTGTTAACCGGGAGGCAGAAAGTTTTAAGTGGTTGAGAACATACGTAAGCATGTTCTATTCTTTGTAATGTAATACTAATTTCAAGACAACAATGTCACATCTCCCTTGTGTGCATCATTTCAGCCTATTAACCTCAAACAAAGTGTTCTTACACTAGGTAAGAGGCCCAGTCTGCAGTCAGTGCTGCCGACACACTTTTGGCAAGCTTGCTGTGAGACTCCTGAAGACCTACATACAGTGTTCTGGCACGTCAGACCTGGGCAGCAGCGGGTGCTCCACAGCAAGGGCCTCTCACAGCCATTCTGAGAACAAAGCATCGTAACAAGTGCCCCCATTTCCTAAATTGTATTTTCCATGAGTGGGTAGGCTATGCAGTTCTTAAAAATTGGCTAGTTAATTCTGATATGTGGTCCTGGGGCTGCGCACAGAGCAGCTTAGTTATTTTTGAGGTAGGCCAGCTCAGAGTCTGTCCATATCACCCAATGACCTCTGGGAAGTAGCAACTGTACTACTACCTGGAGAATAAACACACATCACGGCCATTTGAGTTTGGGCTACCAGAGCAAGGCTGAAGTGAGTCTCAGGCACCCCACAGGATGTGTTATTGCAGTCCTACCCTGTGTTGCTAATATTTATGCTCATGAGCTGAGTATGGCATCACATATCTGTAATACAAGCACTCCAGAGGCAAAGGCAGGAGGACCCCTGTGAATTCCAGGTGGGCCAGAGGTACACAGTGAAACCCTGTCTCAAAAAAACTAAAGAAATTCCGTATATGTGTACACACATGACAATATGCCATAAAAAAATCTGTTTCTTCTGTGCTACCCCAGCCACAGACACCAAGAGCTAGTAATATGCATTTCTGCCATCTTCCTTCACAGTAATCCTTGCTTCAGTGCTAAGTACAATGTTTAATATACAGCAGATTTAAACTTACTATTAAAAATGTATAGAATGGAAGACATAGATGACAGAGTTGACTTCTAATTAGCTGACAAAGAAAGGAATGTAAAGTTCAGCCTTAAACACTAGTGTGGGTACACAGCACTCTGTAGTATACACGACTGTCCACTCTTTACACACCAGTCACTAGTGCACTATGTGTGCCGGGCACAGGGCACTCTATTGTAAACAACTGTCCACTCTATTTAAACAAAGTAACTGTTTTCAACCAAGTGAATAATTCCCTAAGGGTACACGACTTATGAGTACTGAGTAAGTTTACTTGCCAGGGGAATTTTGTAACATTTATTTAGCAATTTATAGGCGACAATCAAAAGCATCTGTAAAACTTACCGAAAGCTTTAGCAGCCTGGACAGTTTCCCTGGATCCTCGAACTGTCATGATTTGAGCCAAAGCAGTTAAGTCATCACTGGCCTTGTAAAACGGGTACCGCCCACTGAGCAAGGAAAGGAATATGACACCTGCAGACCACATGTCGATCGCTGTGACAGAAAACATACTTTAAAATCCAGCCTGAAATTCTCAATGTATGATCACCTAAACCAGTAGCTGCAGAACTCTACTGAGAACTAACATCATCTTAGAAACATTACGTTATGACACAAAGGCTCAATTCAATAGGATTCCCTTCAAATAGTTCTGGAATAGACATTTAAGTTTCTTGGGAGATTCTAAAGTATAACCACAACTCTAACTCAACATTCCTTCTACAAAATGGTTTTCTCTCTTGAACATGCTGGTGAATTAGAAATATTTTACCATTAGAAAACTGTAAATAAATGTACATTTCATGGGATCAAAGGAAATTCAACAATAGCTATTTGGGAAGAAATCTGGATGCTTTTCAAGATGGTGACCTGGTTAAGCAGGTATTTTCCGTTTAGTGAGACACGCTGAGCATTAACGCCAGCGCAGCTACGACCCTGGGCTTGAGCCCAGCAGCTGAACAGAAACAAAGCCAGGCTGACTCGACCTTTCTCCTAACATCCACTCAGCACTGTCCTGTCATAGTTTGATTTGAATCACTGTCTGCTCCTCCGCCGTCGTGCTGAGACTCCTCAGCGTCCGATCTCTTCGCTGCATGTTCTCCCCTTCGGTTCCATCCTTCACCGATCGATGCCAGCTGTGTTTCCACCCGGCTCCTTCCCTGAGCTTCAGACTGACCTTTTGCTCTGTAGGACATTCCACATGGATGTGCCACAAATCTCAAACCAGCTATGGCTCAGTGCAATTCTACCTTCTCTATAACCAGACTCTCGTTCATTCTCTACCTTGTTTCTGGGCACACATCCATGTCCCTGTAAACACTCTGAAGCCTTCCTTCAGGACGCTGCCATGTGAGCGTGGACAAGCGCCTTCTGGGCGTGCTTGTCATCGGCTCACCTTCATCTCCACTGTCACACACAAGTGCCCACACTCGGTCCCCTCAGCCGGGCCACTGCAGGACACCAGCCTACACAATCTTTCTCCCTGCACACGTGCACTGCCTTCTAGAACACAGCCGCCCTGTCTCCTCCCTTGACTAGCACCTATGGCACGCAGTCCGCGCGGTCATTCGGGTGCATGGAGTCTACCTCCTCACTCCACTTTGTACTGAGCAGCTACACTCAATGGCTTCCTC
Source organism: Tokudaia tokunoshimensis (assembly GCA_036184795.1). Lineage (NCBI taxonomy): Eukaryota > Metazoa > Chordata > Mammalia > Rodentia > Muridae > Tokudaia > Tokudaia tokunoshimensis. The sequence continues at coordinate 2,255,305 of BTHU01000014.1, forward strand.
TATGCAACAGCTCCACTATGCTGTTTCTTGAGTTTCTCGGGTCCTGCTCAATGCCAATCTCCAACTCTATAGTATTTCCTCAAAGGTATCTTTTCTACCACATGAACTTCCTTCCTTTCATAACCCTTTGGATAATGGGTGCTCATCAATACCCTGAGTCATCAGCATGTCTGACCATCGTTCTCAATTATGAGCACGTGTGTCCTAGCGAGAATGCGAGCAGTGGTTCTCATTTTACATCACTAGCAGCACAGACAGGAGCAGTGAATCCAAGCGACCCTCAGTGTCTCCACGTCCCACTCCACGACAGCAGGGGCCACCTGTACATTTGACTCAGTGTCTTCTAGGCGCTAGACTTTTTGGATTCTAGAAACCTTTTCTCTTTTTAAAAATCTGTTAACTGCTATTGCATCATTTTCATGGTAGCAAATAATGAAAAACTTCACCTATACCATAGAGAATTTCTGAAGTACTAAGTAAACAGGTGAGCACTGAGATTCTCACGCTGACAGAAAAGTGACTGAATACAGTGTCCCTGACAGCTGACAGCAAGAATTCTGTGAATCATCTTTCAGAATGGCTGAGCAGATACAAACTGTGGGGCGGGCCGAGGGCGGGGTGTCATTTAAAAAGAAAGCAGCATTAAGATCGGTTCCATAAAGAACCACGTTGTCTTACAAGTGGGACACTGGGCATCAGTGGCGAGGACAAATACTACACCCAGGACAAGCGCTCTGCAGGGTGAGGCGGGGCACTTCTTGAGCTCCGTACCTGTCGTCTGGTCAGGACGCTTGGTCAGGACCTCTGGTGCTCTGAATCCTGGTGTGCCTGCCCTAGGTGCGACCTGCTGCCGCCTTATGAGGGAGAAATGAGACAGATAGTTATGTTAAAGTTGGACTGTTAGTGAGGCATGGTGGAACATGCATTTGATCCCTGCACTTGGAAGACAGAAGCTAGTCTACTTAGAGAGTTCAAGGACAGCCAGGGCTACTTAAAGAGACCCTGTCTCAGACAAAAACAAAAACAGAACAACAACAAAAAAACTATGTGAGGTATTAATTTAGTTCACACAAAATTCTGTCCTGGTAGCAATATAAATAAAATTCTTATAAGCAATGAAAACAATGTGATAAACATTTATTCCCCAAATCCCACACCCTGGCCTAACCCTTATGCCCTGGCCTTGTCCCAGACAGATTTCAACACAATTTCCAAGTATAAAAACAGATGGCAGATAATAAAAAGCATTAATAGAAAAATATAACTCAACGGGAATTCCTATAAAAACTCCTGTGTTTGGAGTCCTGAGTTACTGATGGACTTGTGCATATGTGGATCTGAGTTGATCGGGAACAATGCATAAAAACAAAGCCTGAAGGGAACCCGAGGGCCGAGAGCAGCGGTGTCACTGGGCGGGCGGGCGGGCGGGCAGGCGCAAAGGGCAGAAACAATGCCAGCTGCAAACAAAGGTCTCCAGGGCCCCACCCTCACCCACCCACCCAGCTGCACTCAGCAAATATGATTTCCAGAGAAAGTGGTTTCGCCCAATGAGTGCATATCAAGCTGTCCACTCCCTGCATTGTTGTGATGGCCCGTATTATTCCCTTTCCCTCACTAAACCAATATCCCACAGTTATTTCAATTGCTCATCTTGTCCGGGACTCTCCAGCATCACAGGGATGTTACCTCGACAGGCAAACGCTGCAGACTCTATCTGTCCCATAGCAGTCGCAGGTGAGGGCAGTCGGGCAGGACCTGGCAGTTCCCCTCATCACGCTATTCACAGCTTTTGTAGAAATGGACATCTTTTTTGTTGTTAGCTTTCTTGGTATTATGTCTACAGTCTTTGATTGCTTGATGAGCTACAAAAGAAGTTGTGACATTTAACACAACGCCTTCAAACACAAGCACGCTAAAGGCAGCGTCCGAAGCATGAGCTTCATTCAAAACTGCTGCCGGTACCACTGGACCGCAAGTCTATGAAAAGATTTTAAGGCCACTGGACATGGTTGTACATGTTAACAGCACAACTAGGGAGGCTGAAGCAGGAGGATTCTAAGTTTGATGACAGTCTAGGCTATGTAGTAAAACCCTGTGTCTCAAAAAAAAAAAAATGGTTAATAGACCTTTTTGGGGTTTTCTGCCAAATAACATTAAAATTTACTAATTAGCTTGGCAAACATTTAGCCCTTTACTGAACGTTTCCTGACACACTAGAGAAACATTATAACAGTTACTAATCACTAAGGTCTGCGTCCATGTCACAGCTGTAACCTGCAGTTACACTGCCTACACCAATCTGCTGTCACAGGGTACCTAAGCCAACTGAAAACCATCCAACCTGAGGGCACTTTACAGGAATCTTTACACTACTGACTGTGTGTTGGAACTGTGAGGTCCTGCGAGCTCACATGGTGAAGTCTAGCCTTGTTTTGAGTGTTCCTATAGAGAAAGAATAGCAATAGATAATCAAAATAAAAAATTCCACCATAAAGAATTCAGAAAAAGATTAAAGATTGAATTTTGAGTAAATGCTTGAAGTAGCAATACCTTCTGCCAAAGCCAGACTAACACGCGCTACTCTAGCAGATTCCCTGAACCCTGTCGGCGAGTGGCTGACTGACAGCTGAGCTATGACGCTACTTACTTACTTTCTCTGCAGGGCTCTCATGTGAAATGGAGCTGTGTATATTGAAATTTCTTTCTCCAAAAACAGAGCGCTGGACAGAAAGGCCTACAGATCCCTCCTACAATACCAACAAAAACAAGGAGAATTAAGGGTTATATCTGTACCACTTTCTGCCAGCTGTCCTCTGCCACAGCCAAAACATTCTCAGGCATCAAACACTGTGAAAGGAGACACGGTCTAGGCAAAACTCTGCACCCACACATCACCACAGCCCCCATACAACACTAAAAATGCTCAAGGCTGCCCGCACAGGTACTTCCTTTGCCTGGGCAACCAAAATGGAGACAGTCACTTCAGAATTCCCCGTCATGATGTTCGTTAAAGAGAGAGGGGGGATATAACTGATCTAAACTTTGTAACAGAATTTTTGTCTTATCATATAATGTAATCTATAACTCCAAACCATAGGCTGACAAAGTAGAAGATTTCATTTTGAAACAGAGTGAAACTGATTCAGTAACACTCTTATTCAGTTGGTTATTCAGTTAACCAACTGACACGTGTAGCACAGGTCTGTAAAAGCTTCTCAGCCCCAAGTGCTCTCTCTACTAGCACTAGATCTCCCTCTGTTGGGTGATGGAAACACTCCTAAAATCTCTTATTGAAAATGTAAAGGTAGCACCTTTCCATCTTTTCCTTGCTTAATGTGAGTTTGTGTGCTTGCGTAGGACCTTTTGACACAAGCTTTTGTGGCACACTGCTGATCTGCACTCTCAGGTGCCGGGCGACTCCGTGGGCCCCTGGGGCCGATGACTCCGTGACTCTTGTTCTGTGAACAATCTTCCTGCTGAGCTTCAGACTGGACAAACTTGAGCAGCTCTATTTTTGTGTCATGGGTTCCTTGGGCCAAACCGAAGTCCACCAAGGCATACCTTAGAAGCAAATCAAGTACTATCACCCTCCAAGAGAAATTCAATCTTAATAACATTGTAACGCTGTCAAATCACATTCAGAAACTGTAATTCATTCTAGAACAATTAAGAATGTATAATATTCCTTAAAAAAAGAAAAGAAAAAAGAAAAATTCCCAAGTACTTAACAGCTAAGGCTGCCCTTGACCAACCAGCCCAGCACTGTCTGTCCCCTCCTGGCCTGAGGCGAGGCAGAAGACACAGCAGAGACTAACGACAGAACCTTGGGTTGCTCAACAGTTGGAAAGATGGTGTGACAGTAGAAAATTTCTAACTAAACGACAAGGGCTAGGGAATACTTTTAACTCCTTACCACCCTAAGAATGATATACTTATATAACATAAATGCTATTTTCAGCTTATAAGGTCTCTTCCATATATAATCAACAAAAATACTCATATAACAATTTAGGTTTTCATACAGAAAATGATTTATGTGGTCCAACGTTCTCATTAAAACAAAAATAGAAAGCCAAGAGAAACAAGGACTCGAAGGTCAAAACAGGCCAGATTCCGGGTTCCTTATACCTAAGGGCGTACCTCATGATGTGCATCCTGTTACTGATATAGTTTTATTCTCCTCATTCCATTTCCTCTCCCCAGTCACAATAGAAACGTGAACAGAATCAATGTGAACACTACAGTCTAAGAGATGGACTCATGGCGTGAATTCAACTGCTAATGCTTTCTGGGACTCTTCGTACTTACTTTTTCAGGCGCCTATTGTATAAAAAATTGCTGGGCTTCACATCACGGTGAACAATACCAAACTGATGAATTCGTTTCAAAGCTATGAAGAGATTAAACATATATTCCCGAACTTCTTGGAAGGAAAGAGAATTCAGAATGTCCTAAAATAAAGTTATGAATGAAGTCACAACATTGTTTCAATTTAAACATTTAGCTGATTGAAGTTCAAAACTATTAAAACCTACCAAAAACGACTCATGTTGCAGATAAGGCATAGCGATGACCACATGGTCGTTTTTTCTGAAGCAGTACTTAACTCCCATGACATTGTCTTGCCCCCTATTGGAAAATGCACAATGAATTTTAGAGGGAAGGTCAAACACACTGTAACTTAATGCCTTTAAAACAAAAAACAGAATTATTTTAGCAATGTATATGTACTTACTAGAAAACGCAAAATCACATTCATGAACATAAGTATTTAACTGCCATGTAAAAGATAAAAATTTCAAACTAAAATAGCACCAGTTACAAGGTTACTATAACAACGAAAACATGAGATATCTGCAGATAACAATACTTACTAGCAGATAAGATATGACTAGTAATAGATTTTAAAATAAGTAACACTCATTGACCATCTCTATGACCAGCCAAGCTTTGGTCTAAGTATTTTACACCTATTAATAAACTCAATCTTGAGAGATTCTGACCTGCTCAGTCCTAAATGGGACATCTCTAAACATCTCCTGTCAGAACCCAGAGAGCTACACAAAAGAGCACAAAGATTTAAGAGCTAGAGGGGACAGGTGACTCCAAGGAAAGTGTCTTCCAGATACAATAGGAATGAAACATGCATAAACTCACAGAAACTAGGGCAGCGTGCACAAGTTCAAACCAGATGGAGTCCCAGCACTGTGGGGTAAGAGGGAATAAGACATGGGCTCCCATCTCTAACCAAGAAACTACCCTGCAACTGACACCAGCTTGCAAAGGAAAAGTTTTCTCCAATGGAGTCTCACGAGGTATATTGACCACCCTTAGAGGTAGGTCCCACGTCCATCAGTAGATGGCCAACACAAAAACAAACAAACAAACAGAACTCAACTTATTTTTGTAGACACATACTATTTTGGGGAGGAGGTCCTTGTTTTGGTCTTACTAGTCTTTGTCCTGTGTGCTATGGTTTCTGACCATGTGTCTGTGTCTGTGTGTGTTTCTCTTGTAGTTTTTCTTTTCTTTCTTTCTTTCTTTTTTCTTTTTGAGACAGGGTCTCTCAATGTAGTCCTGGCTGTTCTGAAACTCACTCTGTAGACCAGTCTGGTCTAGAACTCAAGACATCTGCCTGCCTCTAACTCCCCATACCTGGTCTTCTGTTTGCCTGTCTGCTTTCTACTGGGAGAAAGGGTGTGGAGTGGGGTGAATGGGACAGTCCTAGAAGGGACTGGAGGGAGGGAAACCATGACCAGAATATACTTCATGCAAAAAATTTTCAATTCAAACATAAAAACAAGCCCCCAGTCTTACAACCCCCTCATGGGAAAGGTCACCCTCTGATATTTTTACAACAAGAAAATGAGGTGAGGGGCTAAGAACATCTCCAATGTCACAGAAGTCGCTAAATCACAAAAGCATGGTTTGAATGAAGAGGGTTTCCTCTAGATACATATCTTACTCGATAAGCTGGACCTCTGTGTAAAAGACGGGACTTTAAAAGGAAGGAATGTGGTTATTCATAAGTAGGAAAACCAGGCAAGAAAGCATCTAAAACCATGACCACCTCATGCCTTTTCTTTTCCTGTTCACATAATGGGAAACAATAAAACCCTAACAAAGCAACCTAAGGAGAAACTATTTACTCTGGTGCACAGTTCCAGTACTGACCGGTTTGTGTGTCAACTTGACACAGAGTTATCACAGAGAAAGGAGCCTCCCTTGAGGAAATGCCTCCATGAGATCCAGGTGTAAGACATTTTCTCAATTGGTGATTGAGGGTGGGAGGCCCATTATGGGTGGTGCCATCCCCGGGCTGGTAGTCTTGGGTTCTATAAGAGAGCAGGCTGAGCAAGCCAGGGGAAGCAAGTCAGTAAGAAACATCCCTCCATGGCCTCTGCATCAGCTCCTGCTTCCTGACCTGCTTGAGTTCCAGTCCTGACTTCCTTTAGTGATGAACAGCAGTGTGGAAGTGTAAGCTGAATAAACCCTTTCCTCCCCAACTTGCTTCTTGGTCGTGTTTGTGCAGGAATAGAAACCCTGGCTAAGACAGTTCCATCAGGGCTGCGGCTCTGGAGCAGCTGGTCACATCACATCCACACTGCAGAAAGCTTTCTCCTGTTTGTACAGCCCAGGATCCCTCCAGGGAATGATCCTTCCCAGTTAAAATGGGTCTTCCCACACCAAATAACCTAACCATGATAATCCCTCAAAGTCTCAGAAACTATATTCTAGAATCTAAATGATCCCTCACAGGTGTGCCTGGAGCCTTGTCTCTAGATGATTTTAGGTCCTGTCAAATTGAAAAAAACATTAATCATGACATTTTTCAAAGTGGTAAATCAACTTGCAGGGAAAAAAAGGGGTGGGGTGGGGAGGGGATATTTTCTTTTGTTTTGTCCTGAATCTCACTATAGCTCAGTCTGGTCTAAAAACTCATGGCAATCCTCTTGCCTTGGCCTCCCAGGTATTGGAATTAGAGGCATACCAGCTTTGAATAAATGTTTATGTACTTGATGAGAGGCACAGTTTAGGAGTAAAATGAAGATGCAGAGGATGATAAATATGTGTCTGGAGGATGATATATGTCTGGATGATATGATATATACATGTCTGGCTTGAACAACCGAGAAGATAGATGATGGTACCTTCTGCACACAGGCAGATGAGAACATTTACTAGAATGGTTATTTTCTGGCCAGGGAAGGCAGAACAAAATTAAGTAGTGTATGTGCACATCCATGTATGGGTGCAATATACTGAAAGGCATATATCACATGATCTTATTCATGTGAGGATGCCAATAAAGCTGATCTCACAGAAAGTAATGTAGGATCCCTAGAGGCCAGTAGTGGGCAGGGGCTACAGGAGGTTGGATGGCAGTTATGAATGCACTGGTTAGGAGCAAGGCCAAGTATTCTGGCACAGCAGAGGGGCTAGAGCTCAGAATAACTGATTATACATTTCATCTGAAGGTTTGAAATGCGCAAAAGAGATAAATCTTTATAGAGATACAATTATTAGTGACTCAGATTTGATCATTCTACATTATCTGCATGTATAAAATCATTATCTGTAATGGCACACTGGGAAACTTTTAAGACATTTGGTCATTAAAGAAAGTAAAGGACCAATCAAATCGTGCTACCAGAGGAGGGGACAACTCATCACAGGCGTAGGCCCCCAGGTCCACAGTTGACAGGATTAACCTAGCAGGGAGAAACTCAGGGGAAACATACGCCAAATGCCACTGCTCTGTGAAAGACACAGGAGAGGAGACAAGGCTATCAGAACTGAAGCAACCGAGGCATCAAACAGTTCTTCACATTAAGGACAAGCCCAGACCGTAAGCCAAGGCTGACTACTGACCAGGAAGGATGGTTATAAATACATGGAGTAAGAACAGGATGCCAGGCTGGGCCTCAAGAAAAATCCCCTCTAGAAGGATTAATAGCAATTTAAGCATCACGAGGTACAGGGCAAAGCATTAACCAAGAGGAGCAATTAGCCGACACTGTAATTCAGGTACCAGCTCACCGCCATTCCTGTTAAGTTCTATAATACTATAAGCCACACGTAGCCTGTCCCATGAAGCGCCTTAAATGCCTACCCTGCAACTGTCAGACACTGCAGCTCCGCTGCAATCCGCATAGGATGACTTGTGGGAATTAGGTGCTTCAGCGCAATTTTCTCTTCATGTCCTTCTTGCAGCTGTGCTGTGGCCAAATAAACAGAGCTGAAGGTGCCTACGAAGCAATCGAGTAAATATCCCAACGTCAGGCTTAAAAACGCTAATAAAGACAGCTCTGTCAAGAGACTGCCAAGTGTTCTAGCGGCATACCAAGTTATGGCTGTTTTACCCTAAGTAGTTACTACCTTCATTCTGTTTAAAACTTGTCACCACAGTTACTAACATTATGATGGCTTCAACAGTTTTACAAAAGTGGAACATACCTTTAACTTACCTTCTCCGATTTTGTCCTTAATTTTGAACACACTGACAAGCTGTGGTACAGCTTCACAAAGCTCCTGGATATCTCTTTCAACACCTACAAGGAAGTTAGAGTTAATGAGCTGTAGGCGGGGTTTTGTTGCTCGTGGTGGTTTGGTCGGGGTCTTCTTACTGCCCAAGCTGCCCAAGCTGCCCAAGGCTTGATTCCCCCACCTCTGCCTCCCAAGTACTATTGTAGGAATTTGCCACCATTACCTAGCTTATAATTTCTTAGATTAAAAAAATAAATAAATAAAACAATGAATTATATTTTAAAATAGGTAATTAACCACAAAGTGATAAACATCAAAACTCCATAGAGTTGCTAATAAATTGCTAGTCACAAAATTTTAACTAGCAGGAAAAATAAAAAGCCCGAAAACCAAACATGGCAACTGTGTACTGTACTAGAGGTACACACTAAGATACAGTCAGTACATATCCTTTAAAAGGAAAATGCTAAGTTTAAAGCAAAAAAGACTAGAGCTGGGCGAGGCGGTGCTGTGGTCACTAGAAGGCATAATCAGAGCACCATGCCACAGTCCTGAAAACAACTCCCTTCAGCAGAGACAAAATCTTACAGGCTGCGAAAGTTTTGAGCACAGAAGGATCAGTCTATCTTCAGAACAACAGTGTTCTTTCTAAATTTCTCTAAATTGTGGGGGAAAGTCATTTAATGTATACCTAAAATTAACAGTATACTCTATCTCAAACTCCAGAAAAATCACTAATTTTAAGTAAATATAAAAGTATGCATAGCTAAAATACGTGGAAGCAGTAACATAAAATCTAATAAAGTACTGATTCAGAAAAAGAACCAGGTAAGAATTTTCAGGTTCTATTGCAGAACCGAGGCCATGACATTCCCATAACCATCCTCCAAGTCTGAGGCCTCTTCAAAGTGATTTCACGAGCATTCTCTTCTTGAAACGGCTTTTCTCCCTGCAGCAGTGTGGCCAGAGTTCAGTCAGGGCTCCCCCTGGGCAAGTGCTACTCCGCTCGTAACACTTGCTTTCTCCTGATTTCTCTGACAGGGTCTGGCAGTGCAGCCCAGGCCAAGTCTCAAACTTGGAATCCTCCTCCGACTTCTTCCTGAATGCTGTGACTCCCGGCACATGCTACTGCTTGGGCCTCAAACCTTCACAGTCTGATGTTGGCAGAATAAGAACGAACATCGTGCCAGGCCTGGTGACACACATCTTCAATCCTAGCAGTAGAGAGGCAGAAGCAGGCATCTCTGAGTTCAAGGGCAGGCTGGTCTAAATACCAAGTTTAAGGCAGCTAGCTAGGGCTTACAAAGTGAGACTCTCAAAAAAGAAAAAAAAATGGATTTTTTTTCCAGATATGGAAACAAGTTTAAGGTAGCTAGCTAGGGCTTACAAAGTGAGACTCTCAAAAAAGAAAAAAAAAATGGATTTTTTTCCAGATATGGAAACCTAGTCAGAGAAGTGAATCATCTGCCCGGCTTCAGAGAGGCGCCACCAATGCTTACCAACACTCTCGTAGTCACGACCTTTAAAAACAAATCATGAACAAGTCGGTGCAGGGGGGCTTCTCCAGGAACTGAGTGCAGGGAAGAGGAGGCCGTTCTCACTCTCAGGGCTGTAGCAAGAGTACGAGTGCATACACTACTAGGTGCAAGGGACAGGGGACGGTGGCAGAGAAATGCCTCTAAGGTGACTGCAAGCCTTCAGAGGGTATCACCCCAAGATGGGTTACATTTCAATGTGGAAAGAACTAAAGAAGACATCTTAGGAAGAAGGAATGATGTCTGCAGACACTGAAAAGCTAACAAAATACAATGAAATAAAAAAAAGAAAGGTGAGCAGTACTTGAGGAGGGAAACACACGATAGTCTCTGGTCTCTACATGCCATGCATGCACATGTGTGTTCTATTTACATAGACACAGAGCCGCACACACTCACACAAATACACAAACACACACAGACATAAATACAGACATACAACAGACAAACACAGACATGCACACACATACACAATACTAAAGGACTAAACAGTGGAAAATACTTTGGCTTTCAAAATTTCCCAAATTTTCTTCAATAAGCATGAATCAACAAAATTACTAAACAAAGGGCTTTGCTATTCATTTGCTACACCAAGTATTTATATCATTTATTTATATCAAGCCCCTACTATGTGCTGAATCCTCTTTGGTTCTACATATACAAAGATAAACAAAATGTTCCAAAACCCCCACCAAAGCAACAAGAGCAGCAAAACTTCAGTTAGGAGTTAGATAAAGCCCAAGCACAAGATGGTTTCACAATCTGACATACAGTGTGTCCAGACCTCATCAGTGTTAGTCTTTACTGAAGTTATGTTTCTAATACAGTGAGTCACATTAGGAGATGGAGCAATGGCTTGATGGCTTAGCTGTTAAGAGCACTGACTGCTCTTCCAGAAGTCCTGAGTTCAAATCCCAGCAACCACATGGTGGCTCACAACCATCTGTAATGGCATTCAGTGCCCTCTTCTGGTGTGTCTGAAGAAACTGACAGTATACTCATATACATAAAAATAAGTATATTTTAACAAAGCGCCACACTAAAGAATCCTATGGATAAAATTTCAGCATGCTTTATAAATTATTATGGGCACCATTTGTAATGTCCTATGTTGCATTACATAAAAGCTACAAAACTTTTCAAACGGGAAATAAAATTCACCCTGTTAATCCACCAGATTTTCAAGATATTAAAAAAGGAGTATTCCACTGAAGATAATTCTAGAACTAGATCAGATTCATGCACGTGTGACCCCTCCAGTTAATGAACAATGTGTACGAGAAGCCAAACTGAATGTGGAACACTAAATGCTTGCACCATATGTGTATTTATTAATTAAAAAGAAAAGCCAGACTGAAAAACAGGCTATTGTTTAAAAAAATTTAAAAAGGAAAGGGGAAACTAGGTAACACCAGTATTTCAAGATTAATCGAATAGCATATGAGACAGACTGGGAATCTGCATAGAAATGGAAGCTGACAGTCTAGGTTAAGGAAGTCGGTGGTAGTCCAACAAGGAATGAGTTTGTGTGGCAGACGCAGACCAGGACAAGCACAGCAGCATACACAGCCTTATCATGGAGAGAGAAGAGGAGGAGTGCACACAGGGGAGCACAGGGTAGGTGGAAGGGGACTCCCAAGATTTCAAGTTCTGAAGTAACACTGTTGTTCATCACCAGGACGAGGACCACTGAGAAAGGTACTCATTCTAACAGTAAGGAACATTTCCGTTTTAGCCAGAAGTCAAAAACATGTGATGCTACGCTTTTTAAGTGGGGCTAAAGCTTTGGGGGGGGGGAGATATAAATAAAATATGTATCATAAATTAAAAGTCAATGTTAGTATCCTTTTGGACAAGCCTAAATTTTCTTAGGACAAAGACGATGGCTAGCTTTCAGGAAAGAATACAGTCAACTGGAATTTTGTTTTCAAACATGCATGTTAAATGAATGTGCACGGTGTGTAAGAAGAGATACCCTGTTTCTTGGGATGGGGCACTTGGTGCTGTATCACAGTTACAAACATTCCATGCATGTCTGCCTGTGAATTCTGTTTATGACTCCTTAATCCCATCCCCACCAATTCCTAAAACCAAGCTTTACACAGTAAGGCTACAGTGGGTCTGGAAGAAAAGTCAGGTGCCAACAAGTATGTTTTCCTAAAAGGCCACTAATATTTGGACCTAACCAATGTCCTCTTAAAGGACAAAGCTGGACTCCAATCCTCTTAAAATGAGATCCAATCCTAAATCCAGATTTCTTGATATGATGCAGACATGTAAAATCCGACGTAAACATACGACTCAGTTTATAAGTCAGGTGTGTGGTTTTCCTGTTTATTTCTAGGACTGTAATTTAATTACATTTTTTTTCCTTCCCGATTCCTCCTAGTTTTTAACGAATTAGAAGATGCAGACTGGAACTTCAGAACCGTGCGACTGTGGCATTGAACACATACCTGAATGTTTAACACTCTGCTCATATTTTTTTAAAGAGTCACCAGCCGGGCACCTGTCACAGTCACGCAAGAGAGAAAACGCCATTGGCTCCTCCTTCTGAGTGTCCCCAAAGAGGCTTCCACTACGCACGCCTGGGATGCAAAGAGCGGGCTACCGAGTCATGTGCAGAGGCGAGAGCAGCAGCTGTGAAAAATCACGACACGGTGAGAAGGGCGAAGTAGCTCACCCACGCAGGCACGCGACAAACCACCTGCCCTTCAGATCACACGAAACCCCGCACCAGACGCCCAAGTCCCAGCCAGGGAGGCGTCGCTGCCACTGGCCTGCGGCGAGCACGCCCGCGGGGACAGGTGGAGCGGGCTGCAGCCCGCTGGGGACCCCGGGGGCGGAGGGGACCGGACGGCTGTTTGCCCGGGAGGATGTCGCTCGCCAAGGCGTGGCCCTCCGCCGGACTGGGGCCAACCGAGGGCGGCTAGGTGCCAACGGAAGGATGAATGAATGGGCCGCCCTGGGCGAGCGCGCGGGGAAGACCGTCCGCCAAAGCTCAGTGCGCAGGCGCACCTCTTCCCGCCGCGGGATGCTCGATCAGGAACTCGTCCCCGGCCCCTCGCCGTCCACGGCTGTGGGACAAACTGTCGAAAACTCACGGTTCACGGAAGTTGGGACGTCCGCGGTCGCTGCCTGCAAGAGCGTCCGTCCACTGAGCCGGTCCGCCAAACGCGCCTGCGCGATTCTTCCCGCGCTGCTTTGAATTGCTCATGCGCGCTCCGAAACCCTCGGCGCCTGCGCAGGAGGCGTGGTCTTTCAAGGCCACGCCCCAGTTAGGGCTCAGTCATCTTCTGCTAAACTAGAGAGCTTGGCGTTAAAAAAGGCTTTGAGGAAAGCTCTCCCAGCTCGCCCGGTCCTTGGCGTTCTGTCTCGGCCTCACACTGTAGTGTAACACACGCTGGACACTTCTCGGGTAGAAGGCACTTGATTGAGTCCGGTTTTACCTTTTTCCACTAAAAATGAAAAGTGTAACTAACCACTGGTTCTTGAGGATCTTACAGTAGAGACGAGCTGCAGTGTATGTTAATCATTTATTTAGTTGTGATATAAACCAGTTTTTAGGGACTGAGCTAATAACAGCGGTGAATAAGGCAGTCAAAGAGCTATCGCAATTTCAGGTCTTTTAATAACCCACTAAGTCTATATTGCATGGGTGTGGAGTGATCCACTGGATTATGCACGGGACTCTTAACACCAGTTGCATCTCCAAAAAGAATGATCCCTCCAGGCCTGGCAACTATCCTCTGCCGGGGCCTCAGTAAAAGATGGGGCCAGGAAATCACCTACCCCTTCTATGCTGGAATTTTGGCCGGTCTTGTTCAGGTAACCCCACCTACTGAGAGCCAAGCCATAGCCAGAACTTCAGCACCCCAGCTCGGACACTCTTAGATAACAGCCCACTTCCACCCTTAGAGCAGCCTAGCCCAGAACAGAGAGACTGTCCAGCTACAGGCATCTTTATTCAATCAATTATTTCTGCTAGCTCCTGGAATATCATAATTGTGATTTGCATGCTCCAATCTGTTTACATGATACAGGGGTGTGTGTGTGTAAATAGATACATAATAAAAGAATTTCTAAGGAGTTAGTATTATTATTACCATGCATTAGATCAGTTAATACAGTGAAAGACCAAATATTTTTTTACTTTAGCATTAATAGTGAAGAATTATGAGTAGTGTTTTCTGATAGTTTTTTTTATCGGTTTTTTTGGGGGGGGGATTTTTGGTTTTGGTTTTTGGTTTTTGGTTTTTTGGTTTTTTTACAAGAAAGCCCCAATTTACTTTTTGCCCATGAAAAATACATTTACCTCATGGTCTTCCACAAGGTACAGATGGAGAAAATGACAGAACTATATGCTGATTTTATTAGTCAGAGTTCTCTAAAGGAACAGAATTGACAGAATGAATATGCATATGAGTGTATGTAAGTATTTATGTGAACATGTATATATGTATATGTGCTATTTATCAGAGAGGCGTGCATGCTGTAGTCCAGGTTGTCCAACAATGGAAAAGCAAAGAATCTGGTATCTTTGCTGGATGTCTCAGTAGTTCTAATGTGCTGCTGGTTGTAGTGGATGGGCTGGGTGCTGTTCTCATGAACCAATCCCCTAATGAATAAAGGAGCCAATCACTGGCCGAGTGGGCGGGACTTCGGGTTGGACTGAAGGAGAGAGGAAGCAGAAGAAACTTATTTCCTTTTGGAACAGGGACAGCAGAGTGGTAGGATGTAGCTGGTACAGTTTCCTAGTATCATGGTGGACCACCTGAGGAATCAGATTTTAATAGGGCTTATAAGGTTGGGTTTTAGTTGTTGCGTCCAGAGAATGAGTTACCATTGTTTCTGAATTTTAAGTTTGTGTTGTGTTTTCCTTCACGAGCTGCTTGGCTGGGTTCAAGAGAGAATGGTATGATGGCCAAGCGTGGGTTTGCCTGAGGTGCTCCAAAATGTCGATTTGAAGCAGGGATGGCGTGGTAACAACCTAGTGAGCTGGGTGGAGATGTTTCAGGAGCTCCAGGTCAGTGAATCTCCATGAGATAAAACTAGGTCAGCCACTAATCTCCAGTGCGTGGCCAGCCAGGCCGGGACAGAGAGTTTGAGGAACACACGCGGGAATGTGAACGTGCAGGCTTTACTTTTTTAATATTTCTCGAAACAGCTGGTGTCCCAGGGAATTCCTAGAGAGCTTCTGGTCTTCAGTTTACGTTGGATTTCCAAAAGAGTGGTTCTAGCACCAGCGAGGGAGTGCCCCAGCCTCAGGGTGGAGGGACTTGCCAGCGAGAGCCGGGGAGGCAAACGAGCAAAGCTTCCTTCTGTGAGGATTGTGTGGGCTGCCGCCAGCAGCTGTGATGATTCAAGGTGGACCTTCTAATCTCAGATGACTAGGATCTAGAGTGGATCTTCCACCCCAAATAAACAAACCTAGAAAAATCCCTCACAGGAGTGATCACATGCTTGGGGTTCAGATAATTCCAGATGTAGCTGAGAACCAAGGTTTAGCCACCATGGTTTGGGGGGCTGAAATGGTTTAGTCGTCAAGAGCACTGGTTGCCTTTCCAAGGACTCAGGATTAAATCCCAGTACCCACATGGCAGTTCACAACTGTCTAATTCCAGTTCCAGGTGGTCTGACAGACATCCATGGAGGCAGAACATCAATGTAAATTTTTAAAGTTTTTTTTTTAAAGCATGAATGGACAATCTGTGAATCTGATGATAATAAGGAAGGGAAGAAACTAGGAATGATGGTCATGTTGTAATTTCAGCACTTGGGAAGATGAGGCAGGAGGATCACCACAAGTTTGAAGACGACCTCAGCTACATTAGAGATACCTTATTTCAAAAACTAAAAAAAAAAAAAGAAAGAAAAGAAATAAAAAGGTAAGGAGAGCTGTCATAGGTGTGAGTCAATGGTAGAGTCTTTCAGTCTCAACTATAAGGCCCTGAGTTCACTCCTTAGTACCACCACTATAAACACACACTCAACGCATACAGTTTATCCCCAGATATCATTCAGTGCTAGAAATACCTCTCTATGACTCTTCCTCCAAAGCAAGAACTTTGATCTCAGAGATATATAGGGAAACAGTGGGGGAATCAAGTTCTCAAAGATCTTGAGTTATATACTTTGTATGTGAGTGTGTGTACGAGGGTGGAGGCAAGGGGACATCCTCAGGTTTCATCATCTCTCAGGTGTTGTCTGTATTTTGTTTTGTTGAGACAGGGTCTTTATTTGACCTTGAACTCTCCTGCTTGGCTAGGCAGGCTGGCCAGCAATCTATAAGCTCCACCCACCTCTGCCTCCTTCCTAGTATTGGGATCCCAAACTCACACACAAGCCCCACTTTTTAAAACATGGGTTCTTGGGATCCAATTCAGGTTCTCACTCTTGTAGGTCAAGGGCTTTATCAATGCATCCATCTCTCCAGCCCAAGCTATACACTTCAAGAATATAGAACTCCCATCTCTCATGGTCATTGCATAGCTAAGGAAGTAACTGAATGTGGGAACCAACTATCAAAAACAAAAACAGACCCACAAACGAGAATCGTTAGACATCTTCTTAGATACAACATAAAAGAGAGCGTCTCAAATATCAGCCTTAAAATTAGAAGCCAATATACGTTCTGGTATTTGATCCTAGAAAGAGACAAAGATCCTCTAAACACTCTTCTGACAGAAATCATGTCTCCGGGATGGTGTTAGGCTTCAGTAATCAGAATTTCTGGTCCCGTGAATCACATCTGGAACTTGTCAAAGCAAGTTAACTTTACAAGACAGCTCCTTGTGGCAGCACCCCTGGCCAGGGTGCTCCTTCTGTCGAATTCCCACCGTCCTTTCCCCTTGAATAGTCACTGTGATTATAAAAATGAGGGGAGCATTCCCTTAAAGCTCAATTTGTGCTTGGGGGGAAAGGTGAGGAAGATAACAAAGTTGCCATAAAAATAAGTGACAATCAGCATTCCAAATGTTCTTGCTCCTTAAGCACACCTTGAGTAGGTAGTTATAGAAATGAGTGTGGCTATCTTGTTATATTGGCTCTTCTACAGTATGATACTAAGAAATCCTTTCAACAGAACTAATAGGAGGACTATTCAGTCGTAAGGCCTGCAGATCTGTTGTTACATTCCATAAGAATTCAGAGTCCGAGACTATTGGACTAGTTCCTTCAGTCCCAGCATGTATGTAGTCAGTAACTCATCAGAATGTTACCTCTGTCTGTTATGAATCAAGCAGTGTGTTCTTTCTACTGTAGTGTTCTAGCAAGCCCCATCGGCAGGTAGTAAAGCATAGGGTTACTGTGTGTCAGGCCCAGGAGGGTGCACCCCATACATCCCAAGAAACCACCTGGCAATGTGAGAAAGGAACAAGCTGTACTCAGGCTCCACTTCTGTGGTTCACGTTTATTCAGTGGTGTCAAAGCCCTCAAGGTCATAGGATCCTAACATGGAGGCCCCCAAGGTAAAGGGGTAGGAGCTCCTAGGTGGATTCTTTTTATCCCAATGCCAGTAGTCAATTAACAGCAAGTGCTAGTAATATTAGAGCCAGGAAATAGGATGCCATAGACTTGTGGCATCCAGGGAGGTGAACTTAGTCCTCGTTGTATGATGTAATCATCCCTTAGCCTCTCCCTCTGTATCTGGCTCTTAGGATCTTTGGGCCTCAGCTTCATTAGTCTTAAAAATGAAACATTGGCTTGATAAGTGAATTACTCCCACAGTGCCTGCCATTTAATATCTTCAGGCCCCGCTTTCTACTAGCCACATTGCACTTTCTTCATAAAGATGAATCTAAGATACAGGGCTAGGAGTTGCCTACTTGCTAAGATGCACCATTCTGCGTATAGATGCACACATGGTAACATCTGGTGTATTAGAGTTCTCTAGAGTCACAGAACATATGGGTAGTCTCTCTATAGTTAGGGAATTTGTTGATGACTTAAAGTCTGTAGTCCAACTCCCCAACAATGGTCAGCAGCAGCTGTGGATGGAAGTCCAAGGATCTAGCAGTTGCTCAGTCCCATGAGGCAAGCAGGTAGGGAAGAGTGAGAGAGTCTTCTTCCAATGTCCTTATATAGGTCTCCAGCAGAGGGTGTGGCCCAGATTAAAGTCGTGTGCCACTGTGCCTTTAATTCCAGATGACCCTGAACTCGGAGATCTCCTTGCCTTAATCTTCTGGAATTCATAGCCACTATGCTTCAAGATCTCCATGCCAAGATCCAGGTCAGAAACTTGTATCTCTGAGCCTCAAGATTAGGATCATAGGTGAGGCTTCCAATTCTTGATTGTAGTTCATTCCAGATATAGTCAAGTTGACAACCAGGAATAGCCACTACATCTGGTATAGACACATCTTTCAAAACCTGCTTTATTAAGGGTTCTCAAATGCTTCGACCTTGCTTGTAGCCCACAGCCCAAAGATACTGAAGAAAAGATCATAAATAGGACAAAGGGATGTGGACCTGTTTAGAAGTAGTTCTTTGGGGAGATGCCAAAGACTTCTGCAGCCTAGGATCTTTGGAAAAATCAGCAAAGATGAGAGAGCCTAGTTAAGGTTTGTTCCCTTCTCACATTGCAAAGTGGTTTCTTAGAATGCAGGGGGTACACCCTCCTGGACCTGACCTGTTAAATTGTTGCCCTATGCTTAACTGTCTTTGTCAGGATACCAGCTGTTCAGTTCAGTAGTGTCAAGATATCAAGCATAAATCAGCAATGGTGGCATGATGCAGTAGAAACTGCTAGGCCGCCACTGAATTGACACGAGTCAGTGAGTAACCAGCAACAGCTAGAATGCCAGTTCTCTGCTGTGCCTCTCTCAACGAAGTGAAGATCAGCAAAGATGCAAGACCAACAAAGTGTGCAAGATCAATGAAGTGTTGCATAGCTAGCTATCTCCAGATATCATGTGTCCTCCCGTGGGTCTTGCCTCAGCAAAATACTATGTGAGTCTACATACATCACATGATACAATCAGAAACTTCCACTTCAATCTGATCGTGGTGTATGCATGCTGATGTACACTGAGAGATGCACCCAGTAGCTGCATCTGTGGTGACATCTGGTCTTGGGGTATACATGTTGATGTACACTGAGAGACACAGCCTCCCATCCTGCTCCTGACCAGCAGTCCATGTAAGACTCCGTGTGTCATTCTCTATGACTTTATGGCAGGCACCCCCAACAAGGCCTCTGTAGGTTGCTGCTGGGAGCCAGCCTCAGTGATGGCCAGGTCCCACAGAGGAGGTAAGGAATCTAACAGAAGGGTAGGTCAGGCATGGTGGTCAAGGGAATCCTGCAGCATGACTAACTGGCAATCAGCATGCTTCTTTATTTGTGCAGAACCCAGTAGACAGGGATAGAGTCATGTTCCAAAACACAGATAATATTTTGTCCCAGACACACATTTTAATTTCCTCTTGGTTACAAATTTAGTTATCATTGGTTAACTGCGACAGAACAGAGTTATCTTTCACAATCATTTTCCCTCGCCCACCCATAACCCAACATTTAAGAATTTTGCACTTCCAAGGGCACTAGACTGGAAAAAAATTCTCCAAGCCAGCCTGGGCAGATTGCCAAGTATTGCAGTGTATTATTAACTCTTAATGGTCATAGTGTTAATTGTCATTAAGAGCCAAGAAAAATCTTCAAGCCAAAGCTGCTGCAGTTATTATTCAATGTCTGCTGTAATAAAATGTATTTATCAATATAGGATTTATTCATGTCTAATCTTGGTTGTGGTGTTTTGTTCCTTGGTCATACATCACGACAGTAGGCCTGCACAAGCTAACTTTTCTAAGAAGGGGGGATCTTAATATTTCATTTTTATCATTTATCCATCCAATTCTTTATCTATCAATATAAGCCCCTGTATAGGGCCGAGATAACTCTAGACACTCTAACTCTGTTGCTGTATCTTTTCCTTGAGTGGCATACCATAAGAGCCCCCAATCTTATATGCCAAACAATCACCCGAGCCTACCATAGAAAGACTTTAATTTGCTCTACTGCCAAGTCCTCTAGCTCTCTGAATTCATTTACCTTTTTAAGTGTACTTTGTTCTGATCCTCTTGTTCCAGAGTAAGGACAGAGGCAGATGTTCCAAGATTATCTTGGAGTCGTAGCCTCATAAGGAGCTCTCTGCTGTCTTTGAGTCACAACCTCCGGGGCGTAAGGAAGACCTTCAAGTGGGAGTGGTAGTATACGCAGAGCTTAGAAGCAGTACTCCTGGGAGAAGGCATAAATGGCTCATAAGAAATTTCCCAGCAACCCAGTATCCCCAAGTTGCATAACTATTAAGAGCACACACACTCCACCCACCAGCCAAGCATGCAGCACGTGGCAATTAAGACCATACGTGGAAGACAGCAATTGCATCATGCGTGTCAGCTCAGCCGGATCTTTGTCGAGCAGCTGTGCTGGCTTCATGACTTCCGCTGTTTCCATTAGACATGGTTGTGCCAGGTTACCTTTGTTCCCACATCTATTCTGTTACATTTTTGGTCATAATTTTACCCAGACTCCTCTGAAACCGTGGAGATCAGGCACACTCAGCAAGCTCGTTAGTTTAAAACACTATGGGACTAATTCTGCTCCTCCCATGCCCTAGAGCTGCCTTTGGAGAAAGGGGGCTGTAAGCCTGCTACCGGTCTGTGAACCAGTTGCATTGAGTTTTTCTTGTTGCCCCCCACACCCCCTTCATATATCTTGGCTTTAGAGAAAGGGAAAGACTTGATTCACATTTATAACTCTTCTGATATTCTTATCCCCTCTCCCTAACCCTAGGGTGACCTCTCTACCTACTGAATCTTTTTAATCTCCTGACTTATACACTGGTGAGGTGCAGTAAAGTAGACAAGCACCCAGAATCTGGAACCACCTGCACCTGACCTCTATTTATGTAACTAATTGCCTGACCTCAGGAAATGCACATAGTCACATCTGTTCCAGTTTTACTTCATGTAAGACAACATTATGAACATCCCCACCAGTTTTTTTATTAATAAACTTTATTAATAAAAATGCTGTGATGTTAATTTATCATAAACATAGTGATTTACACAAGCCAGATCTATTACCTTACAGTTCTCGAAATCCTGAGGGGATGATGAAATCTGCTTTTTTTTTTTTTCTTCCATATTCTACACTTGATCTTAGCCAAGGGGCCAGGAAATGATACCTTTTTCTTTTTTGAGACCACCTACATTCCATAGGAGCTATTCCTCTGCATCCAAGTTGCCTTCTAACTGGGCACTCTGCTCCTTCTTCATTACACATCTCTCTTACTTAGCTTTCCCTCTTTCATTGGATTCGAGCCTATATAATCTAGGCTAATTTTCTCATCTTAAACCTCTTAGCCTAATCATATCTCATACTTGTTTTTGATCCAGAAGATATCAAACATCTGCCACAGTTTGGGGGATTCAGAGACAGGCATCGTGGTGAGAGGCATTATTCTTCCCCCCTACCATCTAACAGGATTATTATGAGGTGACAGAATGAATATGCAGGTCCATACATGCATCTTATCATCTAGACCAGTGGTTCTCAACCTGGGGGTCATGACCCCTTTGGGGGTCGAATGACCCTTTCACAGGGGTCACATATCAGATATCCTGTATATCAGATATTTACATTATTATTCATAACAGTAGCAAAATGACAGCTATGAAGTTAACAATGAAATAATTTTATAGTTGGGGGTTACCACAATGTGAAGAACTGAATTAAAGGGTCACTGCATTAGGAAGGTTGAGAACCACTCATTCAAACCCTTTTTTCCAAGAATGATCTTGCCTGGGGTCTCCTCCTGGCTTTTCTTTCTACCTTGAGTTCCTCTTGTCCTTTCTTCCTTACTCAAATTCCCAAGAAGTCATGTAAATCCTCAGAGAGACAGTACAGTCTGGAATTGCATCCTGAAAAACAGAGTCCCATCCCACCAAGGGAAGGATACTTTATAATATTCCAATGTTAAAGAGAATACTCAGCAAGGTGCCAATTGAAGGATACTAGAACTTGACATTGAGCTGAGGTAGTCTTGCTTGGTTCATCTGAAGAGAGCCAGCTGGTCTTCCACAGTCCTCGAGGGCTGTGCTAGCTTGACAGAGCTGTGCAAGACTGCAAGCCATCAACAGTCACGTGATAAAATACGGACAACACTGAGATCCGAAGGCCAGAAAGGAAATTCCTCTTCAATGCTGGGAAAAATGTAAGAATGTAGGGTCAGGAAGTCCCTAGAGGGAAGCTCTGTGTCTTGTTCTGTAAATGACCTCTAGAAATCAGAAGTCTGGGCCTTGTGGGAACCGAGGGGCTGTTTTAAGGATCAGAAAGAACACTAAAGGCAGGAGCTGCAGTTGTAGGGAAAGGAGAAAATGCATTCATTTAGAATTCAGAGCAGCTGCAGAATATCTAGGCCAATAGAGATGTCTGGTCAGGAGAGACCAATGACCTCCGGCACTTAATGCACATCAGAAAGGCTCGCCAGTTTCTGAGTTACTGCCATGTTCAGGACCAGATGTTTGGGACTTAACCATTTCTCTTGTCTTTTTTGTTTGTTGTTTTTATTCATTTGCTTATGTTTTTAGGTAGGTTTCACTAGGAACTTGTGATTCTACCTCAGGCTGTTGTTTTTATTTTACCAGTGGCACTTCAGCTGAAGTTTTCCTTGACTTTAAAACTGAAGGATTGTAT
This sequence comes from Tokudaia tokunoshimensis, assembly GCA_036184795.1. Classification (NCBI taxonomy): domain Eukaryota; kingdom Metazoa; phylum Chordata; class Mammalia; order Rodentia; family Muridae; genus Tokudaia; species Tokudaia tokunoshimensis. The sequence goes on from BTHU01000014.1 coordinate 2,278,024, forward strand.
TGTCTTTCAATATTTCTGGGAGAACAGAGTTAACTAGTATACGCTGACAGGCTTGGTATTGAGATGTTCTGTCCCCAAAAGCACAACATCAAGATCCTCACAGCCTAAAGAAACCAGCTTGCAAAAAATACCCACTAATCAGGTGATTTTTAAGTTAGAATTTAATGTTACGTACTTTTGGACAGGACACTTCTTATAGGTATTTCTAAAACCAGAGTGGATATTATATGATTAGTTCTGTGCTGGGGATAAGTGTATTCTTTTGTTTCTTTTTGTTTTAACAGAGTCACACCAAGACAGGAGTAAGCTACTGTACCCACTTTAAATGTACTCTGAATAAACAGTGGGGAGCTGGGTCATGGAGTGCTTGCCTAGTGTGGACATGGTCTTGATTGCCATCCTCAGCACCAAGGAAAAAGGGAAAGAAGAATGGGAATTGGGGAAAGAGGTGGAGAGAGATGCAAGTGGGCATCTGGTTCATTCTATCCCCTCTTAATGAAGAAGGGAGTAACTGTCTTGGAAATCGGTCTGTGAGATGGGATCGGAGATGCACACAGGAGATGAAGTCTTACTAGCACTGTTTGAAGAAGATTACATTTTTATACCAACATGCAAGGGAACCATTGAAAGACCGTGAAATCCTTCCTCTGTTCAGATTTTCGGATTAGACACATTGTTTAGGTAATAATGTGGAGGGAAGAGACACAATCCTCGGTGTAGGGAGAGTCAGGAGACAAGGCACTAGGTTAATGCACAAACTATGTGCACACAGCCAGGTCCAGATTTTCTCTGTTTTCTGGAATGATGATAATAGACAACTTGTTTAACCTGATGTCTTGGCTTTCTTAACTGTACAATCGAAGTAAAAATATAGCCCCGATAGGTTCAGTGCAACTTGACAAAAGAGTTGTCTGTAAATAAATGTAATGTAAAATATTATGTCATGATATTGCAGTACCTGCTATGTCCTGAGACCAAACATGTTATCTTATTGTCTGTGGGTGAGAAATGACAAGAATCTGGGATAAGGCAGTGAGGTTGGGAAGGGCATCAAGCTATGGAACCAAAAGAACTTGGCCTGAGCTGATTAAGGTGGCTTTAAAGGGAATGGAGAGCCAGCCTGGTGGTTCAAGACTGTGACTCCATCCAGCCTTTGGAGAGTCTAAGACAGAAGGACCACAAGGCTGTCTTTGATACAGGGCTTCCTGGCTCCAAGTGGAGTTCAAATCTGACACTTTGCCTTAAAATAATTAAAATAAATTATTTAAAAAAGGAATTATCTGATAGGCCAAGTCCTGCATGGCCATGTGGAAGGGACTGCTAACACAGTTCCCAACCCTGGAGCAGAGCCAGCAGGGTATGGGCCGCCACAAGTGTTGACAGTTGTGTGGGCATGGGGCGTGTGTGTGTGTGTGTGTGTGTGTGTGTGTGTGTGTGTGTGTGCGTGTATTGTAAAAACAAATATATATATATAACTTTATATTTATATTACTTTATGTTTCTCTTTTAGGAAATAGTCTCCCTGTCAAAGTTATCAGGGAATGTTTTCCCTGCCAAGGTTAATGACTCCATAATAATTAGAAGCAGCTTGTATCTAATGTCCTTAGCAAAATGATAAATACTGTGGCTTTCAGGACAGCCCTTAAGGCTGTGGGAAAGAACTCTGAAAACATGAGTTCAAGAATATATAATTTCTCAACTATGCAAAATATAAGGATGCAATGGAATTTATATGAGGGACTTCATGAACCTAAAAGAACATAGATAGCTGCCCTGTGAGTCACCTTGTCAGAAAGATAATAAGGAAGGAGATAAAAAGATTTAGGGAGTGGTGATCTCAGGGCAAGATCCCACCCAGCTAAGTTTATTGTTTGTGTTTACACAGGCAGGCAGATTACTGACTTCAAGGTCAGCCTGGGATGAGTTAATTTAGGCCCAGGTAGGGTGGGAATGGTATGGTGATCTCAGAGCCGGATCCTACCCAGCTATCTTATTGCCTGTGCTTACAAAGGCAGGCAGATCTCTGAATTCATTGCTATGTTAAAAAATGTACTTGCTGTTTTTTCTAAGAGCCAAAGGGCTAAGATTACAAAATGCTGATTCATGGGATAATCAAAAGGGAAACTGGGATGGACAACTGAATTGATATGGAAACAAAAGACTGGGCTTAGGTCTGCAAGAGATCTCGGGAGAATAGAACACAAGGCTGTCAGCATGTACCCACCATTGACTTCAAGTTGTTCTTTCACCACTCCCCAAACACCCTTTCCTCAGAACCCCTCTCCAAGTTGAAGCTGGTTCTTGGCACTGATATACTGAGCACATGAAGAGAAAGGGAGGGTTCAGTTTTTGGTTCAGTGTTAGACAATATCTGACATGGTAGCACATACCTGACATCTTAGCATTAGGACTCAGAGGCAGAAGGTTCTAGAGTTTGAGGTCAGTTTGGGTTATGCAGTGAGACCCCATGAAGAAAGACAAAAGGAAGGGAAGGGTAGGAGAGGGGAAGAAGGGAGAGGAGGGAGGGGAGAAGAGGAGGACAGTAGGCTCAGGAAGCTATTTCAACTTGCTGGGTAAATGTGGGAATCTGTATTCCAACTGTCCTGGTTTATGGTCTTTTCCTGGCCTTTTGAGTAGGTCACACAGTCACTGTCATCTTGCTTGAATTTTCTATGTACTGAGTTCACATTTTATTCATAAGTGTGCACAGAATAGGAATGTTTTCTCTCCTAAGATTCGAGTGTTGTCATTAGTGTTCATAATTGTGTGTTAGTCAGGGTTCTCTAGAGGAGCAGAACTGATGGGCTGAATCTATCTATATTAAAAGGGGAAGATTTGAACTGGAGAGATGGCTGGCTCAGTGGTTAAGAGCACTGACTGCTTCTCCAAAGGTCCTGAGTTCAAATCCCAGCAAACACATGGTGGCTCACAACCATCCATAATGAGATCTTATGCCCTCTTCTGGTGTGTCTGAAGACAGCTACAGTGTACTTAAGGAGCCACATGAGAAATACCCAGCTCACCCTATTCCAATGATCTGAGCTCTTTTTATTTGTTTGTTTGTTTGTTTATAGATTTTCAAGTCAGGGTTTCTTTGTGTAGTCCTGGCTCCTGGAACTTGATCTGTAGATCAGGCTGACTTAGAACTCAGAGATCCCCCTGCCTCTGCCCTTCAAGTGCTGGGATCAAAGGCGTCTGCCACCACCACCCAGATGTGGTCTAAACTTTTTTGTTGTTGTTGTTGGTTTTACTCAAGACAGGGCTTCTCTGTATAGCCCTGATTGTCCTGGAACTCACTCTGTAGACCAGGCTGGCCTTGAACACAGAAATCCGCCTGCCTCTGCCTCCGAAGTGCTAGGATCAAAGGCATACACCACCACTGCCCAGCATGGTCTGAACTCTTAAAGCTGCTGCCACCTTTCAATAGTGTCACCCTGAGAACAAGTCTTCAGTCATGGTGAACAGTGGTCCATGAGGGGCACAGACTACTCTCATGTCAGTACATGCCACCCTGAGAACAAGTCTTCTATTACAGTGGACCACGAGGGTCACAGACAATACTCACATCAGCCTATCCGATGGGAGAGAGAGCTTTTCTTTTGAGTATTTAGGGGAAAATGCATGAAGAAAAAGAAAGGGTGGAACTTTATGCTTTTTTGTTTGGTTGGTTTTGGTTTTTCGAGACAGGGTTTCTCTGTGTAGCCCTGGCTGTCCTGGAACTCACTCTGTAGACCAGGCTGACCTTGAACTCAGAAACCTGCCTGCCTCTGCCTCCCAAGAGCTGGGATTAAAGGTGTGCGCCACCACTGCCCAGCCTGGAACTTTATGCTTAGAACATTCTGGAAGCAGATTCTGGGTTCCTTGGTATTCAGTAGCTCTGACTCTTCCTCCTTTGGAACTTGAAACTCTCTTCCCTCTGCCTCCAAGACCACATATATCCCAAATTCCTTTTCAGAGTGATTTTCCAGTTCTTAGGTTTATTTTTCTTTTTGCTGTTGTTGTTGTTTTAGGTCTTCTTTGTTTTTGTATGATTTCATGTAGCCCAGACCATCCTTGAAATCCCTACATAGCTGAGGCTTCTCGAAAGTTCCTGACCCTCATAACCCTCTTGCCTCTACCTCCCATGTGCTGGGATTGCAGTATGTATCACCATGCCTGACTATGTGCGCGCTCGCTCTCTCTCTCTCTCTCTATCCCTCCCTCTCTTCACTCTCTTCCTTATTCTGTGTCCTTATTTCTATTATTTCTAGTTTAGCTTCTCCAACATTCTCGTAACAAATGTTTTCCCCCTTTTTTTATATTCTGGATACTATGTTAAGTAATGGAAATGCAAATATATCCCAATAGTACAGTCTAGTGTGGAAAACACATCAGTCATTAATTATAGGATGATATGTATGGTGGAACCTGTGAAAGGGGAGGCTCAGAGTAGGGTGGACAAAAAAAGTCAGTGTATGAAAGGGCGTGTGTGTGGTGTGTTTGTGTGTATGTGGTGCGTTTGTGTGTATGTGGTGTGTGATGTGTGGTGTGTGTGTGTGTATGTGCATCTTAGATGTATGTTCTGCAAAGATTACAGTATGCTTGTAGAGGATAGGTGGGAGAGAGATTCGAAAAAATGATTACTTTCTACAAGCTTGTGGTAGGAAACCAAAGGTAGGAGTGAGGGAAGAGATTGTGGCAGTAGTGGGGGGAAGGGTGGTAGGGAGACTGCAGATGCAAGGTCAGCAGGAGAACTGCAGTGGGAGGGGGTTAGCTCATTAAATAGAAAATATAAAAAGGGAGGGAAGATCCAGAATCCCTTGCTCTCTGTACATAAGCAGTTGTAGAAGCCTATGAACAGTTCTTCTGGATGAGTTCTGTAGCTAAGACAGGAAATAGAAAAAAATATAGGAAATAGCAAAATATATCAGAAAATTGAGTCAGGGTTTGTGTGTTGAAATACCTAACTAAAGTATCTGTGAGTACTTTATGAACTCTATCCAGGGACTCCATTCTGGGCTGAGTGTCCATTCCGCATTGAAGTTAGTGATAACCATGGAGTTGGAGTCAGCTAATTTCCACTATAGGATTTCTTTTTAGACAGTCTCTGTTCTAATTTCATTTCTGTTGTTGTGACAAATGGCTACAGTCTTTCATTGATAGGAAAGTCAAGGTAGAAACTCAAACCACTTAGTCACATTGTATCCACAGTCAAGAGCAGAGAGAAGCATATGTATTCCTGCTGACTGCTTGCTTACTTTCTAGTCAGGGAGCCTTTTCTACTCTTATACAGTCCAGGACCTTCTGCCTAGGGAATGATGCTGCCCGCAGTGGGCTCAGTCTTCCTATGTAAATTAACAATCATGCAGTCCCTCAAAGATATGTCTATAGGCCAACCGGATGTAGGTAATTCCTCATTAAAACTCGTCTCTAGGTGACTCTAGGTCCTATCAAGTTGATAGTTAGACTAAACAATATATCTTTCAATACTTGTGCTTATTTATTTATTTTAGCTGTGCTACGGATTGAGTCCAAACCCTCACACATACTAGACAAGCACTCTGTCACTGAGCTGCACCCCTAACCAGAATGTCTCTTTCATATAGCTACTAATTTAGTTCATATTCTTAGGCTGTGGTTATGACAATGGCTACCTCTTCAGTCTTCCTGATTTTTAACTAGTCTTCAATATAAAACTTCTTTCTGACATATTGTCTTAGTCAGGGTTTCTATTCCTGCACAAACATCATGACCAAGAAGCAAGTTGGGGAGGAAAGGGTTTATTCAGCTTACGTTTCCACATTGCTGTTCATCACTAAAGGAAGTCAGGACTGGAACTCAAGCAGGTCAGGAAGCAGGAGCTGATTCAGAGGCCATGGAGGGATGTTATTTATTGGCTTGCTTCCCCTGGCTTGCTCGGCTTGCTTTCTTTTATGACCCAAGACTACCAGCCTAGGGATGGTACCACCCACAATGGGCCCTCCCTACTTGATCACTAATTGAGAAAATGCCCCACAGCTGGATCTCATGGAGGCATTTCCCCACCTGAAGCTCCTTTCTCTGTGATAACTCCAGCTTGTGTCAAGTTGATACACAAAACCAGACAGTACAATTGACCCCTTATCAACTTGAAACATGAACATAACACTATTAAGCCTCAACCCTTACTTTCTTATTCATCCCCAAGATCTAAATCTTTAAAAGTCCCACAGTCTTTACATATTAAAAGTTCAATCCCTTTAAATTATCCAATATCTTCTAAAATTCAAAGTCTTTTAACTGTGGGCTCCACTAAAATACCTTCTTACTTCAAGAGGGAAAAATATCAGGGCACAGTCACAATCAAAAGCAAAATCAAACTCTAACTGTCCAATGTCTGGAATCCACTCCTGATCTTCCAGGTTCCTCCATGGGCTTGGGTCACTTCTCCAGCTCTGCCCTTTGTAGCACACACCTTGTCTTCTAGGCTCCAGCTACCTGTACTCCACTGCTGCTGCTGTTCTTGGTGGTCATCACATGGCACTGGCATCTCCAAAACACCGCTGTCTTCCGCTGTAACTAGGCTTCACCAATAGCCTCTCATAGGCTCTCTTCATGGTACAAAGTCTCAACTCCTATGCATGACCCCTTCAAGTCCTGGGCCATCAATTGCAACTGAGGCTGCACCTTCACCAATGGCCGTCCCTGTCCTCTCACAGTGCCGAACCTCAGCTGCTCTTCAGGAACCCTTCATGCCTTCAAAATGTCACCACCTGGTTGACTCTTACACATTACCAAGTCCAGTCACAGCAAAAGGTCCAACCTTGGCTACCTCTGGAACACAGCCTCTTTGTGCTCTCAGAAAACACTTCCCAGAAGATGTCACCTCAATGATCCTGGTCTTTTCTTAATCACAGCTAATTTCTTAGCTCCAGCTAACTAGCATCAATAGTCCCAGTAATGCAAAGGTTTGCTTTAGTAGTTCTTGTACCTTGTTAATCACAGCTGATTCTTCAGCCCGAGCTAACCAAAACCACAGAATCTTTACAATCAAAACAGCCATGGCCCTGATAAGAGTCTTTAATCTTCCTTCTGAAATTTCACAAGCCAGGCCTCCATCTTCTTCACTGTTCTCAACATTATCTTCCGAGCTCCTACACAACATCCCACAGAGCTCTTAACATCCTAATGGATATTCTAGCCCAAAGTTCCAAAGTCCTTCCACAGTCCTCCCCAAAACACGGTCAGGTGTCATAGGAATATTCCACTATGCTGGTACCAATTTCTGTATTAGTCAGGATTCTCTGGAGTTATAGAACTTATATAGTAAGGGAATTTGTTGATGACTTACAGCCTGTAGTCCAACTCCCCAACAATGATCAGCAGCAGCTGTGGATGGAAGTCCAAAGATCTAGAAATTATTCAGTCCTACAAGGCAAGCAGGCAAAGAAGAGAGAGTGAATCTTCCTTCCTCCAATGTCCTTATGTAGGTCTCCAGCAGAGGATGTGGCCCAGATTAAAGGTATGTGCTACCACTCCTGGATCTCATATAAAAATTAAACTATTTATTTATTTATTTAGGTTTTCAAGGCCCTCCAAAATCTACCACTGACTATTCCTATGAATTGGGTTTCTTCAAGCTTTCCTGACTATGGACTGATCTGCTACACTCTTCATAAGCTAGTCTCATCAAAACCTGATTTTGTCTTTACGACCTAACTTTTTGGTCTATTTCCTGTGATGGTTTGTATATACTTGGCTAGGGAGTGGCACTATTGGAAGGTGTGGCCCTGTTGGAGTGGGTGTGTCGCTGTGGGTATGGGATTTAAGACCCTCACTCTATCTGCTTGGAAGTCAGTATTCTGCTAGCAGCCTTCAGATGAAGATGTAAAACTCTCAGCTCCTCCCGCACCATGCCTGCCTGGATGCTGCCATGATCCTACTTTGATGATAATGGACTGAACCTCTGAACCTGTAAGTCAGCCCCAATTAAACGTCCTTGTAAGAATTGCCTTGGTCATGGTGTCTGTTCACAGCAGTAAAACCCTAACTGCGACACTCCCCTTGTATTCAAAGTCTGCTTCTTCCTCCTGGAAATTCTCTATTCATTTTCCCCTCACTGCTCCTGCTGTTTCATAAGGCAGTCTGTGGCCTCTGCTGAATGAGCTGCAAGAAAAGTCTCTGATGTGTCAAAAATGCCTGTCCTGTGTGGGGACTGGCCAAGCTCCTTTTTTCCCCATGCACCCAGTATTTATTTTAGTAGATGGAATTCCATGAGCTCAACTTAATGTCATCGCCATAGCTGGCTGGACCAGATGTGTTTGGGCTAAGTCCCCTAAGAGGTAGTTTGTCAGGATCCTGACCCCATTGTGGCCTGTCCTTGTTTAGGAAAGGATAAAACACTGGGGAATTGACTTATCATGACAAACACAATATTCTTGATTCTCTGTGCAGCCGCTACATCTACTACTCGAGGAGCCCTGAATCCAGGTGCTCTGCATGGCCTGAGAAACAGCTCCCTTTGCCACTCCAGATTCCCACATATTTTTGATAATAATCTCTATCACTGCAATAAGTTGGTGCATGTCTTTTATTTAAGTCAAGAAGGTTTTTTTCTCCTCAGAAATATTTCAAATGGAAAGCACATGCAAGATCAGTTGGCTACCTTTCAAGAGACTCCACAAGATGGATTATCTTGGTGGATTTATCACAGCCTATGCTCTGATTCTCAGCCTATAGATTTAGAAACTGGGTTTTATCAACATAACACAGATCTAGTTCTCATTACTGGTACACATTAATCAACTCACAAAGACTTAGAAAAAGCCAGTATATCTATATATTCGTAGCTGTCCTAAAGACTAAAATACTTTATAGAATGTCATATTCCACAAAGATTAGAGTGAGGAGGAGGGTCTGTGTATTATAACATCCATGGAGGGAGGCGGGTAGAATTAATTCCAGGAACTGCACATAGCTTTCAGCTGATATTATTGCTGGGGAAGAGTGATGATCTTTCTTCAGTTCAGTATTTGGCAATAGATGTTCTCTGATGGAGAGTTATCCATTCCAGGGAAAAGGCTCTTTCATCTGTGTCCAAGGACTTTCTCTCTTCTGGATGATGACAATGGTAAATTGTACCTAAGAAGTTGACTCAATAATTGGGTCTGGAGGATTGAGGTAGAAGTAGGAATTAAAGATGCCCCTCCCAGTTACCTGATTCATATATATGGGTGCATAACAGCCATTTTATTTATGTAGAGATAAGATTGTGGGTTCAGTTTTGGATGTAGAGTGATGTGGGAATGACTTCCAGGTTGAACCACACTGTAGGGAGTTATCCACGCAGACCTGTTACTCAGGCGTGGGAACTGTGCCAGAGACATAAATTTGGGATTCGTCAGCGTATATATAACTGAAATCATGGGAGTTGATATAGGAGTCCATGACGTTGCCCTCAGGGAAACACCCAGAGAACAAAGAGTAGACAGCCTTGGGCAGGATTCTGATCTCACCAAGGTTTAGCTGTTGGTAGAAAATGAAAAGCAGACTTAGAGACTAAGAGAGAATAAACAACAAATCTGCTTACATGGAAACCAAGGCCCAAGACTGTTTACACAAAGTGGTGTTTCTCAAACGGGACATAAGTTCTGATACAAAATGACACTGGCGTTTCCAAGAATGAAGTGTCTTGGATGTTGCAGACCAGATACTGCTGCCCCTGAACTCACTACCCTCCTGGGAAGGACTTCAAGGAGACTGGGCAAAGTCCCCTGAACCATGATGCGTCAGCTCTCTATGATGGAAGCCTCTTCATTTATTTGCTACATCAATAAGATGAGAAACTTAGCAACAAAATAACAATAGAAAGGGATGTTGCTCTTCTGTTCCCTGGCAAGAAGCAGCATCAGCGGTGCTATGGGCTCGTGGGGGTGAAATGAGAGTAAGCTGAGAAGCCTAAGGCTTGCCTAGGAGAAGGAAGCACAGGTGTGTGAGCATGTAAGTGTGTGTGTGTGTGTGTGTGTGTGTGTGTGCATGAGACAGAGAGAGACAGAGAGAGACAGAGAGACAGACAGACAGACTGTGTGTGAGTGTGTGTGTGTGTGAGAGAGAGAGAGACAGAGACAGAGAGACAGAGACTGTGTATGTGTGTGTGTGTGTGAGAGAGAGAGACAGAGAGAGAGACAGAGACTGTGTATGTGTGTGTGTGTGAGAGAGAGAGAGACAGAGACTGTGTATGTGTGTGTGAGAGAGAGAGACAGAGAGAGAGACAGAGACTGTGTGTGTGTGTGTGAGAGAGAGAGAGAGGGAGAGAGACAGAGAGAGAGAGACAGAGAGAGAGAGAGAGACAGACAGACCGACAGAGACAGACAGACAAACAGAGACTGTGTGTGTGTGTGAGAGAGACAGAGACTGTGTGTGTGAGAGAGAGAGAGACAGAGACAGACACAGAGAGACAGAGAGAGAGACAGAGACAGACAGAGACTGTGTGTGTGTGTGTGTGTGTGTGTGAGAGAGAGAGAGACAGACAGACAGACAGACAGACAGACACACACACTGACAGGGACTCACAGTCATATAATGTTACTAAAAGCTAGGGGAGGAACCAAATCACGGTATTGCAAAACAGTTTTTTGAGGGGTGGACATTATTATGGGAGGGTCTCGGCATGTAGCCTAGGCTGGCCTGGAGCTTACTACGTAGATCAGGCTACCCCTGAACTTAACAACCCTTCCTGTGATTGCCTCCTTGGTCCTAGGTTTACAGGTGTGCACCACCATGACTGACTCAAAAAGCTCTTTAAATATTATTGTTAAATAATATCATTTACTTTTCTTTTGCATGTGTCTGTGTAGTATGTGTGTTTTTGCATTGTGTGTGGTGTGTGTGTGTGTGTGTGTACAATGTCTCTCACTGAACCCAGAACTCATCATCTGACTAGACTGGCCTGCCAACACACCCCAGAGACCCTCCTGTTCCTGACCTACTCTGATGCCTGGCTTTTTACACAGTCTGAGAGATCGAACTTAGGTTGTAAAGTTACAGCCACTTTCCCAAATGGAAACCCCTGCATCCCATCAAAACATCCTGTACAAAGTTACTTTTTAATTTAGCCACAGAAACTCAGATTTAGTATATAAAATAGAATTTGGTCTTCAAAACAATGGATCGTTAATCACCCTAAAAATTAAGTGTATCAACACTAGACTGTTTCCTGAACTATTTGATGCCCCAGGACAATGACTTGAAACAGTGATGGCAGAGGGACCTGGAGACTCGAGTAACCGCATCTTGACTGTCGTGGTTAAGCTAAGGTCAAAGGTTAAAACAGGGCGATACTGAGCACACACTGAAGATGACACTTGACAGCTTCTGTCTACAGCATGGAACTCCAATACAATTAAGGACCACTCGCCCTGCTCAGCACACGCTCCTCTCCTCCTTCCGTCCAGGTCCAGATCCAGCTTTCCCAGTTTAAACTGGAAAGCAGGGAAATTAAAGCCTGCTACCCCACAGCATTTGCTCTAGGAATAAATTAAACTTGAAAATTTCCCAGAGATGTGCTGTTCAGTGAGGACCAGGTGAAGAGAAAAAAGCCACCAGTTGCCTTTAAGAACAGTCGTGTAGTAAGCCTTTCTCCTCTGGGGGTAGAGGGAATTGTAGAGAGGACAAATTCTCCTTAGATAGTACTCACAACACCCACACACTCAGCACAACCTAAAATAACTCTGTAGATGTTACATAGCCTCAGTTTCTCTGTCTCTCTCTCCTGTAAGGTGGGTTCTCACTGCGTATCTCTGGCTGGTCTGTTTTCTGCCTCCCAAGTGCTGGGATTAAAGACATGCGCCTGGCATCATGTAGTCTTTCATTATCTTAATTATGAAATTTACCATGATTAAGCATAGCTAACATTTTTATTTCTTGCATTTGGGTAGCATGTTTGAGATGGCATATGGAGACCAGAGGACACCTTGTGGGAGTTGGTGTTCTCTTTTTGTCACATGAGTCATGGAAACCAAGTTGTCATGGGGCTGAAGACATAGTCCATCAGTTAAGCTCTTGATGCTCTGCCAGAGGGCCTGAGTTCAGCTCCTAGCACGCACATCAGGCATCTCAAAACTGCCTGCAACTACAGCTCTGGAGGACCAATACCCTCTCTCTAGCCACTGCAGGAGTCATACACACACGCACACACACACACACAGGGCACACACACATACAGACATATGTATATACATAAATTAAAGTAAAATGGAATTTTAAAACCTGAATCATCCGGCTTGGTGGCAAGCCCCCATACCTGCTGAGCCAGCTCAGCCTCCCATCACACAAAGTTTTCAATATGCTTTCTTGGTCTGTGGCCATACTACCCAGGTGAGCCTAGTCTTGCTTAACACACTTTCCTTTTTTGTTTTGTTTCGTTTGTTGTTGTAATGGAATTGTAGATAGCACCAATGAACCTCAAATACAAAACTTGAAGGATCTTTAGAGAGTTTGATTCTGGTTTCTGAAAAGGCAAGAACGGAGGTTTAAAAGGTTTGGAAGACGGCCCCCACCACTTCAAAACCTGAACAAGTGTTATCTGGAAATTGACACGGTATAAATTTTAGAAATTTGGTTGGTACCGCATGTTGTCCAGCTCTACTTTGCATGCATGATGATTATCAAAACAAATAAAACAATTTAATGATCAATTAATTATGATTAGACATTTTAAAACATATGAGTAAATAAGCCTTAAAATTATATGGTCATGTAAATGCTGACAATTATTAAAATAAAAATTCTTACAATAAAGTTTGATTTTTAGTGAAGAGAAAAGCAGTAAGAGATGAACGATAGAAAACATTTAATTAACTGTCAAATATTTTATTTTCATTAATTACCTTATAAAATTAATTCATCAGACTCCAACTGCACTAATCTAGCTGATACTGTCAAGAAATGTGTAATTATCTTACCTCCTACTTTAGTCCACTAATTAAATGGATATTTATTAATAACACTAAGGTTTGATTAGCATTTCTTGGGGCTAGAGAAATGGCTCAGTGGTTAAAAGTGTGCATTGCTCTTCAAGATGATTCATGTTGGGATCTCGAAAGCTACCCATACATAACTCCAGCTCCTGGAGATCTGATGCCCTCTTCTGGCCTTTGTAGGCATCAGGGCTCAGATGCACATATCTACACACAGATACACCCACATAAACACACTTAAAAAAAGATAACTCTTTGGGCTGGAGAGATGGCTCAGCGGTTAAGAGCACTGACTGCTCTTCCGAAGGTCCTGAGTTCAATTCCCAGCGACCACATGGTGGCTCACAACCACCTGTAATAAGATCTGACGCCCTCTTCTGGTGTGTTTGAAGATAGCTACAGTGTACTTACATATAATAATAAATCTTTTAAAAAAAAAACTCTTTAAAAAAAATTTGTAGTTAAAGCCATCTGTAACCTTGTATTTTTCCACCTGTCCATCTTTTCCCAGAAATAACAACTCTAAGACTTACTATATATGAATAAATGCTTAGGCCAATAGCTTTGGCTCTGTTCCCTGGCTAGCTCATATCTTCATTACTTGTTTATTCTAAGTCATGACACATGGCTGGTTACCTGGTCCTCAGTTTCACATGACCATCTTCATCTGTGTCTGGGGCAAATCTCCCCTACCTGACTATCTCTCCCAAATCTTTCTCTCTCTACCAGATGTCCCACCTTTTAATTTTGTCTCAGATCATTGGCCAATTAACCCGTTAGAATGACAGGTGATGCTTCCATTCATTACTCGAGATTATCTCCTCAAATAATAACATTTCTTGGGGTCAGGAAGATGGCTCATTCAGTTACTTGCTTGTTACATTGCGTGAGGACCCAAGTTCTGATTTCCAGATGAGGCTAAGCAGGACTGGGGAAGTACAGACATGAAGGTCCTAAAGGCTTCTTGGCCAGCCTGTCTAAGAGAACCAGGGAACTCTAGGTTCAGCTAGAGACCCTGTCTCAAAAAATAGACAAGAGCAATTGAAGAAGACACACTGTGTTGGCTCTTGTGTCCACAGAACGCATACATACACAAAATAATATTTCCTTGACAATAGTGTACTTTACACAGTGACAAAAAATATTTATGCTTAGATAACTTTTTAATGTTTATAGTTTATTATGACTTTCCAAAAGGCAGATATTGAAGAACGAAGATCTAAAATACTTTGTATCTATGACAGAAAATAATATGAACTCCCACAGCACATAAAACATATTTTTTTATTTTGTCTTGGTTGGCAACAGCACTATCCAGAGGACGAAAGATCCTAGAGGCAAAACATTACAGATAGCTTCACAATTCAGTCCAAGGTGCTGGTACCTAGGAAAGGCTATGTCTGGGAATACCATAAACTTCTGGGGATTTTGGAATTCAATCAGCCCATCCAAAATAAATAGAATGCTTTTCTTTCCTAGTTGGGACTTTATTTTAATGAAAGAAAACAAATAAAAATTATACCATTTCTGGTATTTTTATTTAAAAACTAAAGCCAGGCCGGGAAGTGGTGGCACATGCCTTTAATCCCAGCTCTTGGGAGGCAGAGGCAGGTGGATTTCTGAGTTCGAGGCCAGCCTGGTCTACAGAGTGAGTTCCAGGACAGCCAGGGCTACACAGAGAAACCCTGTCTCGAAAAACCAATAAATAAATAAATAAATAAATAAATAAACAAACAAACAAACTAAAGCCAGGGCATGAACAAGGTCCAACTGGTTTAATGTGATTTCTCACATGTTCCATAAAACCACAAAATCAAGCTAACCAAACCAAACATCATGCATGCAGTATTACTGACATCAGCTACCATATACCATTGTAAGTCGGCCCACAGTGCAATTCTGTACAAAGCACCGGGTGAATGCATTAGAGCCTTTACGGTTCTGCTCGTGGAGAAGCAAGGAAGAAAATGTTCAGAGTGCCCAGGAGTCTGACTCTCTGAAAAGCCTTGATTGTCACCTAAGGAATTGAAGTTTTGAGGCAAGGGATGATACGATCAAAGAAGAGTTTGCTTGCGCCATGCAGAAGCAGTGTGCATTCTAGTGCCTACCCCCTGTCTGTGGGACCACATTGCTAAACCTCCCAAAGAAGAGGACCCTTCACATGAAATGCTGAAAGTAATTTGCAAGGCCTAGAGAGTATGTCTCAAATCATACAGGAGAGTTGAAGTTCCTTGTGTCAGGCAAGTGGTCAAGGAGAGTAGACTAGGAAGAGACGGGGCACAAATTGATGCACAGATGTAGCCCCCAGGAGCTGACGGCAGAGGGAAGAAGTCTGAGGTGGAACTGGAAAAAAATGGAAAGGGACAGCCGCCCAGCTTGCCAGCCAGGAGGTGATAGCCATGGAAAAAGGAAGGCGAAGAATGAATAGGATATTGTGTAGGAATGTAAGAATGTCCCTCTGGGTCACTGTATTTGCATTTCCCGAGTCTGTGTCTACTCTAGAGTCAGCTAATCAGGAAGAAATCTCTTATCTATACTGAGTCTGTGGGTCTCACTTCTCCTGAGGGGCCGGAAGTGGGGCTTGTTGGCCATTGACCCACCAGGACAGAGCGAGCAGGGTTCGGCGGGCTGCGACTAAGACAGGAGTACTTCCAGAGACAGCTTCAGTGAGACAGGTTCCAGGGGTGGGGTACATGAGGGCTCCAAGAGGCATGGGTGGAGAGGGCTGATTGGCCATAACACCGTACCTAATTATCATGTGGATGGGAAGCTAGAGCAAGACTTGGGTGCTGAGTCATGCAGCAATTGCAGAGAGTTCTGCACAAGGGCGTTCTTCAGATAAGGTTAGGCACTTGTGCTCAGAGATACTCTCCAAGTAAGGTTAGGTAGAGATAGGGAAACCCTGCCTGGAAAGAAAGCCCTCCATTTTGTGCTGAGCTCAAAGAGCTGTCTTGGACATAGTGCACTCAGAACCTTAATAGCAGGGTTCTCTGTCGCAGGATCGTCCCTGTCCAATTACGTTAGTGCAGAGAAGGTCTGTGATTGGACAGGGAGGGGGGGCAGAGCTAAAGACTAGAGAGAGGGAGTGTCCCAGAGGGGATGAGAAGAACCATGGCCAAGGAAGGACGTGAATCCACCTGGCAATTACCAGCCACAAGTAGCTAAGTTTTCACAAGGTTAGAAACGTTGGGATAAAGCTTTTATCACTATCAATTGGCTCTAAAATTATTGTATTGACATCTTGTAAATTATGATATTATTTATACATAAATCTGATTGGTTAATTAAGCCTTAAGAGTCTTGATTCTACTGGGCAGTTAGGTGTTGGGGTGTAGATGGTGGGGTGAGTGGCTGGCATTGCATGGAAGCGGGAGGTATTCAGGACCCCGTCCCCACCCCACCCCCCAGCCGGAGAGATGGCCCTCCACCAGAGAGATGGCCCCCCACCAGAGAGATGGCCCCGCACCAGAGAGATAGCCCAGTAGAGGCAGGAGAGTTGGCGGGTCAATTTTTTAATATTTCCTGCAACAGTTCTCCAACAGGAGCCAGTCACATGTCTGGAAATTTTGGAATTTGAATGAGACATCTAGGAGCTTGAACTCTTCCCATGAATGGAAGTGCTGCTAATTTAGAGGCTGTGTAACACCAGCTGCAGGGGATAAAATGCTTTTTTCTGGCCTTCTTGAATATCTTCACTCATATGCATATCCCCATTCAGAGAGACTTATATACATCTAATTAAAAATAACGTACATTTTAATGTACAGATAATAGAAAGTAGACAGAAAGTAAGTTCTGCACTAGCCTAAGTGTAGTTCATTAAGACCTTGCCACCAACAAACAAACAAACAAAACCAACATGGTGAGTGTTTGGACTATTGCTCTATAGTAGAGTTCTTGGTGGTATGTATAAGGCCCTGGGTTACATCTCTTGCAACACACACACACACACACACACACACACACATGCACTTTACATAGAAGACTATATATTAGAGTTTCTTTGATCAGACTAAATGCTAAAGCATGTAAATTGCTTTATAAGTTTTAACGTAACAGATTTTAAATTTTTATTCACACATACCGACTGAAAAATATACTTCCAAATAACCAAGATTTATTAATTGACTGTTGGTTAAATAACTACTAAACACTGGTTACACTGTGCTGGGAACAGAAATATAAACACTTAATGAAGAGTCTAAACCCACTGAGGAATAGACATGAGGCAGTTTTACTTTCCTTTCTCTCTTGCTTTCTCAGCAGCATTTACAACAGGGACATAGGTTTCTAGTATCAAACAGTCGGCCTAGCCATCTTAAACACCAGTCTCCTTTTCGGTTGTAAAGCCTCATTTTGCTCGTAACTCAGGAACAATGTCAGGAAGCAGCGGTGACCTGGTCACCACCACTGTCTGCTTTCTGCTTTCATTCTCCTTGAGTTTTCTGGGCTTGAGGATGGGGAGCAGAAATGCAGCGGAAAAGGTATTATTCTTTTTACTTGGTTGAGCCCACTGGTGAAAATTTTGTGGGTGACTGCTTCTCTCAGAAATGGTTCTTGGGCATCTGTGCCTGCCCTGTAGCAGGTTTCTTTTGTTGCTACTTTGTTTCCGACCCAATTACCCGGAAAAGAAATCTCAACTCAATCAGTAACAATGCAAGCTATAAGCCTAGATTGGGCAGATCTTCCACTACACTACTCTATTCCCATCTATATTTTCCCATATAACTTGCAGTTTCTCTAGACCACGAGCTTCTCTCTCTGTAACCTCTCCATAGATCCCTCCTAGCTCCTCTCTTCTCCTGTTGATCCTCTGTAGCTCCTCCCCCTTCCCGGTGATCCTTTTCTCCTCCCCCAAACTCAGCTTCTCCCCTTCTTCCTGCCCAATCATTGGCTCAAGCCTTTATTTGAAAAGTTAAGGTGGGGAGAAGGTTCACAAGGCAATTCCTCATCTGCAGCCCCTCTGAGGAGTGGAATTAGCATCAAAATACAAGCCCAGGGCTATCCACAACAGGTTTCTAATGACTGGTGTCTGTGGGAACGCTGTGTGGTCCTTTAGAGGAATGTCTTCCTATAGACCCTCGTGGGAGTTAATATACTGTCTCTTACTGCTGGCATCTCTTCAACCAGCAGAATACCCATCTAGCAGGGGTGCATGGGTGCAGGGGCGCAGGGGTGCAGGGATTCCCCATGGCATCTCTCTTGTTCCTCTGTGTTCTCAGATTTCATCCATGGGAAACACGTATTCTTGCAATGCCTGTGTGAACAACCTTCTCCCTGCCCCCACCCATTGACTCAGAGTGACAGACTGGGCTAATGAGATCACTGCCTAGGAAAGCCTCCACCTGAAGAATGAGGTTCTTGTGTTAGGAGCACCTTGAACTCTCTAAGCTCTTTCTTGGTACTCCATGGCTTGGGTGGTGTATTCACCATGAGCATGTTTGGATCCCAGCACAGGGAGGCGGGGCTAAGGTGGAATCTGGATGAAGTTCTCTGAGTTGAGAACTCAGAGTATAAATTAAGCTTCACTTAAAAGAGTTTCAGAGAAGCTGGGCAGTGGTGGCGCATGCCTTTAATCCCAGCACTTGGGAGGCAGAGGCAGGCGGATTTCTGAGTTCGAGGTCAGCCTGGTCTACAGAGTGAGTTCCAGGACAGCCAGGGCTACACAGAGAAACCCTGTCTCGAACAACAACAACAACAACAACAAAAGAGTTTCAGAGAGAAATGACATGGTCGGGGGCAAGAAAGAGGGCGGGGGAAAGAGAGAAAGGAGAGATCCAGAGGTGTGTAAAGGGTCCTTTCAAGTGTCCAGCTGAATACTAATAAACAGTTATGGAAGGACAGATGCACATCTGCCAGGTTCGATTGAGAGACCTGGTTCAGTGAATACTGTGGAAGAGAGATAGAGGATGACTTCCAACATCAGCCTCAGGCCTCTATGTGCATAGGTACACACACATGCTCCCACACATATGCACATATGAATAACAACACGCTCATGGAAATGGACAGAAAGCCTAAAGCTTTCTTATGTTCACGTCACACGTGGAAACAATTTCTTTAGAGGCAAACCTTTATATAGTGAAGCCTTTTTTCATTTTTAGCACATAATGCTTCCAATATTTGATAATGATGCAATTAGTAACAGGACAGCCCTCACAATGTATGTTACTGTGCTAGGCTCTAGCTGCATAATTCCGGTTCTCCATGAGATTGTTTGAGGCGGGTGCTGCTTCTGTTTCACGGGTGAGGAAACTGAAGTACAATGTCTTTTAGGAGCAATGAGCTCTAACAGGCGCCAGCACAGGGCTAGGGAATGTCAACGCCCACACTCTCAGTCACACCCTATGCTTCTCCCCAAAACTCTTCTTCTAATAACAAAGGCAGTGATAATTAAAACAAACCATTGTTCTTTAAGCATAATTACTCAAAATCTATGGGAGTTTCAAAGGGTAACTTTGTCACAGTGATGCTTTTTGTGAACAGTAAGAACTTTAATCTCAGAGATAGTTTATTAACACGAATTTATTAAGCATCTACCATGTGCAAATTTTGGAAAACATCATTTAAGACTGTAAGCTAAAGATCCATTGTACTGCTTAGGTCAAAAGTAAAGTCTAATAAGATATATACTTGCTTCTCATCCTCTGCCAAGTAACAAAAAATGGTCTGAGAACTTATAAAAAATTATTTTAAATCATGGGATGAAACAAAGAAGCACACTGAGAGAAACCTAAGTCCAAGAGCTTGACAGAAGTGTGCATACACCCAGCAGCAAGTATGAAATGTTCCTGTGAACCCAGCAGCCGATGAGCTGAGGCCCCGGGACCCAAAGCAGTGCATCAAAGTAGGAATCATCCAGAGAGAGCAGAGTAACCCGCCCACCTCCTAAGGTGCTGAGCTTAAAATATTAAAGCTGAAGCAATGCTTTAGCAAGGCCTCTGCAGCTATGGTGAGAACAGACTTTGCTCCGGGACTCTGGTGAGGCAGCTGGCTCCCCGAAGCGGTTTCAGTGTATCCCACCCCTCTGTTCTGGGAACACTATGATTAAAGGGCTGCAGAATCACAGGGAACTTGGGCTTTGCTGATTCCCCCTCCACTCTCTCTCAGAGTTGTGCGAGATGCATTTTAGAATAAAAAAGACTTGTTGAGGTCACAAGTTTTAAAAGGCAATGAGCTTGAAAAAAAAAAGATTAGATATGAACAACTCTCACTTCATGACCTTTTGGCTAAGATCAAGTGTAGAAGCTAATAATACATTGTTTGACATTAGCTATATTTCAGATGTACAATTGTTTGTTTTTATTATGATTCTCTTACACAAAAGTTATGTTTTTTTTCTGTTCATATAGATTGTAGGTGAAATGTCCAACTGAACATTCATTCTTCTCTGGGCTGGAGACTATACTGTGCACAGGACACAGCCTTGAGGACTCTGTTCTACCTCTCAGATTTAGGAGGGTTTCCCTCCTCTGTGACCCTAAAGAGCCTGTGCATGGTTCTGTTCAAACTTGGGCCACCCATATTGTTACACTGTTATTGTTTGCTTGTAAACTTTTCCGAGAAGACATTGTTGCACACAGGGTCACTGTAGCATCTAGCTGGTGGAAAACAGTCACATCTGAATGTCTGAGTCAGACACAGCACCTCTGCTGTGGTTAGATTTTACTGGCAAGAGCTCAGGCACAATGGCGCTCCTTGGTTCCTGCACTCAGTTGCATGTGGAGTTAGACATCCTATCCTAGCATGGTGAGCCCAGTCATAACTTCATTTGTATGGAAGATAAGAAAATGGATTTTAGTGAATATTTGGCAATATTCACCTAGAGAGAAATAGGGAGTAAAAAGAACTGTTAAGATTATTTTACATATATTATTAAAGTAATATATAGCCACTGGGAGTATAGTATAGTTCCACAGTAGCAAACTCGATCAAAGTCCTGGGTTCATTCCCCATCATGTTCACACACACACACACACACACGACAGGACACACTGAGGTGAACTTTATTTATACTGGAGGTGCATACATCATTTGCCATAAAACAGTCTCGAAATTTGAAAATTACAATCTGAAACTAGTAATGTATTTTACAAATTTAGGAAAATTTTATTATGAATTCCTAGTTATCTTTAAATAGCCAGGATTTATAAATATATATCTTTAATTTCCTGTCTCATCCTTTTCTAGATCATGTCATTAAGATGAATAGGCAAACATTTTGAATTTTTCAAGAGCTGTAGATAATATAAAGAAAATAAAGTTCAGTGTAGTGACACACACCTGGAATTCCAGTGTCTGGGAGGCTAAGGCCAGAGGATTGCCATGAATATGAACCAGGTTGGGCTACACAGTGAGTTCAAATCCAGCCTTGGCTATATAGTGAACTTGAGGCAGCCTGGGACATCCAGGAAGGTCCTGTATCAAAAATATAAGAAAGAGAAACTATAGAGATATCCTACTAACTACTAGGAAAGTATTAGGTCACAAAGCAGACCCCAATGGCAGGGCTGCCGACAATGTCGTAAGATGATGGCCCAGGTCCACCAGGGTGGCTATTTACCATTCTTACCTGGCAAAAGGGTTTTTAAAAATTATTTATTTTATTTTATGAGAGTTTTGCCTACCTGTACATCTGTGTAGCATCTGCATGAAATACCAGCAGAGCTCAGAAGAGGGCACTGGATTCCCTGGGACAGTTGTGAACTGGTGGGGAAGCAAGCATCCTATATGACAGTCGTGGGTGGGTCTTTGAGCTGTTGCAGGCTGTTCGGGTTAATTGGGAGATAGATGTACAATGCCTGAGGTGCTTGACCTTGGGGGCTGGCAAGGGAAGCAGTGACTTTCCTGACAAGCAGAAGTCTGGGGAATGCTGCTTAGGTCTGTTTGGGGGCTGGATAGATGGGCTCAGTTTAAGTGCCTTCCCTGCGGATGACGCAGGCTTGACTCCCAGCACCCATATGGCAGTTCACAACGGGCCATAACCCCAGTTCCAGCTCTCACCCGAGAGGAAACGGACACATTCAGGATACAGCAACAGTGGTTCAGATACCAAAGACTTCTTGTCAGAACACTGTCTTAGTTAGGGTTACTATGGCTGAGTTAAAACACCACGGTCAAAAGCAACTTAGGGAGGAGTGGGTCATTCAGCTTACACTTCCACATTGTAGTCCATCACTGAAGGGAGTCAGAGCGGGAGCTCAGCCTGGAGGCAGGAGCTGAGGCAGAGGCCATGGAGGGTGCTGCCTACTGGCATATTCCCCAAGCTTGCTCAACCTGCTTACTTTCTTTTTTTTAAATTATTATTATAAATATTTTTATTACATATTTGCTTTATTTACGTTTCAAATGGTATCCCCTTCACTCAAGTGCATGTGCGCCCATACACACATGCATACTACACACACTTGACAATGAAAAAACAGGCGGAGCAATCCAACAACTATGAAGAGAGGCGGAGATGGAGGTAAAGGGACCTAAATACAAGTTACTCCATTAATACTAAACAAACTGTATAAAATTTAAGAATGCACATCAAAATATCTAAGGCAACTACTAAAATAATCATTACAGAGTTAATATATAAATTAAAACCCCAAATCCAAGACTTTTTAATCTGAAAGAAACCCAGAAATAAACACTTGAGATGGCATATAGAGATTAGCAAAGTAGTAGACATAAGTATAACCATACCATTAAGTATAAATTGACTAAATACTCCAACAAAGAAATGACGATCACAAGAGGTTAAGAAGCAGAACTAACCATCTGCTGACTATAAGAAGTATACTTTAATTGCAAAGATGTACTTTGGATTGGCTATAAGATAAATATATAGATACATTGATAGAATTAGGTCCCCAAACTGAACCACAAATAGCCTATTTATTTCCAACAAAGTTTCTCCAGAAATTCGACAGGGAAAGGAAATAAACATTTCTAGAACGGTGGGCTATTTTTAGGAAAACGACAATGAAGAAAATCTATTTCACACAGTGCATAAAATTAACTCAAACTTGTGAAAGACCTAAAGATAAACTTGAACGTATAAACCTGCCGAAAAATAATGTAGGAAATGTCTTTGCCAACGTGTGCCTGGCAAAACCTCAAATCACAAACTTAAACAATCATGAACTGAACTTGCCCCAAATAGAATACTTTCTGTTTTAAAAAGGAAAAGGAAGAAGCCACAGTGTAGGTGAAAATATTCTCTGTCATAGTCCTGTATGAAAGAACTGACCGACTGAGAAAATCCAACAAGGTCACAGCTCAGTAGATGCCTGTAAGGGTATGTTGGGTTAATGATCTTTAATTTCATTAATTATCTGAGACATGAAAAGATGCTGTTACAACCATTAGAAGGGCCCAGAGGAAAAATCCTGACACTAAGAAATGTTATCAGTTTATCTCAGTTACTGTTCCATTGTTATAAAGAGACACCATGACCAAGGCAACTCTTATAAACAAAGAAAGCATTTATTTGGGGGTGTGCTTATTGCTTCAGAAGGTTAGTGTAGCCGCCTGCGGCTACATTCAAACGAGTTACCGGGTTCCCTGGAAAGAAAGCTGGGGATAGAAACGGGGTGATGAGAGCAACATGGAGCTAAGACAAGATTTTCTGCTCAAGGCTCAAAGTTTATTGGGGTTCTCCAAATATATAGGTGGGGAGGGGGGAACCCTTCCCCCCAAAGGCTGGGAACGGATCTGCAGAATTGGTCTGGCTGTTCACTAGGGTTGGCTCCACTGCTCGGGCAGCTGGGCGGGTCACCTGCTTAATTCAGGAATTTGTAGACCTGGAGGAACAAAGAACTTCACCTTCACTCCACCCTAGGTGGAGCAGGATGATGACACAGGCTGGGGGGGGGCACGGGCACAGGTTAGGCCATTATCATTCCATCAGGGAGCATGGCGGCGTGTGGGCAGAAAGGCATGACGTGGGCGCATTAGCTGAGAGCTTTACATCTTGATCCATAGGTAGCAGGGGTGTGTGTGTGTGTGTGTGTGTGTGTGTGTGTGTGTGTGAGAGAGAGAGAGAGAGAGAGAGAGAGAGAGAGAGAGAGAGCCTGTGTAGCCGCAGGCTTCTCCACCCCTGCCCCAGTTCCATGACTCCGAGACTTAATTATATGAATAAATACCGAGACTATAAGCTTGGGCATGTTCCCTGACTAGTTCCTAACTTAGTTAACCAGTTTATTCTGTTCTGAGTGGCACATGGCTGGTTATCTCTTCTCAGTTTCATGCCTCTGTCTCCTCAGACTTCGGGCAAGTCTCTCTTCACAAGACTGACTCTACCCTTCAGAGTTCTTCTCTACTGGAACGCCCACCTCCTACTTCCTGCTTCAGCTCATTGGCCAATCAGCTTTTCATTGACAGGTGATGCTTCCCTACAGTACACAGGAGATTCTACAACCCTGGGCCTGGTGTGAGCTTTTGAAACCTCAAAGCCCACCCCCTTACTCATCCTCTCCCCCACCACCTCATCCAAGAAGGCCATGGTTCCTAATACTTCCCAGTTTGTCAACTAGGGACTAAGAATGTAAATACATGAGCCCATGAGGGCCATTCTCATTCAAACCACCCCACAGTTGAAAATTAACTGGAACATTTACACTTTCGACAGGCGTATAAAATTATAAGGCCATTTTGGAAAACAATGTAGAACTTTCTTTAAAAGTGAAGCAAACACTACTGTAAATTATTTATTCTCTGTCCAATCATTCATTCTATTCCAATATACACATGAGGTAAATGAAAAGATACGGCCAAAATAATACTTTACATGGGGGCTGGGGGATGGCTCAGTGGACAAAGACTCCTGACATCAAGTCTCAGACTCAAGGGGGTGGAAAGAACAGTCTCCCAAAAGCTCTTCTCTGTGTGCACAAGTGCACACAGGTGCACACAAGTGCAGTGGCATACGTGTCCATCCCTCCCCACCTGATCATGCACAAAATAGATATATAGAAACGTTACAAATAAAGAACCTTCTATAGCTTTATAAGTAAGTCTCTTGCAATAGTTCATAATAATATAAGTCCCTTATAATAATTCATAATAAGCCCAAATTGGAAACTTAAACACACTTCATGGACAAACACACTGCAGTGTATCCATCCAAGGACTGTAGTAGTCAACAGCAGGAATGGATGACATAGAACAGCTCTTGTCCAAAGGAATAAGATGCCAGTACACAAGACAATAGGGACGACACTGAAAATCATGAGACTGAGTGAAAGAAACCAGATCCAAAATTATAGATTCCATCGATCGAGAGTGGAAAGTGCTCCTTATAGATAAAGAGTAGATCAGCCTTTGCCTGGCGCCAAGGGCAGAGAGGGAAACTGACTAAAGGAAAGGAGGATGGGGGGGAGGAGTGTGAAGGTGGGGGAGGAGGGTGAAGGTGGGGGGAGTCAGGCAGGGAGGGTGGGAATGTGGGGGGCGAGTGGTCCTGGAAATGTTCTGTGCTGTTTTCTATTATGGTGATAACTTCTTGAAAAAAAGAAATATGTATATATATATATATATACACACACACACACACACACACAAGCTGTTAAAACTGATTGAGTTGTATATCTTAACTGGATACAGCTCAGGGTACATAAATTATCTATCCATAAATTTTGTGATTAAAAAAAAAAATTAGAAAGGCCTCGTTCATTACTTTTCCTGGCTGCGGTCTCTTCTTATTCATCAGAGGTTTTGACCCTGACCCTGCATCTGCCTTCTGAAACCATGTGTATGTAAGCACAGCCAAAGAATAATTTATACTGCTCAAGAGTCCCTTAAAGATTTGAAAGGAGTCAGCTATTTCCTGAGCCTTTCCTTCTCCGTATTATACACTGCTGGATTTCCTTCCCCCAGCCTGTGTTTTTAAATATTCTTTAAGCCTTAAGTGCCCTAGCTTTCCTATTTTTCCCGTGGTAGTTTGTCACCCAAAATGGAAGGTATTACCAGCTGAGTTTTGCTCAAGGGAAGCAGCAGGAGGAGTAGGAGCACATGAGCAGTGTGGATCCTCTGACTCTGCCCAGGGCCACTCTTTCATTTTATTATTTTATGTGCATGGGCTTTCTGCCTACATCTGTGCATCACGTACAGAGACCAGAAAAGGACACGGGATTCTCTTGGAGTCTCAAGACAGTTGTGAGCCATCCCATGGGTGTTGGGAATCCAACCTGATCTCTGCAGGTCCTAACTTTTAAATCTTAAGAAAATGAACTATTATAGAATTCGCAGTAGAATAAAAGAGTTTAAATTATTTAGTTGGCTTAAGATTTTTACTCTATTGCAGAACCTAGGAATTAAGGAATAAAATTCACCAGAGATGAGCGGTGTATAAGTGAGGCCTAAATATTAGTTTTGTGACTTGAAGGGGTTATTTATCTCTGCCTCCGCTCTGTGTACAGAGGTGAGCACATTTGCATCATAGTTCCTACCTCTTGGAGCTGGACTTCCCTGCAGTACTCAGAACTTAGCTCTGTCAGAGGCCAGGAAGCCAGGACCTATGGTGTGCCAGGCAATCCCTGTGGAAGGGAAAATTCAGAGCCTATGCTGGCTTGGGTGCTCAGTTGTGGGAAATAAAACATTAACAAGTCTCAGAGCTGCTCAGAGGCTGCTGTGTTTTATGTGATCTGTGCAGATGACTTGTATGGCGGGCAGAGCTGCCACTTGAGAGTAAAGTCAATAGAAAAAAAAGCACTTTTTAAATATATACGCTAAATAACAACAGATATTTCAATACAGCAGAGATCTGTTTAAAGTTTTTAAACATACACTTTTTCTAATTGTACCGTTAGACAACAAAACACAATGCCAATGTCTGCTCAAGGGAAAGTGTAGAAAGAAGAGCTGGGGTCACGCATAGGCACGCTCAGGAAATATCGTAATATTTGGTATCAAATATTATATCAGATGGATTTCCTGACCTCTCCGGATAACATGTTTAAACTCAAGTCTTGTAGCTTACCAGTGACCTAATGGACACCATTTTAAATAAGACACTTAGAAATACTCCTTAGGTCAAAAGAATATGGAAGTTCCAGGGCTGCGGCCTAGCTAATGCCTGGCGGTAGAGGACCCCCAAGGTAAGATATTTATTTAATGATTAGCGATACGCTGATCAACACCAACCACACGTCTCTGAAGGAAGCGGCTGGGCCGGGAAGGGGGACTAGGGGCTGCCGATCCATTCCTAGGCGTTTGACTAAGCCGGGCTTGGGGAGGGGGGCGTTCGAAGGGCCGGTAAATCGGCGCTCGACTCAGCGCCCCTGGCCAGGTGGCTGTGGCCTGGGCGGGACGCGCGCGCCTCCCTGGGCGTTTGCGACGGGTTCGGTGAGCGGTGGACCGGCCGGGAGGAGGAGGGGGGCGCGTGCGGGGAGGGAGGTGGGAGCTGGGTGGGGCGGGGGTACTGAGGGGGCGGGGCGTATAAAGGGGGCGGGCCTCGCGAGGGGAGGGGCGTATAAGGGGAGTGGCTTGTTAGGGGCGGGAGGAGTGAGGTGGGTGGGAATGGAGGCGCTGGGGGAGGGGCGCGCGAGGGGCGCGTGAGGGGGCGGGGCGTATAAAGGGGAGGGGCGCGTGAGGGTGAGTTGCTCGTGAGGGGGCGGGGCGTATAAAGGGGAGGGGCGCGTGAGGGTGAGTTGCTCGTGAGGGGGCGGGGCGTATAAAGGGGAGGGGCGCGTGAGGGTGAGTTGCTCGTGAGGGGGCGGGGCGCGTGCGGGGAGGATGGTGTGAGGTGGGAGAGGAAGGAGGCGCGTGGGGAGGGGGCACGTGAGGGGGCGGGGCGTACAAGGGGGAGGGAATTGTGAGGTGGGTAGGGAAGGAGGCGCGTGGGGAGGGGGCACGTGAGAGGGCGGGGCGTATAAGGGGGAGTGGCTTGTGGGGGCGGGGCGCGTGCGGGGAGGGAGGAGTGAGGTGAGTGGGGAAGGAGGCGCGTGGGGCGGGGCTTGTGAGCGGGAGGGAAGTGTGAGGTAGGTCAACCCAGCGGGGCTGCTGGGCCTCGGGCGCCCTCTGCGGGTGTGCGGGACGGCGGTCGGCTCCCACGCATTCCTGTCAGGGAGCGCGGCCTGAGGCGCACGGTGCGAGGTCGGGGTCGCGGCGGTGCGGGTGCGCGTGCCCGTGCGCGCCGCCCCTAGGCCGCAGCGCGGGCCGGTCTGGCCCTCCCCTCAGGCGGGAGGCGCGGCCTGCGGACTGTTCTTCAGTCCGCCGTCTCCCGCGCTCGTTTGTGGTGCGTGACCCCGCCGAGTGTGGGCTGTGCACGGGCGAAAGATTTCTGACGGGTCAGTAGTTGTGCGTGGACGTCTGCGCTTCCGAAATAAGGATTCAGTGTTTGTACAGGTTCCCGCTCTGTAGCCCAGGCTATCCCCGCCTGGCTTCCGTCTTCCACCTCTCAGGTGTTGGGATTACTGTTGTGAGCCACTGGCGTCTAAGTTTTCAGATGTAAACATTATAAGGAACCCGCTATCCAATACTTCTAAAAAACAAGTAAAAGATCACAGAGAATAAGGTACTAAGGTTGTCAGAAATCCAGAAAGGCGTGTATTCTACAAGCAACAAACCACACAAAACAGCTTTCGTTGTGGACTCTAAAATAAAAATACCCAGGCGATATTACTTACTGAATTTTGCACTATATTAATGTATTACACGGTGAAACCTGGTTTTTTGTGGTTGTGGCTGACCTCAGCTGAGACTGGCCTTAAATTGATCCTCCTGCCTCCACCTTCCCAGTGCTGGACTAAACAAAAGCTTGTACCACTATGCGAGGCTCCGAAATAAGAACTTTGTGACAAATTTAGAATATCTAAACCTAAATTAAAAAGTTATCACCTTACATCAAAATGTAACAAGGTTTATCTTAGGGACTATTTTTTAAGGGATTTATTTACATCATGAAAGTTCCAAATTCACCATCTTTTAGAGTCTTCAGCTAGAAAAAAAAATCAAAAATTTGAACTTAACTAGGGGAAATCAGTTGACTAAAATTGCTTTATTTAGGATTATTTTATAAGTTGATTGCTAGTGCATTCATTCCAAAATGAATTTTTATTGGTTATCTTCTCTATGTCGGGAACTATTCCAGGTTATTGAAACACATTAAGAATTAAAAAAAAAAAATCCCTTTTTTGCTTTCCAGGAAGAAAGATAAACTAAACACACAGTAACAATTACAGATGAGTATTGTAAAGAAAGCTAAGAATATAAGACTGTTTTAGATAAAGGGTTTATTCTCCCCCACTGGAGTACATCAGAATTAAAATAGATATGTGATGTTTTTATTCTGAATTAAAGTTATACCAACTTTTGTACTAGAACCAGAAAAATGTTCCTTTTTTTTTTCTTTTTTTTTTTTGGTTTTTCGAGACAGGGTTTCTCTGTTGTAGCCCTGGCTGTCCTGGAACTCGCTCTGTAGACCAGGCTGGCCTCGAATTAAGAGATCCGCCTGCCTCTGCCTCCCAAGTGCTGGGATTAAAGGCGTGCGCCACCACCGCCCGAGAAAAATGTTCCTGTTACTGTGTATGGACAGTCTTTTTGTACAATGTAACATTTAAAATTAGTTTTAATTTGTTGTTTTACTTTCTTTTAGAATGAAGAATTAGATCATACATGTTAGTATTAAGATCTATTTACATTCTGAGGTAGCAGAGCTATAGAAACATGGTTTTATGACTTTTACTTTATTAACCTTTTGTTGATTAAAATGTAGTTCTGAATCTGGACAGGAAACATTTTGCAACTTCTTGGACAATAAATACAATGTTGATTAGCAGAGTTTTTTTTCAGATAACTTTTTTAAAAGAATTATTTATGTATGTAAGTACACTGTACCTGTCTTCAGACACACCAGAAGAGGGCATCAGATCCTATTACAGATGGTTGTGAGCCACCATGTGGTTGCTGGGAATTGAACTCAGGACCTCTGGAAGAGCAGTCAGTGCTCTTAACTGCTGAACCATCTCTCCACCCCTCATCCCCCCCATAACTGTTTTCAAATTCTGAAATTGCATAAATAGATATAAAGATCTGCTAGTGTATTTCTGATTGATTCCCTTTTATTTTCTGCCCTATTTTTCTTGGCTTCTGTTTATCATGTAGTCAAGTTGTTTTAGACATTTATAGAATATATTTACTTGTTTTAGTTTTTGCTGTTTCTTTTTGTTGGTGACTGGATGGTTAAAGTAAGAACAACAGTACCAACTAACCAGATACCCTCAGAGCCCCAGGGACTAAGCCACCAACCAAAGTGCATGCATGGGCTGGTTCATGGCCCTGCCACACATGTATCAGAGACTGCCTTGTCAGGCATCAGTGGGAGGGGAGGCACTTGGTCCTGTGGAGGCTTGATTCCCTAGAGAAGAAGGGGGACTCTAGAGGACTGAGGTGGGAATGGGTAGATGGGTAGGGGAGCACACTCATAGAGGCAAAGGGGAGGGGGTATGGAGTGGGGTGCTCATGGAGGGGGACTGGGAAACTTTAAAAAAAAGAAAAGAGAAAGAAATTGGGAAAAGAAAAATAATAAGGGGTGGTGGACCAAATAACTAAAACAGTGAAAAACCCACAATATTCTGGCTTATAAGAAGCATCCTAAAGTGGATGAAGGATTTTGCCTCTCTCCTGTGCATTTATCAAGAGGTGCTCTAGATGTAGCCTTCCTACCCAGATCACTCCTGCATGTGTTTTTTTTTTTTTGTCTTAGAGAAGTCTCTAATTCTGGTGACATATTCTAACTTGGTAATGGACTTGTTGCCATGAGATGGCGCTCTTGTAGTTTTCAAAGTTTTAATTTCTGTCCTGAGGACAAGTTTGCAGTGTATCATCTATCTTATGAGAAATGGAAATGTAATTTTTGTTTTATGATTTGCCCATCTAATTTCATTCTTTGACCTATAGAACACTTTATTATGCTTTATAATTTAGAAAAATAGGATATAGTTTGATGTGCAGTGGGGTTGGATAATTGAAATGAAAAAAGGAGCAAGGTATGCTTTTAGCCATAGTGGCGCACACACTGAAGGATCTAGTACAATTTGTTAGGAAGTATGTTCTAAGCTTTGGTACAATTTTAAGAGAAGGACATGTGGGACAGGAATGAACAGAGAATAGTATGTTCCATTGTTAAGGCATTTAGGAATTTACAGAGACTGCCTTGTCAGGCATCAGTGGGAGGGGAGGCACTTGGTTCTGTGGAGGCTTGATTCCCTAGAGAAGAAGGGGGACTCTAGAGGTCTGAGGTGGGAATGGGTAGATGGGTAGGGGAGCACACTCATAGAGGCAAAGGGGAGGGGATATGGAGTGGGGTGCACACAGAGTTCAAAGAATTGTCTGTGACTATATTTAAGAAAGCATTCTGGATTTAGGCAGTAGTGGTGCACGCCTTTAATCCCAGGACTTGGGAGGCAGAGGCAGAGGCAGGTGGATTTCTGAGTTCAAGTGAATTCCAGGACAGCCAGGGCTACACAGAGAAACCTGTCTTGAAAATACCAAAAAAAAAAAAAGGAAAGAAAGCAATTTCTTTAGTTTCTGGGAAATTAATGATTTTGATACACTTGTCCAGAAATTATATTTTAGATTCCTGTAAACAAATATAAACCACCTTTTTTGTATTATAGATTTCAGACAAAGTCTGTTTTTCAACAATGTCAAAGTCAAACGATTGCTTTTTTCCCATGGATAATTTGTTTTTCAGTAGCCCAGATGAAACTGAAAAGTAAGTGTGCCTTACTTATCTAATGTACTATTTTCGGTTTTATAATTTTAAGGACTTTTAATTGTTCCCTCTGATAAAATAAATAAAAAGTGAGCAGATTGATATTTCAGTTTTATGTTTAGAAAAACCCAGAATTCAGACATAATGGAGTAACTAAAGTTTATTATTTAAAATGTTATAGTTTGAAAATAAATTTTGTTTTATTGACTTCCATATTTGATTTGTCATTTTAAGGCCAAGATAAGTACTAGAAGTAATGATCGAATAGCTCAGGCTGAGAAGGGAGACAGAGTGGGCCAGCGCTGTGCTGGAGGCCAGGTGTGATGACACTTTAGTGAGCAAACTTACCCTGTAACTCTTACCTATAAAAGTTTCACATTCTCCTAACCAAAGCAAGCCTTTAACATATGGGCCTCTGTGGACATTGAACTGATTAGTTATGTCAAGTTGACACAGTTTTGAATAGCCTGAGAAAGGAAACCTAATGAGGAATTGTCTAGATTGGTCTATGAGGATGCCTTCAAGAGATTTTCATAAGACTTAGTTGAGGTAGGAAGACTCACCCTGAATGAGAGCAGCACCATATCTTGGTCAGGGACCTAGACTGATTGAAAAGAAGCTTTGGTTAGAACAGCAACAGTAGAAATGTAAAGAAATGATTAAGAATTATTATAAGAAAGATTTGGGAAGACCCGATATGTGTCTGTATGTAGTAAGTGGAAAATATTGTACTGTTGTTTAGGTTTTGCTGATTAGGAGATGGTACCTCTAGGAAAAAAATAATAAGGGCAATTTAATTTTGTGAGAAGACTTGAGTAGTAGAGCTAGATGTCTGCCTGTAACTCATTATCTTCTTAGATTTTTCTGAAATAGTTCCTGTGCAAAAAGAGGCACTATACTTACAAAGGTCTGCCTGCAGGATTTGCCTCTGACTAGAGTTTAAGAACTTAGCTTTCAGGAAGTCCCTCACCATTAACTATAATAGTGGCTCACTGTGCAGAAAGTGTGTATACCAGTAATATGACTCAGGCTGAAAACCTGCTTCTCTTCTGGAATCTGGACTTCATGTGTGAGTTAGGGGTACTTATGTGATTAGTCTTCAATTAAAACCCTGTGCACTGAATCCCTATGAGCGTTATTCCTTGGTAAGACTTCATGTATCTTGTCTCAGGTCATGACTTAGGGAATTCAATATGTCTGAGAGACTCTAGTAGAAGAAGGCCTTTGGAAACTTGTATGTTGGTTCCTCAGAAGTCGCTCCTATGCCTGCAAGAAGGACTATGCACTGAATCTTATGACTCATTCTGGCATATATTCCTGAGAGCCTTTGTATCATCCTTACTTTCCAATATTCTGCCTATTGGAGTTTGTCAAACATAGATAATGTGCCATAGACTATCATTTCAGAAAGCTTAGCCTCCTAAATTTAAAGAAGAGGAAGAGGAGGAGTAAGAAGAGACAGGAGGAGACAGGCAGCGGAGGCAGCAACCAGCACTGGACCAGGCAGTAATGATGTGTGGTGCTCTTAATTCTCAGTTACATTTCCTGTCACCCTACATCTTTTTTTGTAGTAATAAAAGAAAAGAAACTTTGGTTGGAAAAGAAAACTTTAAGCAGTGTCATTTAACAGGGTCACAGCTAAAGGACGAGGAGGGTAAAGGTGCCAACTTGAAGCAACAAGTTACTGTAGCCTGTAAGAAATTGTCAGTTTCTGTGATTGTCTTGGGTTTTCTGTGATTTATGTATAGTTCTAGACCAAAAGTATTTCTGTTAGAGAATTAACTTTTAATAGGTATAGGAATAATCTAGAAATAGTAATACTGACATTTACATGCTGATTGTTGATAACCCATGATTATAGGTGAGGTATGTCACAAGTAGTCTGTTTTATACAGTATTTTAAATTCTACAGTTTGAGAAGAAGATGAAGAGGAGTTTTAGCCATCATTTAGGTAGTGTTCTTCCACAGCAGTGTCATTAGTCCTGTGACACATGGAAAAGATACTAAGAGCATTGACACACAGGGATAAAGCAAAACCATGAGAGAGTTTGTCTATGGGATGCTCGTTTAAGAGTTTGTATCCAAGTAGTGTTTAATAAATAAATGGTTTTTGGTAGCCCTTCCTTATTAACATATACTCACATTTTGTATTTTATATAGCTTTCCAGTTAAGGAAAAATCACTGGATTGGTTTCTCCCTCCAGCTCCACTGATTTCAGAAATTCCAGGTATTCAAGAGTTAGAGGAAGAAATTGAAAGTTATAAGCTATTAGGTAAATTGTCATGTTTCTTGTGAAGCCAAACTCATGCAGTTTATGCCAGCATAAAAAATACAACATATTAAACTATTAATTCCTTTTTTAATAGCATAAAAGTCAAAGATTTATATATGCCCATCAGATCCCTAGATCTAAACATTTACCTTCTCTACAAACATGTACATTTACCTTGTGCATACACACTACCACACACTTGTTTGTACACGTTTACCTAGTGCATACTCACTATCACACATGTGCCTTGTTCTTTACAAAGGTAAAGTTTTCAGAAAGCCAAATCTCTGAAGTGTATTCAGTGAAAACAAGATTCAGAAGATTATACATAGTTTGGGATTATGTTAAGCACTGTCGGGCTAGTGATGTAGCCGAGCGTGTGCGTAGCATGCAGGAGGGCCTGCTTCATTCCCCATGCTAGAAAACATTCTCCCGAGGCAAGATGCTTAGTGTATGGTTCTTGTAATAGTCGGAACTTGATATGTTTGCGTATTTCAGTTCTGTTACCGTTACTTCGTATGTCGGAATGTGTTTGTGCGATCAGAGAACAACTTGTAGCAATCAGTTCTCTTCTTTACCAAGTGGGTCCTGGGAATAGAACTCAGGTTTGCAGACTTGACAATAAATATTTTTACCAGCTAAACCATGTCACTGGCCCTCTTTAGAAGAAGCTTGAAATTGAAATTTCTTATCATTTAGAAAATTTGTTTCCATGAAGAATATATAATAATTAATAATTTGTATATTTCTTTTCCCCTAGGAGAAGGAAAGATGCCAAGAATGTTAACATCAAACTTGAAGATCATTAATGAAGACACAAATTGTGTTTCACCAACACAAAAATTCCATTTTCCCTATAATGTACATGAACAGGATTACCTAAATTTAGGAGGATCAAGTAACAATGACACGCCACATATAGCTGGGAAGCTGATGTATGGTTCTTCTCAGAAATATAAAAATCATGTGGGCAATAAGAGTCCACCTGCAAAGAGTAGTCCTAGTGATACAAAATTACATAATGCTGCGGAAGACAGAGAAGGTACATCAGCATTCAAAAAAAGGTAACTAATAAGTTAAATAATACTCAGTAATCTAATCTAAATATTAGGTGTACACTGAAGAGAAATATAGGAGGTGGATGAGAGGAACAGTAATAACAACAGTTTATATGGAGTATCAGACCTGGGATTCCACTCACAGGAACCATAGGTTCTTGCCCCTCAGGAGCTTAAATTTTTTTTTTTGTAAATGTAACTGTTGCTTTTATTTCCTCAGATGAGGTGAGAGCCGTACTTAAGCCGTGTGAATACATGACTTAGGCTGAGCCCAGAGCATTTCTTTTTTTTTTTTTAAAGATTTATTTATTTTATGTATATGAGCACACTGTTGCTATCTTCAGACACACCAGAAGAGGGCGTCAGATCTCATTACAGATGGTTGTGAGCCACCATGTGGTTGCTGGGATTTGAACTCAGGACCTTCTGAAGAGCAGTCAGTGCTCTTAACCACTGAGCCACCTCTCCAGCCCCAGGAGCTTAAAATTTACTGTGAAGGTATGGATAGTGAATAACTAAAACTAACTCATTGAATGGTTTGTAATGTGACAGTTATTTTAACAATTATTGATAGAGCACAGGTTCTCAAGCTTTTCTTATCAGAAACCTTTAATACTTAAAATTTACTGAGGAATCTCAGTTTTTG
Source organism: Tokudaia tokunoshimensis (assembly GCA_036184795.1). Taxonomy (NCBI): domain Eukaryota; kingdom Metazoa; phylum Chordata; class Mammalia; order Rodentia; family Muridae; genus Tokudaia; species Tokudaia tokunoshimensis. The sequence continues at coordinate 2,313,640 of BTHU01000014.1, forward strand.
TTTAGGTAGATTATGTCTACTAATACTTAGCCATACTGAAAGTTAAAGGTGAAAGCTAAAATAAAACAATGCTAAACCCACTTCAAGTTAGCCTTAAGTATGTGTACACATACATGCATACATACATTCAATCATATATACATACATATGTATACTGGTGGTTTTATTTTGAGACAGGATCTCATTATGCAGGTATAGGTAAAATGGAACTCACTATGTAGACCATCTTGATTTCAAAAGTACAGAAGTCTTGTCTTCATCTCCTCACTACTGGCCTTAAAGGCATATTCTGCCATGCTTGGTTCTAAATGATACATTTTTGGCCACACTCCAAAATGACCCTTTTCATAAATGAGAAGATGAATAGATTTAACAGTAAAGTGACAAGCCAGGGGCAGAAACTAAGTATGCATATTATATGTTCTCACATATGTTAGTTTCCTACTGCTGTTAACATACCTGAGAAAAACAACTTGAAAACAAACAAACAAAAAAAAATCTTGCCTTAGTAGACCAAACTCTTGGTTTTGGGAGTTTCTATGCCATAGCCTCCTGAGAGCTGGGATTATGTTAGGTTACATTTCTGATTGTTTTTCTTTTTAAAATTTTTTTCTTGTATTTTTTTGAGATTATAATAATGTCATTTCCCCTTCCTTTCCTCTCTCTAAACCTTCCCATATACCCCTCCTGTGATGGTTTGTGTATGCTTGGGTCAGGGAGTGGTGGCACTGTTAGGAGGTGTGGCCTTGCTGGAGTAGGTGTGTCACTGTGGGCATGGGCCTTAATATCCTAGTCCTAGCTGCCCGGAAGTGAGTATTCGCTAGCAGCCCTCAGATGAAGATGTAGAACTCTCAGCTACTTTTGCACCATGCCTGCCTAGATGCTGCGTTCTGGCCTTGATGATAATGGGCTGAACCTCTGAACCTGTAAGCCAGCCCCAATTAAATGTCCTTATATGAGCTGCCTTGGTCATGGTGGCTGTTCACAGCAGTAGAACCCTAACTTAGATACCTCCTTATTCTCTTTTAAAAGCATAGACTCTATTTTCATTAAATGTTGTTATATACATATATGCATATACATATATGTTCCTAAATATATAAGTGCAACCTGTTGCATCTGATTATGTTACTTGTATGTGTTCCCCGGGCTGACCATTTGGTATTGGATAACCAGTTGGTCTGCTGTAGCCTGGGAAGACTGTTTGTCCCATCCTCAGCATCCCTTAGTTGTCCGTAGTTCTTTGTATAGGAATGAGGTCTCTTGGGTTCTTTACCCCAAATCCCTGTTAGCATGTGTTGTCATCCTTGTTCAGCTCATGTTTCAGCAGCCATATTAGTCTGACCTTCCTAGGAAACACAGTCTCACAACAAGCTCCCAGATCCTCTGGCTCTCACAGTCCTTCTTCACTCCTGTTCCACAGCATTCTCTGAGACTGAGGTTTGGGAGTGTTTTGTAGATGCAGCCATGGGAACTAGACTCCACAACTCATGATTAGTTGTACCCTTCTGTAATGTCTCAGTCTGTTGCAAAGAGAACGTTTCTTGATGAGGAGTGAGGACTATACTGATCTGTGGGCATAAGGATTGACACATGTTCTGAATGATGTCAGGGGTTATACTGGCTTAGGAAAGTGGCAGTTGTAGGTTCTCCTCTAAGATCCATGACTTCACTAGCTCTGGGAAGTTAGTTAGGTTTCCTGTAACAGCATGATTTTTCTTCTGGTGAGTGGGTCTTACAATCAGCTAGAGATGTGAGACCTGCCAACAAGTATGAGGCCACTACTGCACCCCTAGGGTTCTCATGCCATGCTGGTCATTGTTGCAGTTCAGTCACAGCTGGGTAAGGCTGCTGGTCGCCTCCCTCCTGTGGGAGTTTGCATGGACCTTCTGGTAACTTGAAAGCTAGTTCTTCGGGAGGGAAACTTCAGGTCCGATCCAGTTTGTTACCTGTCTCTGTTTACCCCCTCTAGTTCTTTGTCTAATCTCTTGTTTTTCTCTGCCATTCAATACTGCAGTACCTTTTATCTTAATACATGCAGGACGGTCAATATTTTTCTATTTCCTAAAAGGATCAGAGTTGAGGAGATTGCTATTTAAGTGATTATTGCTGTATTTTCATATGGAGGTTGTGCTTTGACTCCCTGTGCCATAATATATGTAAACCATTAACTATAAAAAACAAAAAAATAAAAAATAAGTCTATCAGAATAATAGCACATTTCTCACTAGAATTTTAAGTGAGAGGGCATGAAATGAATCATTCTACTCTCTTAAAGTTACTAACTGCCAGTACAGACTACTATATCCAGAAAAACTGTCTGTCATAATTGATAGAGACTTCTTATAGTGAAAACAAACTAAAAAAAAAATCCATGCCACTAAGATAGCACTTTATAAGATACTTAAAGGAATTCTCTAGATATAGAGAAACAAACACATCTATAAGGTTATAGGAAGAAAAACCACACAGAAACCATCATTAAGTAAATGAAGGACTGGAAGTCACCAAATACCACAAATCAGCAAAATGAAAGGAATTAATGCATATCTTTCAATAATTAAATATTAATAGTATCAATTTCCTAATCAAAAGACAAATAGACTAGATTAAAAGAAAAAAAGGATCCAGAAGTGGGTGTAGTGGCGTGTGCCTTTAACCCCAGCACCTGGGAGGCTGAGGCAGGTGGATCTCTATAAGTTCAAGGCTAGTCTGGTCTGCATAGTGATATGGGAAGTAATATGGGAAGGGAAGAAACGAGAAACAGCATCCAGTTGGTAAGAAATGCACTATACCATCAAAGACAGGTACAATCTTGGGGTAGAAGGACAGAGAAAGGTCTTCTAAGCAAATGGAACTAAAAAGCAAAAAGGAATTGCCATCCTAAAATAAGACAAAACAGATTTCAAGCCAAAATCAGGAGAGAGAAAAAAATACTTCTTACCAATTAAGGAAGCAATATATTGCCGGGCGGTGGTGGTGCACGCCTTTAATCCCAGCACTTGGGAGGCAGAGGAAGGTGGATTTCTGAGTTCGAGGCCAGCCTGGTCTACCAAGTGAGGTCCAGGACAGCCAGGGCTACACAGAGAAACCCTGTCTCGAAAAACCAAAAAAAAAAAAAAAAAAAGCAATATATCAAGAAGATATGATTCTAAGCATAAATTTTAAACATTGAACATCAGTGCTCCTAGTTTCATAAAACATTACTGGATACAAAGAAACAGATTAACCCTAACAAAATAATAAGTGTGTGACTTCAGTATTCTACTCTCACCAATAAATATGTCCTTCTAACAAAATATGAACAAAGAATCATCTGAGTTAAATGCCATCAAAGATCAGAGACCTCACAAGACTCTACAGAAAGTCCATGCAAACACTGCAGAATATACATTGTCAGCAGCCAATGGAACAGATGTATAAAAATTTAAATAAATTCTTATATTCTGTCTGACCACCATAGAATAATTACAAATCCACGGCAAGAGAAACTGAAGAACACACACAAATGCATGGAGACCGAACAACACACAAATCAGCCCTAAAGACATGTGAAATGAAAGCACAGCACACCAGGCCTGTGTGACACAGTGACAGTGGCCGTGAGAGGGGGGATTATAGCTTCAGATGCAAACAAAACCAGAGATAGCCTGTAACCTCAGTACTCAGAGGCAAAAGCAAAAGGATCACTAGACGTTCAAGGCCAGGCTGGGTTACATGGCATGTTCTAGGCTAACCAGGGCTACACAGTGAGACTACTACATCTCAAAATTAACATGAAAACCAGATTTCAAGTAAATAATGATGAACCTTAGGGCCAAGGAAGATTTCAGTTGACTGGGAACTATACATATGAATGCAGATGTGTCAGCATCTTCTAGCACAAATGGCATACTTGATAATACTTTGCTTTACCAATGATTAGTTTTGCTAGTTAGTAATACCTTTTACAAAAGGCACCTTCCATGTCCGGTCATGGCCAGGGATCTCTCCAGAGAAAAGACATAGAAAGACAGACAGACAGACAGACAGGCAGGCAGACAGACACACACACACACACACACACGACTGTGTTAAAGACAAAAATCTGGTTTCATAATCTAAAAACCAAACTAAAGCTGAAAATGAAAAATATTACACAGCTGAAGGCAAGATATGAAAATCATAGGAAAAACTGTCCCTTAGAGTGTCAGTTCTCAGCCCATGGGTTATAACCCCTTTATGGGGGATTGACCCTTTCACAGGGGTTACCTAAGACCATAGGAAAACAGATATTTACATCACAATTCACAACAGTAACAAAATTGCAGTTAAGAAGTAACAAAAAGAATTTTATACTTGGGGTTCACCACAGCATGAGGATCTGTATTGCAGGGTTACAGAATTAGGTAGGTTGAGGACCCTCCCCCCATGCAGTTGTTTATAGACTTGCCAGTGAACTTGTCTGCTTTCTACCTTCAAACTCAGAAAATGTTACTTCCTTTCCCTCCTGTTTCTAGTTCCTTTCTCACAACTGTGGAGAATACATGCATGGCTGCCTTTTCTCTCCCTAACTACAGTGAATCATTCTCAGATTGCCTTCTGTGCTCCTTTTGAATTCAGCTACAAGGCCAGGACCCTACAACAGGGACTCTGCATCCTATATTAACTTGATTAGAGAAACTACTGTTATGATTTATTTAGTGAGTCCCCTACCTCAGCACTTAGCTGACTTTCATCAGTTTAATTAATTAGATATCTGTTGCTGTGAATAAATTACTCCAAAGCTTACTAGCTTAAAACAACAGTAAACTTTGTTAGTTTTAATGTTTTTTATGTTTAGGAACAAGTTTATTAGCAGCTTGAGTCTGGGGTCTACCATGAAAAAACATAATTGGCCACAAAAGGCCACAATCAAAGTCACATTATAGTTATTGGATGTTTCCCAAAGATTCTTGGTTCACTTTTGTCAACTACTCATTTTGTCTGTCAAGTTGGTGTTGACTGTTGACAGGAGCCTTCAGAGCCTCTCCATATGGGCCTCTCCAGGGTTTTAAAGTGTGTTTCCATGGTATACTGACTAGCTCTCTATAGCATAATCTATCCAAGAATCCTTGTGGAAGGGAAAGCGTCTTCATGAACTAAGCCTCAGAGTTACCTACTTACAGTACTACATACTAGAATGTATGTAGTGACACAGGTCAGTTCTGGCTTAGTGACTCCGTTTGTAGATTATAAACGACTGTGATTACAAGGAGACAAGGACCATTGGAGCCAACTTGGAGACAGGCTGCCACAAAAACTTAGATGAGTTTTAGGAAAATGATAAATTATACTTACAGGTATTTTTAAGAGAATAATTTTACGCTACTTTTTAAGCAAATGTTAGAAGTAGATTATCTAGAACATGTGACAATGTACATGAATGTGACTGTGCTAATGGAAGTTTAAACTTGAACTCTCGTATTAGCCCAATGAAACTTACCCAAGCAAAAGTCAGCAAAGAGAAATCATGGAAGTGTAGCAATAATAGGCAGAGACTTCAGTATTCTACAAACAAATTCAAAGCAAATGATGCTTTTTCTGCTTCTGGAACTGGAAAAGACATATTCAAAACGCCGTCATTTTCTGCTGCATCTCAGCCTCATGATATTCAAGGTGATTTCTTATTTATTTGCCTGTTCAGATACTTTTTATGAAAATACAAACTAATTTGCATTTCTTAGCATAAAGAAGAATACAAAATAGAGTAAATAAGTTCTCTTGCCATGTGCAATTTATGAATTTCCTTATATGCTTTATTATTTTTTAGCTCTATCTTAACATTTTAAACTTACCTCTCAGTAAATGTTATACAAATTTTATTGGAGCTGTTTTATGGAAAACATTTAAAAATCCATATAATTATGTAGTTTTTTTGGTATTTTTTTTTAGGCGTAACCCCAAATGGCTTAGGTTCTTTGAAGGCTGTCACAGAAATCCGTATCCTTTATTTTGCAATAGCTACTTTACATTTACGAAATCATATATTTAAAGTATTTTGTTTCATTGTACTCTTGTGTATTTATTTTGGGTAGCATTGAAAAAGATAGAAAAATAAGTCTTAGGTCATGTAAGAGATACATTATGAATGTCAGAACTATTTCAAGTGTGGTCTGTAGGGTTTCTAGTTTATAAACTGTTTTCAAACTGTGATAATATAAACACAGAAATCAGGTTTGTAAGCCTTGAAAGCACTTTGATATATTGACTTACATATAAATACAGATATAAACCAAATAAAGGAACTCCAAGCAAATGCAGCTTTTTGTGGATTTGAGGACATTTTACTAACTAATAATTTAGAAGGAACCTCATTTGAAGTTTATGAAAATCAAGTTTGTATACTTAGGCATTTCTAATGTGACTACTTGAATGCATTCAGAATATTCTTGTAGTAATACTCCTTTTACATCTGCAAAGAAGAAAATGAATTTCAGATTACTGAGTAGTGTCTTGGATATTTTTCTATTGTTGTTATAAAATACCATGACCAAAGCAATTTATAAAAGAAAGCATTCACTTGGGCTTATGGTTTCAGAGGGCGAAGAGTCCATCGTGCAAGGGCAGAGTGGCAGCAAGCAGCAAGCATGTTGGCTGGAGCAGCTAGCTGAGAGCTCACATTTTGATCTGCAAGTAGAAGGCAGAAAGCCTAAGAATAGCAGCAGTCTTTTGAAACCTCAAAGCCTACCCCCACTGACATACCTTTTCCACACTTCCTAATCCTTCCCAAATGGTTCCATAAACTGGGAACCAATGTTAGAATCCAGTAAAAGCTGGGCTGGCATGGTAGCCTGTAATGGAGCTAAGAGTGAAGATGGAGTCACCAGAGCAAGGTGACTAGCCAGAAGAGCCTGAAACAGCAAGCTCCAGTTACAACTGGAAGGGAGCCTGCCTCAGAGAGCCTGAAATAGAGAGCTAAGGGAAGACACCTGAGGTCAACATCTGGGGTGCCACTACGTATGCACACATATGTATTTGCACTAGTAGAAGAGGAACATAAATACTTCAGTAATAGGCAATTAACTATTATCTAATTAGACCTAAATGCCCCATCTCTAAGGACTAGCTTCTATAGTACCAGAAAGTGCTACTCAAGCTTCTGAAGGAGGGAGGCAGCCAACCATTAGCCACCATGCCTGTGAACTGCATCAACAGCCAGTGTGGTACAGTAATCATAAGGGTGCAGTAGTGGCATGTATACCTCGGAGCCACAACAGCTCCCTAATTGGACTTACGATCCACTCATAAGAGAGAAACCTGCTGGTACTGGAAACAGAACTAACTGGATCTTAGAGGAGAACCTACAACTACCACTTCACTAAACCAGCAGAATCCCTACAACATTCTAAACATTTGTCCTTTCACCTACAGATAAATGTAGTTTTCACCCTTAACAAGAAAACATCTGTGTAATAGAGTCCATTACAGAATACCACAACCAATCAAAATGCAGATTGGTATAGTTCAATTCCAATGGGTACACTATAAAACACTCCACACCTACGGCTCAAAAAACATTACAAAAGAGGAGGCATAGACCTTAAGAACCAGAGAATCAGGATGTTTGCCATAAGAGTGTATCTCCTAGTAACATTGGAAACTCTACACATAAAGTTTGGGTAACAACTCATGAAACATGAGTTGAAAAAGAATGATATCAATGAGCATGTCAACATGGATGAGGAAAAGTCCAGGAGGCCTCAACCCTACAGAAAGAACTCTAGGCAACTGAAGAGAACTGGGAGTAGGAGAGTTGGTCTTCCCCAGGGAAGAGCACACCAAATGATTGTCCTGTGCCAAACAATCAGCCCTGCAAATACACATACAAGTAACATTATATGGACTGAGTAGGTTATATTTTATAATATATGTATATTATATATTATTGTATATTATATAATAATATATATTATACATTATAATAACAATATATACAATAAAATATATAATATGTATATTATATTCCTAAATATATGCATGTAAGAGCAATTAGAGAAAAAGAGGTCATGAATTTGAAGGCAGGCAGGGAGAAGTATATGAGGAGTTGGAGGGAGAAGAAGGAAGGGAGAAATATATCTCAAAAATATAATTAAAAACATTGTCTGGTTATCTGTATGATGGGGTGTTCTTTTGTTGGAAGCATTTTGATAGTTTAAAGCTATCCCTTGAAGATTTTAAAGGATTTTTCATGTTATAGTAGCACACTGATGTGATTCTATTGTTTAGATGTCATCATTAAGACTAGTGTCTATAGTTGTTTGCATCGGTTTATTTTTTTTAACAGTTTAATATATTGCCAAATTCACTGATTTTCTGTATTTGGTTATTTAAAAGTATGTGTTCAGAGTAAAAGACAGAAGAGTTTGTGAATTGCTTGGGCACATATATGTAACCAAGGTCTTTTCTACTGGTGCTCCAGTTCCTAAATAATGGCTTTGAGACTTAATTTTATGTGAATAAATGCCTAGGTTATAAGCTTGGGCATGTTCCTGATGAATTTGTAACTATATAACCCATTTATTCTATTTTATGTGTGCCACATGGTTGTTACCTCTCCTCAGTTTCATACTCTTTCTCCTCAGAGTCTGGGCAAATCTCTAGCATATTACTATCTCCCAGAGTTTCTCTCTCTCTCTTCTCTCTCTCTCTCTCTCTCTCTCTCTCTCTCTCTCTCTCTCTCTCTCTCTCTCTCTCTCTCTCTCTGCTGGAACCCTTACCTTCTATTTCCTCTCTTTTTCTAATAGGCCATCAGTTTTTTATTGACAGGTGATGCTTCCACACAATATACAAGAGATGCTCTCTACAACTTCTCCGTTTAATTCAATAAAAGGCTCTTTCTCTAACATCAATAAACTATATACAATAAAGACTTTTATGGAAGCTATCAGGTAAGAATTATATTCACAATATCCAGTACATATACACTTGGCAGCTTTGGAGAAAGTACTCCATGTGGCATGTGGCCATAGAATAGACTAAACAGGTTTTATAAGTTACAAGCTAGTCAGGGAACAAGCCCAAGCTTATGGCCTAGGCATTTATTCATAAATAGTTAAGTCTCAGAGTAGACATTTTTGAGGAACTTGGGCAGAGGTAGAAAAGAGCGTGTTTACAAATGGCGCCCATGCTGTTAGGCATGTAATCTAAATTTAGATAAAAATATCCAGGCTTAAGACAAAAAGTTCAGGTATTAGAAAAGCCCTGGGTGAAAGGCATAAACCAACACCTCCTGGATCAGTTTCCTAACCAGGCAGGAGGCTAAATCCCTTTAAGAGAGAGTTAGTGAGGAACCAGACCCTCAACACTCATGCCAGCAGACAAAAAGACTTCCCGCCCTGGGCCAGATAGGTTCAGCTCCCAGCAGGTGCCCACGGGTATGATGAGGCTCAGCTTTCACAGAAGGACTAACAGCAGCTCCAGCCCCAAACCTGGCAAGGGCAGCCTGCTAGTCTGAGCCGAGGGGGCCAGAGTTAGCCACCATAAACACGTGCTGGCCTGAGGAGCCCCTGATGCACAGGAACCTGGAAGACCATCTGTCTCCTCAGAGTCTGGGAAAATCTCTCGCATATCACTATTTCCCAGAGTTCCTCTCTCTGCCAGAACTCCTACCTTCTATTTCCTGCCTAAGCTAATAGGCTATCAGTTTTTTATTGACAAGTGATGCTTCCAAACAGTACACAATAGATTCTCTCTACACATGGTTGCAGATTCTTTCTTAGTATTTGTCTCTAATTAGATCCTCAGGACAACACCAACTCTTGTCAGACCTCTCTGGCTGCAGAGCTGCGGTCTGCAAATATGCCGACATCCTCCTGGATAACAGATAAGTGCAGCACACTGCTGAAAGTGTGTGGAACAAAAGACAAATTTGGTTTTGAGTGTTCACAGTGATAATCGACAATGCATCTACTGGCTGAGGTTTATTGTGCACTGGGAGACTGAATCTATGTCTACTCTGTATCAAAGATTCATTTTTGTGAATATAAATTGATGTAGAGCTATCTGATGAGAGGAAAGCCAGCATGAAAGGCCTCTGCTACACTTGTTATAAAAAAATATTGCATATGGAAAACATTCCGTGAGGGAAACTGTTATTCTTTCAAAAGCTGATTGACTGACAAACTCTATCTTATTTTGTCACACATATATTTTCATATACATGTTTCAAATATATCTTTAAAGTTTTTATTTTCATTTGTGTGCATATGTGTGCCTCCTTGTCTGTATATATTATGACAATATTATGACATGCTGAAAGTAAAATGAAGTAATTTAGAAATTAACTATATGGTTTAATAAGTGCAAACCTACTTTAACTTAGGCACTGTTGTGAGCTTGTGGAATATACCAATTAAGAAATGAGTGAATCCTTGTCCTTGAGTTACAGTTCTTGCAATGAAAGGTAGGGATGAATTAGATCTGAATAATTGTAAGAAAATGTAAAGGAGAATGAAATTGGGCTGGAATCAAAGGCTCAAGATATTGAATTTAATAAAATAAACAGGGAAGGTCTTCTTAATATGGTGAGACATAAGCAATTAGGTGAAAGAGAAGGAAATGTGAGAGAAGAATGAAGCATAAAGGCTGAGGAAAGATGTCATGGCAGGTACATGACCGATGTTTCTGAAAAGTAGAGTCCATTATAACTAGAGGAGAAGAGTATGAAGTTAAAGGTCAGAGGATCTGAAATCAGCAATAAAGGCTCAAGAGATTGAAGGGAAAGAGTTGGGAAATAGGATGAAGGGCCTTGTAGCCATTTTCTTGGAGGGAAAGGGGGAACTTTAGACAAAGAAGCATATAAATTGGATGTAAAAGTTTTAAAACCATTACTACAACAACCCTTGAGTACTTAAATACCTTATAAAATAATTTTTAGACAACTGCTTTCAAATATAATTTTTAATGTACTTCTGTTTGTGTGTGCAGAGTTCAAGGGTCACTGGAACTAGATCACAAGTGTTTGTGAGCTGCCTGCTGTTGGTGCTAGGATAGAATTTGGTTTCTCTGTAAGAAAACGACTGCTCTAAACTACTAACCCATCTTTCCACCCTCTAATAAGCTCTAAAGGCCTCAGTGATAGAAACTCATTCATTTTTGGAGATTTCTATATCTAGTAATACATTTTGCATATAGTGGTAATGAATGTAGGTGATCAATTGCAACTTCATAAGAAGACTGCCATTAAAAATCCCTGAGGCTGGCAGCAGAGTCTCACCTTAGAGCAGTGACTTGCAGCCTTCCTAATGATGGACAGTTAATACAGTTCCTTCTGTTGTGGAGACTCCCAGCCAGAAACCTGTTTTGTTGCTACCTCATATCTCTAATTTTGCTACATTATGAATCATCATTTAAATATCTGTGTTTTCTGATTGTCTTAGGCAACCCTATGAAAGGATCACAACCCACAGGTTGAGAACCATTGCTGTACAGAATGGGATAATTAATTACTCCTTATATCTTATTACTATCTTTAACTTTCTAACAGGGGAAGGGTGATCCAAGTTCATCTTATTAAGCAAATATGCATAATGAAGGAATTCAAGATTAACTGGCCAGAAATACACTTTCACTAATGAAATGCAGCCAGAATCAGCAATTAATAAGTGAAAATTTGAGCATTAAAATATAAGAATTGAGTGTCTTAGTCAAGAAAAGAACAAACTAAAAATAGTTCTGATCTGCATGTCTCCATATGTTCAGATATTCTTCATTCTATTTAACTCTCAAGTTACATCCCTTATGTAATCTTTTGTTTTCCCACAGGGATTTTACAAGTTCTTTTTAGAATAACAAATGTGGAAGCAGAGTAGAATAATTTCCATTTTTTATTTTTAAAAAAGTCTTATTTGTATGAGTGTTTTGCCGGCATGTTGTACCACATGTATAAAAAGGTCAGGAGAGGGTACCAGATCCTGTGTAACTTGAGCCATCTTGTGGGTACTAGGAATAAAACCCAGGTTCTCTGCAAAAACAAATGCGCTTAACTGCCTAGCCATCTCTCCAGCTCCCACCCATTAATTCTTAAGATGCTTAACAAGATGCCATATTATTAGATACTATGAGAGTCAAATGGCACCAAAACTGAATTTTTAAATTAAAAGTAAACATTTTAAAATTATGAAATATTTAACTCCTTAATGTTATTCTAAGCGGCAAAATTTAGAAGTATATTCAAAGAATTCCCTTACTTCAACTATATACAATCTAAAGCCTTTGATGATGTAAGTATGTTACACTTGTTTAATTATCTTCCTCTTCTCACTAGCTGTGGTCTTATGTGCCTTAAGAGATTAGAAAATACTAGTTAAGTGAGAACATATGAGTCATGTAGGGGGGGTGGATTGTATTTATTAAATTTATAAGAATTACATTGAAGGGTAAAGGGATGACTTTGTCTTAGGTCCAGCATATCTTTTTGACAAAATAGAGAAAATGTGTTGTTCTTGAGGTTGAGACATCTCGAGCAGGACTACACTTAGGAATCATAGAGGTAAACGTGCTTGAAACAATTCCCAATCTTCTTAAAGCACATTTTCTAGAAAATTGAGAATGTATAAGAAATCCTATATGTTAATAATTGGTTCAATTTTATCTCAGCTTCTTTACACAGATAGGAATTTTGTGATTTGTGCCCCCACTGGTTCTGGGAAAACTGTAGTGTTCGAGTTAGCGATAACAAGATTGTTAATGGAAGCACCGTTGCCATGGCCGAACATGAAAATTGTTTACAGTAAGTATGTATTGTAGAAATTATGGCTAGTTATAATCAAAGATTGAAGTAGAAACAAACTTAATTCAGGGCATAGACATTATTATTTGGTAACATTAAAAACAATTTATTTAGTTGTGGTGCTGTTATTAAACCTGTAGACAGCACTTTACCACTAAGCACTACTAACTAACAAATTCTCCCCACACCTTTGTTTTTTCATTGTGTGTATGTGGTACTAGACATTGAGCCTGGTGAGAGCTATACCACTGAGCTATAACTCTAGCCCTAGGTACACTTTAGTAAAGACACGCCACAATTGGTTTCATCTCTTACATTAAATTTGAAACATTCTTCTAGAGTTGTACATAAAAAATAATATTTGAACTGAGGACTTAAATTCTATATTTACTAAAAGAGGATTGTCAAAATGAACAGATGACCATATATTTTACAATTTTAGAATGTACATAGAAACGTCTATTCTCCTTTTTTAGGTGCATATTTTGTAAATGTCCTCAAAATAGCATATGCATATATACAATTTGAAGAAATAACTAACCACAAAAGGCTTCTCATGAAAAGCAATAATCACTTGCTCCATCTCATTCCATTTTTAGATTGCCTGAGCAATCACTTCTGTTTCAATTTTTAGTTCTTCTTGTTAATTACTTTTATAGATTGCTAAGTTTGTATTGATAGTTTTTACTTTATCAATATTACACAGCAGTGTGTGTTTTAGCTTACGTTTATTTTTTTTTATTTTTTATTTTTTTTTGGTTTTTCGAGACAGGGTTTCTCTGTGTAGCCTTGGCTGTCCTGGAACTCACTTTGTAGACCAGGCTAGCCTCGAACTCAGAAATCCTCCTGTCTCTGCCTCCCAAGTGCTGGGATTAAAGACGTGCGCCACCACCGCCCGGCTTAGCTTACGTTTATTAACTAGACTTTAAAAAAAATTTTAAAATTACACTGGTATTCAAAATAAATATATTATTTTAGTGGCACCAATAAAAGCCCTTTGTAGTCAGCGGTTTGATGACTGGAAAGAAAAATTTGGACCAATAGGCTTGACTTGTAAAGAACTTACTGGTGATACAGTGATGGATGACCTGTTTGAGATTCAGCATGCAAATATAGTTTTGACAACTCCAGTAAGTATTACTTATGTTTCATTATTTACATAAAAATATTTATCTTCATTCAGAAAAATTATTGAAAGGAAATACAAAGCACAAGCATGTATTCTCAATGGAAACAAAACCATAAAAGTTCTAGCATTCAGGAAATGGAGAGAATATCCATAAATAAAAAGGTGGATGAGAAATAATGACATATGTGAACAACGAGTAAGACAGACCAGTTTGTAATTGTAAATAATTTATAGTCATATTTATCCCTTATAGTCATTTGTCCAAGTATGTATTATAGGAGGAGTACCTTGATAGGGCTTAACAAGGCATAATTAGCAGCCTAGAGAGATGACTCAGTAGATAAGAGCACTGCTGCTCTTCCAGAGGACCTGAGTTTGATTCCTAGCACTGACATGGTGGCTCACACCATCTGTAACTCTAGTCTCAGGATGTCTGATGTCCTTTTCTGGTCTTCACAGTCATGCATGCATGCATATGTGGTATAAACATATGTTCAAGCAGAGTATTCACACACATAAAATATGAAAATATTGTGACTTGTGGTTAAATAAATACATATATGGTTAAATAACTTTCAAAGACTGAAGTCCTGGTGCTTTAAGACTCTTAAAATCGCCGGGCGGTGGTGGCGCACGCCTTTAATCCCAGCACTTGGGAGGCAGAGGCAGGAGGATTTCTGAGTTCGAGGCCAGCCTGGTCTACAAAGTGAGTTCCAGGACAGCCAGGGCTACACAGAGAAACCCTGTCTCGAAAAACCAAAAAAAAAAAAAAGAAAAAAAAAAAAAAAAAAAAAAAAAAAAAAAAAAGACTCTTAAAATCATCCAAGTAACTTTTAATCCTCATCTCTTTGGGAAGATTCAACCAAAACATTGCCCTTTGTTTGTAATGTCTGATAAAATTTATCAGTGTCTTAATAAATACTTTAAATACTTGTGGTTTCTTGTTAGATTAAACTACTTGTATTCTTTTCTGTAGGAGAAGTGGGACAGTATGACTAGGAAGTGGAGAGACAACTCTTTCATCCAACTGGTTCGACTGTTTCTCATTGATGAGGTAGTAAACACGTTCACTTTCAGAGATAAACATAGAAGATAAAAGGGATAGAAAGAAAAGACATTTAAGTAAAATAATGTATTTAGTCCCTCAAAATGTAAAATGCTTATTTTTCAAGGAAAAGTATTAATATTATTGTATCTTTTAATTGATTAATACATTTTTAGTTTTATACCTAATGATTCTCTCTTGATTTCTTGCTTAGGTGCATGTTATTAAAGATGAAAACCGTGGTCCAACTCTTGAGGTTGCAGTTAGCAGAATGAAAACTGTACAGTCTTTATCTAGGGCCTTAGAAAGCGCTAGCCCTGTTCCAATGAGATTTGTAGCTGTATCTGCAACAATTCCCAATGCTGAGGATGTAAGTCAGAATCTTCACCTGCTTCACTTTTTATTATTTGTGGGATATTTAGTCAATTTGATCTCAGAGAAGATGATATTTTCTGTTGGTCACTTAATAAGTTTAGTAGGAAAGTGTATGTAGAAAATTAGTGCCAGATTTCATTGACATAATAAAGTTACAGCCATAAAATTTGATAAAATTTAATACAATATTTCTAGTACAAATCTGTTATTTGCTTTTATCTAAAATTTATGATTTTACCTACATCAGGCACCTGATATCTTGGCTAGTAATGTGTCATGTATGATTTGACAGGATAGGATATGCCCAACTCTCGCAAGAACAGACAGGAAAGAGAGGCTATTTAGAAGAGCACAGAGAGAGAGAAAGGAGACAGTTTTACTGGAGAGTTTTTACAGAGACAGGTTGCAGAGAGAACACACTAGACACAGGACAAGACAGCACGAGTCAGAGAATGAGAAGGAGCCAGAAGATTAGAACAGATTGCCGGAGTTATTTTGAGGCCAAGCAGAGTAAATCAGACACGCCGGGAGAAGCAGTCAGGTTGGAGAGGAGTTTGAGCCAGAACCGCTGAGCTGACCACCCATCAGAGTTCAGAAAGAAATAGAAAGGGTGAGCTTATTCAGCAATAAGTCTCAGAGGTAGAAAACATTCTAGGCCTAGATTAGATTGTATGGAGGGTAGAAGCTTCCAGGACTAGGCCTAGGTTAGCAGACAGAGGCAGTAAGTCTCAGAGAGAACAATTACTACAGGAGATAAAAGATAATGACTTTTTCTTTAATTCCTAAGCAAACTTTTCACTTTATTATACGTATATTATATGTTTTGCATGCATCTATGTTTGTACGTGCTTGGTACTCTTGGAGGCCAGTAGAAGGTGTTGGATCCTTCAGAACTAGAGTTCCAGATGCTTGTGAGTTGCCATGTGGGTGCCAGGCATTGAACACAGGTTCTCTAGGAGAGCACCTGCTGCTCTAAACCTGAGCCATCTCTCCAGGCTCTTAAGCAAACTTCTTATAAGCTAGTATATAGTCTTACTTTTTCTCACTCCTGTTTACTTCCCAGCCTATTATGGTTTTGGTAATACTTAGAAATTACTTTTAGCCAGGCAGTGGTGGTGCACACCTGTAATCCCAGCACTTGCAGAAGCAGGCGGAATTCTGAGTTTGAGGCCAGCCTGGTCTACAAAGTGAGTTCCAGGACAGCCAGGGTTATACAGAGAAACCAACCCCGTCTCAGAAAAAAAAAAAAAAAGAAAGAAATTACTTTTGTAAATAGTTGCTATATTGTCTCTTCCAATGGCAAATTTTGTTTTTAATTTTAAATTTCTTAATCTTAAAATTGCAACTGGTTTTGTTCATGTTCAAAAACAATATAGAATGTTTATTATTTTAAATGGGTAGATAGGGTATAGGGGGCACACAGACAAGCACTGGAGAAGCCAGAAAAAGTCAAACACATGGATTATCTTTTCAAAGGAAAGAGGTGCTTAGGTGTTTTTCTTGGAATGCTGGGGAAGAATGTACTTTACAGCCTGGTAATCTGTTACTGTCTGTAGAGTCAGGCTCCACTCATATCCCCGGAATTTATGCTTTGCTTTCCTAGACCCTTTCCACCTAAATTTTGAGAATTGGTTCTAGGCCATGAAAACCCATCCTTGTGAGTGATGTCACATGTGCTTTACAACAGCCTTAGTGACTTCTGTGTTGTCTATCATAGGCCAGGCCGATCCTGACACCCACAGGCATTATGTTTACCTAGGTCATTCTCCTAGACCCTAAATCTTGGGCACTGTTTTCTGAGTCAACAGTACCATCTTTGTGAAAGAAGCCAGTTGTTCTTTGTGAAGAACTTCAGTGTAAACATGTCTTAAGTTTGCTGTTTGCTGGGACCCTGCAGGAGTCCGTGCTGGCGGTGATCCCCAACGCTGAGAATGAGAGCTCAGTCAACATTGACTTTATTCACCTGTGTCAGACCTGGGGCGGCTAATGCCAGGCGATTCATTATCAGCGTATGTAAAACACAGTGCAACCACTTGCCACAGAATCAGTAACTGATCAGTAATGCTGATACTGCATCTGAAATGTGCTTTTGGCACTGCCATCTCTCGAGAGTTTATTTGGGGTCTGGAGAAATGAGTCAGAGGTTAAGAGCACTTCCTGATCTTCCAGGGGACCACAGTTCAGTCGGTGCACCCATATCAGGACCCTCATAACTGCTGTAACTCCAGGACCAAGGGATCTGATGCACTCTCTGGCCCCCACACATATTTGTTCTTTGATTAGAAGACCAACATAAGACAGTCATTGCTTTGCTACTATATTGCTAATGTTTAGGGACATTCAAAGGTTTCGGTCATTTTCAGGAGTTTGTCTGAACAGTAACCAGGACTTACAATACTACAGAAACTTTGATTTTTATGATCAAAATGATTTTACTTCTAGTTTGGGCTCTTCTGAGGGAATGTAAAACAAAATACTAATGGCTAGTCAGAACTCTACCATATGAAAGGACTTACAGTCCTGAAACACTGATATTGGTAGCGTTTACTAATGTAATATGTAATGTTGAAAAAAGATAATTTGATTAAATACTTTCAGACCTTGACTTTAAAGTGATCTAAAATTGTGTTATTTTAGCAATAGAACTTTATTAGAAAAAAATGTAATGTACATGCTTCTGTTTTTCTCAGATCGCCGAATGGCTTTCAGATGGTGAGAAACCTGCTGTGTGTCTGAAGATGGATGAGAGCCATAGACCTGTGAAACTTCAGAAAGTGGTCCTGGGCTTTCCCTGTAGTAGTAACCAAACTGAATTTAAGTTTGATTTAGCTCTCAACTATAAAGTGTACAGTGTTATTCGAACATACTCCAACCAGAAGCCCACACTTGTGGTACAGATTCTTAGTTGCTGTTTTGGGGAGTGATGCTCAGGTTTTAACTTGATTGATAGATAATTCTCTGATGTATTTTCAGTTTTGTGCAACAAGGAAAGGTGTGCAGCAGGCTGCTTCTGTTCTTGTGAAAGATGCTAAGTTTATCATCACCGTGGAGCAGAAACTACGGTGTGTGCGTAAGGGGAGGACTTTTGGGGATCGATTAGGTGAAATGAGAACGTGGCGAATCCCTTAACCTTATCTTCAAACCTAGGTTTCCTATGTGTACAATAAAAATAATAGTGGCTTTATGGGTTGAGTGAGAAAATGTAAAAGTGGAATTAAAAACAAAAGTGTAGGTAGAGGGGCAAGAGGACCTGGATAGTTGCAAATAACTCGGAGCCTCTGCTTGCTGGGAGTGAACATGTTGGTCAGATTGTGCTGTCACCTTAGTAAGAACAGGAAGTGACACCAAGTGTGTGTCTCCTCGCTCACAGACGTGCTATAGGAGGTTTATTTGCATAGACTTTGTGTCTTCTCAGGCAAATACTTACTACTATGTTTTTAGCTGAACGTATGTATCCCTGAGAGACTGAGATATACAGGCTGTGGACTCCCTTAGAGCCAGGACACATACCACCCCACCCCCCACTCTCTACCACCCCTTGCTCCACACAGTGCAGTTGTTTGTTTCATATGATCATTTTCTTGAACAGAAGCTTGTGCAGTGCTTTATTTCCTCCTCCCATTTCCTCTTCTTACCTCATTACTCAAGGAAAGTTTCTTCTTCACTCTTCCTACCACTCCCCCTGCCCCCCAACATACTTAATGATAACATGCACAAGAGGCTACGGTACTTCTTGTCTCCAATGACATCCCTCAGGTGAACCAATTATATATGTAAATATCAATGTTTATATATAAAACAAAGAAAAAGCCCTGGAATTATATAACATAAACAATATAAATGGACTCAGCAGGTTGTATTTATATAATTGTCCATATATGATTGTTTATATATAAAACAAAGAAAAAGAGAGTGGGTAGACATGGGAAGAGCTCAAAAGAGAACATGAGAAGGTCTGGAGGGGAAAAAAAGGAAAGAAGAAATTACACAATTATTTTAAAAAATATTTAAAGAAACAAAGTTTACTTGCAAAGAATACAAATAAACTTACATTTAGCATTACCCACATTCATATACATCTTAAGCATTTTTTTTTATCCTATCTGTCTCAGTCAGGGTTTCTATTCCTGTACAAACATCATGACCAAGAAGCAAATTGGGAAGGAAAGGGTTTATTCAGCTGACACTTCCATGTTTCTTTTCATCACTAAAGGAAGTCAGGACTGGAACTCAAGCAGGTCAGGAAGCAGGAGCTGATGCAGAGGCCATGGAGAGATGTTACTTACTGGCTTCCTCACTTACCCTGTCTTCTTTTTCGAGACAGGGTTTCTCTGTGTAGCCCTGGCTGTCCTGGAACTCACTCTGTGACCAGGCTGGCCTCGAACTCAGAAATCCCCCTGCTTCTGCTTCCCAAGTGCTGGGATTAAAGGCGTGCACCACCACTGCCTGACTTGCTCAGCCTGCTTTCTTATAGAACCCAGGACTACCAGCCCAGTGATGGCACCACCCACAAGGGGCCCTCCCCACTTGATCACTAATTGAGAAAATGCCCCACAGCTAGATCTCATGGAGGCATTTCCTCACCTGAAGCTCCTTTCCCTGTGATAACTCCAGCCTGTGTCAAGTTGACACACAAAATCAACCAGTACATTATCTCTTTTTATAATTTCAATTATTTTTTCAGCAATGAAATGCCAGCATTGGAAGGAGTGTAACATCAAAGACAGATTTAAATTATAGCACTCCACGTTTACTACCTATGTGCCATCAGGCATGTTATTTCTCTCAGCTTCAACTTATGTAGTTTTATTTTCATTCTTTTTTGCATTAATTTCTTTTCAGCACTATAGATGAGACCCAGGGCCTTATTACGGAGGCAGTCAGCTGTCAGGAGTTACATGCTCCACCTTCCAGCTTCAGTTGTTTTCCTTTTTTTTTTGAAACAGGGCCTTGCTGTATAGCTTCGGCTGACCTCAGATTTGCCATCTTCCCTCAGCCTCCTGAAGGCTGGGATTACAGGAGAGCATCCGCATACTCAGCACCAACCACCTTCAACATCTTAACCAGTCTCAATAGATGAGAATAAACTAACTTATCACAGCAATGTGATAGTTACACAAGGCAACAGCTTATGTCATTAGTGATATGACATGTTTTTGCCTTGAAGAAAATTGTGACTGTGAGAAAATTATGCCTCATAGTTATACAGCTGCAATAAAGGCATAGAAAACAACTCGGGGTTTCTTAGATATACTTAAGACCATGCAGAATTCCTTTTTAAAATTATCAAAACTCTTTCATAAATTCCTCCTGTTCTTAAGCTCCCCAGCCCCATCTTTGCTGCTGTTTCACAGCAGCAACACAGTTTGTACCTCAGTCCTTCTGCCTCCCTCCCTCTCTGTGCGGTCAGCGAGGCGGGCTTGAAACTTCTTATTTCTTAGAAACATTATTAGGCAAATTCTGGGGTTGGTTTCTTGTTCTGACCCCGTGCACATAATAAATATTTGCATTTTTTTTCTAAAGTTTTGGTTTAGACGTGAGTTTTAATGTTACAGCTAACACACTCTGAATAGGAAAGCTGAGTACTCCATGCTGCCCCTGTTGGCATACATTCATAAGGGCACTTCAAACTGTGCCTTTGCTTCTGTCTCTCCCCTCACGGTCCTTCCCTGCTTCACTCCACTTCCCCTTGAGATAGCCCTGCCAGTTAAAGATAGCTTTCAGAGCCTCCTCCTGCTGCAGGAGCACCCTGTCTGCCACTACCCAGGGCGTTCCCATGCTATTGGGAGATAAAAAGTAAAGGACAAAGGTGTTCCTTTAATAAAACTTGTCAGAACTTGTGGATTTTTGTTTTTTAAAAGATAGCTTTCAGATGATGGTGTTGTGAAAATCTCTTTTGAAAATAAACAATTCCAGAATTTCCTGATGTTATGGAGAATAACATTAATTTTATATTTTAATAGGTTGCAGAAGTCTGCATATTCTATAAGGGATTCAAAGCTTAAAGGTAGGTTTAAAGACACGTTTCCCTTTTTTTTTGTTCTGGAAACTGAACCTGGAGCCTGAGGAGTGCCTAGCCAAGCCCTCCACCTCCACCGTGGAGCCACACCTCCAGCCTAGAGATTGCTTTTGAATAGCTCGTTTACAGACAGATGGGGCTGGTGCTGGTGACACGGTAGCGGTGGTTGACAAGCAGTGTGTCCCTACTATAGATACCTTGGTGTATGGTGTTGGCTACCATCACGCTGGAATGGAACTGTCAGATAGAAAACTGGTAGAAGGATTGTTTACCTCTGGAGATCTACCAGTCCTGTGTGAGTAAAACATATTTCCTATAGATAGTAAAAATATTTCAAAAGACTATTTTAAGAGAAAAAAAGCTTAAATATTCTAGTTAATTTCTTCCAAGAACTTAAAAAGAACTGTGCATTTATATTACAGTAAATTTTTTGGCAAGGTTTAATTCTCTATCATTTTATTGAATATAGGGCAATTTGAAAAGAACTTATTAGCTGTTTTGTTTTTAGGGTAGATTATTATTTTATATTACAAAGTCCTCTATGCCTTTTCCTAAATTTCTTAGAGCTTTTAGTCCATTTTATTAGTATATGTTTTATAAGCAAATATCTTCCTGGAACAATAAAGTTATAAGGCTTGGTTATCATTCAATCTGATAGTTACTACCAGTACTCTAGCTATGGGAGTGAACTTGCCGGCTCACCTGGTCGTTATAAAGTCTACCATGCACTACACTGGAGGTGTGTTTGAAGAGTACAGCGAGACAGACATTCTGCAGATGATTGGGAGAGCTGGCAGACCCCAGGTAAGGGACAATAGCTTTTCTCTTCCTTTGTTTTTGACATTTTAAATATAGCAAAGAAGTGGGGTTGTGTGGTTTTAATTTGCATTTCAAATTAGATTGAAAAATAATGTAATTTAAGAATCAACTTTAATGATGGAATAAACATAAAAAGACTCACTAGCTGGGATATATACACTTCACATTCCAACTTTGTCTAAGCTGCTCTCTGTGGATGAGGGTAGTGTTAGTCTTTTTATTTGAATAAAGATGTTTTGTCATTTTTCTGTTTATTTTAGAAACTGGATCTCTCTATGTAGCCAAGGCTGAACTCAAACTTGCCATCTTTCTGGTTTTGCCTCTTAAATACTAAGATTGCAGGCATCAGCCTCAGTTAGGTAGTCTGGGCATTTTGGACAGGCAATTTTTCATTGTGAAGGGCTATTGTGCATTACAGAACATGTAACATCCCAGGGTTGTAGCATTAAGTGTTATAATTAAAAGTCAGTCCATATATATCTCAAAATACGTCTGACAAGTGTTTGAATGAGGAAGTCATTCGTATAGATACTAAGAGAACATCCTGGAAGAAAATCATTTTCAAAGTACAAAAATGTCATGTCATACATTAAAAAGTTTTTAATTTTAGGGGATAAATATATCAAATTATGTGGTGTTGTAGTTAGGGTTATTATTTGCTGTGATGAAACACCATTTTGATCAAAAGCAAGGTGGGGAGGAAAGGCTTTATTTGGCTTACACTTCCACATCAGTCTGTCATTAATGGAAGTCAAGACATGAACTCAAAGAGGGCAGGAACCTGGAGGCAGGAGCTGTTGCAGAGGCCATGGAGGATGATGTTTACTGGCTTACACCCCATGACTTGCTCAGCCTGTTTTCTTAGAGAGCCTAGGACCACAGCCCAGGAATGGCACCACCACAATGGATTGGGCCCTTAAGTTACTACTTAAGAAAGTGCCCTACAGGCTTACTGACAGTCCTGCCTTTCCCCCCCCCCCCACTTTATTTTTGTTTCCTTGTTTACTTTAGTAGTTGGGGGATGAAAGAGAACTTATCTACTAGTATACCTTTAATCATGATGTTATGTATTTTTTTTTAATAAAGGACAACATTTAATTGGGGCAGGCTTACAGGTTCAGAGGTTCAGTCCATTATCATCAAGGCAGGAGCATGGCAGCATCCAGGCAGGCATGATGCAGGAGGAGCTGAGAGTTCTACATCTTCATCTGAAGGCCTCTCATGTATTCTTTTTTTTTTAAATTGTCTTTAATCTTTTTTTACAGTCCAGTTGTTAACCAGTCTATCTGACAGCTGCTCAGCCCATTTCTTTAATTTTTTTTTTTTTGAGAGGAGAGACCAGGGTTTCTCTGTAGCTCTGGCTGTCCTGGAACTCACTCTGTAGACCAGGTTGGTCTCAAACTTAGAAATCCGCCTGCCTCTGCCTCCGAAGTGCTGGGATTAAAGGCATGTACCACCACTGCCCGGCCCTCATCTCATTTCTTAACTGATATTCCCTCCTCTCAGATGATTTTAACTCGTCAGTATATATGAAAACTATATTAAATCTTGAATTTTTAATTCAGTTTACAAAGATTTATTTTGATTTAACATTGTCAAAATTAAGTTATATTGAAACAAAAGTGGTATTTGCAGTTATACTTAGATTTTTTTTAATTAAACTTTTTGTTAATATTAAAATTCAGAAGTAGCTTTTAGTCCTTTCCATTCAGTGTGAAATGAAAGTTCTGAGGAAAAGGCTCTGTCTATGTGTGCTCTAACCTTTCCAATCTCTGTGCTCTGTTGCAGTTTGACACCACAGCTACTGCAGTTATCATGACTCGATTAAGTACAAGAGAGAAGTACGTTCAGATGCTAGCTTGTAACGACACTATAGAAAGCAGGTAACAGAGAGCAGTTCCAAAAGAAAATTAAAGTAGTATGACTTGTTTCTCCTTTAATGTATGGGAAGGAAATTTGGTTTGGGGATTTCCTAAGGCCATTTTCTTGAAATAGTGTAACAATTTAACTATAAAACTTATGTAATTTTAGAAATTAAATAGATTTATTCAAAGACAACAGAGTTATCTAGTGGTGATTCTAGGCACACAATACTACATATCTTTGTTATAAAATCCTAATAAGGTAATAAGGTCTTGTTAATTGTTACTATATTATAACCTATGGGAATTAAATTTGTAATTACTAACTTTTAGTAAGAGAAATATTTTCACACCTTAAGCTTTCTTTTATAGTGAGAGAGAATAATATCTAGGATGGTTTTCAGTGTGCCTTTAGTACTCCTCTTTGGGAAAGTAGGACATAATCCACACTACTGTCACCACGCTGACCTTTACAAAAACCTGTCTTCTAGAACTGTGAAGTAAGGAGAAACCTCAATTCTTTAAGATCTTGAGCTGCCTTTTAAAGAATTTCTCTTATATTTTTAATTTTTTTCATTGATTATTAAAGTAGCAACTGACATATATATTATTAAAGCTGTAAGATTTATGTTCTTGAAATTCACATTAATCACGCAGAGTTTTCTCCCATCAGTTTGCACCGACATCTTATTGAACATTTAAATGCAGAGATAGCACTGCACACCGTCACAGATGTGAGCGTTGCTCTGGGCTGGATCCGATCAACACTGCTGTATATCAGAGCTCTGAAAAACCCGTCTCACTATGGTTTGTGGCTTTGACCTGGAAATACAGTGATTGTTTTTCAAACCGTCAGGGTTCTATTTATACTACTGTTTAGAATAAATTACAGAAACTAATAATTCAGGAAAAAATAGTAGCAGTCACCAATATATTCAGAGGTAAGAGGAGGCAAAATGAGAAAACACTGTCTGCTCTACTCAGAGTCCTTTAATAAGCTTTAAAATCAACACTGTTAAAAACAGACTCAATAGAAGAAAAAATTAAGTATATCAACTAATTTAACATAAGTTAAAGCTTTAAAGTTTTGAATTTTTCTCATATTTATCATTCAGCTTCCCTCATATTCTAAATTTGTAGCTGTTCATTTTCCAATTTATAAGAACACAAAGTAAATCATAAAATAAAAGTAAATAAGGTACAGTTTTCCATTTTTATGCAAACAATGTCCCATTGTATTAGTTTTCTAACAAATTACTTCAAACACAACGTCTTGGAACAGCTGACATTTATTCATTCTCTAATGCAGCTTACGAAGCCAAGAGTCTCTCTTGAGGTGCTGGCGGCAGGTCAGCCAAGCTGCAGTGACGGGAAGGCGGGCAGGGCTGGACTCACCCAGAAGGCTGTCACAGAACTGACAGCCTTAAGAACTGAGGCTCACTGCTTTCAGCGTGGGCCTTTCCTGCATCTCTCTCCCTGCAGGAAGACAGGCTGGCTAAAGAAAAGCTGCATTTCCTTACTTGTAACTTAGTCACACATTTATTTTAAGACAAGTTACTCGTCCTGGCCACCTGCCAGGGGAGGAACTGAGTTCAATTTTGGTAGGGAAGAGATAAGGATTTGCTGTGTGTCTTGGCAAACCATGAAATCTCCTGCCCTAGCCTCTCAGCATTCGGAGCTCTGTGCCACTACTCTGACTGTATTTTAAGCTGCTACTGTTTTACTGTTCTGCACCTTTCTTTGTAGTTTCCCACAATATATTTTGGAGACTTTCAGTTTAGTTAATTTTAGGTTATTGTATAAAGTGATAGGCTTCACTGTGACCTTTTCATCATGTCTGTCGTGCTTTCTTATGTTAATTTCCTCCCACTGCTTTCCTGCCCTCCTGACTAGACCTTCAGATCCCCACAAACATGCTCCCTTCTGCATGATGTCACCCGATCCATTACCCTCTCCACCATCCGTAAGGTCTCCCTTTCTCAGAGTCTGCTTTCACATCACACACACACACACACACACACACACACACACACACACACACGCACGAGCACACACACTGCATTACATACATGAGTCTGGCTTATTTCTCTTAACATAATGATCTCATTACCATTTATTTTCTTGCATATCTCATGATTTCATTTTTTTTTCGTGGCTAGAAAAAAATCCATTGTATCCATATGTCCGTTTCTTTATCCACTCATCTGCTGATGAACATTTAGGCTGGTTCAGTTTCCTTCTATTGTGAGGGATGCAGCAGTGTATGTGACGGCATGCATCCTGTGGAGTATGCAGACCAAGCGTCCCTTGGTTGTTTACTAGGAGCGGTAAAACTGAGTCATAACATAACCGTTTTCAAAATAAATACTTAAGGATTTATTTTACTTGTTTATTTGTGTCTGTGTGTCTGTACACGTACCTAGTAGCAGTGAGTGGAATCTAGAAGAAAGCACCACGTGTCCTCCTCTGTCACTCAGTGTACTCGTGAGGGAGGGTTCCTAACTGAACCCGCAGCTCCAGCTTTCTCACCTAGTCATCCTCCTGCCTCTACCTCCCTTAGAGCTAGAGTTACAGGCAGGTGTGAGCTGCTGACCTGGATGCTGGGAACCAAACTCAGACCCTCTGCAGGAGAAGGTGGCTCTTAGCCAGCCCACCTGTCGGCTAAGCAGTTCCACTTGATGAATGTGCTCATCTCACAAATTACCCACTGCTATCAAGTGTGTCCTCACATATGCAGATTCATCTTCACGCTAAAGTCTTAAGAAATGAAGTTTCTAGGTCAGAGGGTACATCATTTTAGATGTAGTGCCTGTTGCTAAATTATTGTCCTTAGTGGCTTACATGGTGGTCAGCAGTTCTTGAGAGTTCTGTATTCACGTATACCCTGTGGGGTGTATACTTGCATCTTTTTATCAGTGTTGTTCAAAATCATCTATGTCTCACTTTGCACTTCTTTCTCCTTGTGAGTAATTTATTTTGTAGTGAATTTTTATGTTGTATTATCATAGTAAATGACAGAAATCTTAGGTATAAAAGTTAAATTACATAGGAATAAAAGTAAAATTAAATATATACACATAGACACAGACATACCACAATCCAGTATGTAGAAGGTTTTCAACAAATATGTTCATGTTATATTTTTTTAATTTGATGTAAATGGAAGTATTTCCTTTTTTCTTCAGTTTCTTTTAATTCATAGTGTTCATGGGATTGCTTCAAATTCCTTTTGTTATTACAGTATAGACCCAGTTGTATCAATATACCACATTTCAGCCAATTATTTTGTGGATGGGCATATAGATCATTTCCAAAGTTTGACCATGTACACCTGCCTCAAGTGCATTTAGCCCCACAAAGACCTGCAGACATAACTAAATATAATGAAATAGATCTTTAAACTGATTCTACATGGTTCTTGCTCAAGAGTTTCAGATTATTTAATACAGTTTAAGAAAACAAAATATAGCCATTTGATATTGAAAAGATTTTAAAATAGTAGTTGTATTTTATGAATAGTTAAGCTTTTTTGAGCTCATTAAACTGCTATTAATTTATACGAAATATAGATGTGATTTTTATATAAGATTTGAATTGAACCTATAAATACTAATTAAGTATACTCTGACTTTTTAAAAAATATTTTCATTTTATTATTTTTTTTTATTTTCTATATTCTTTATTTACATTCCAAATGATTTCCCCTTTCCCAGTTCCCCCCTCCTTGAAAGTCCCATAAGCCCTCTTCCCTCCCCCCTGTTCCCCATTTGCCTAAGAATTTCATGAATTCATTGTTTTTAATTACTCTGACTTTTTAAATAAAAGTTTCATCACTTACACAGGTTTTGTGTCTGGATTGAACAAAGATGGAATTGAAGCAAAATTACAAGGTTAGATGTATTTCCTTCTAATATATATTATATTTATATAGATATAAAATAAATTTTGATGAAAAATATGAGTTACTAAAGAAATAAGAATGTGCTTTTGTAAATTATTTTAAAAGGTAGACTTGTCTGGAAACAATATATTTTTTTAATAATTTCTTTTTTTTTTTAAAGATTTATTTATTATTATATCTAAGTACACTGTAGCTGTCTTCAAACACACCAGAAGAGGGCGTCAGATCTCTTTTTCAGATGGTTGTGAGCCACCATGTGGTTGCTGGGATTTGAACTCAGGACCTTCGGAAGAGCAGTCAGTGCTCTTAACCGCTGAGCCATCTCTCCAGCCCCGAAACAATATCTTTAATGCACAAAACTTGGCATGTATAGTTTTTCTATATTTATTAATTCTGTCAGAATATCTGCTTTTGTATAAAATGTTCTTTTTTGTTTTGTTTTGTTTTGTTTTTTGAAGACAGGGTTTCTCTGTGTAGCCCTGGCTGTCCTGGAGCTCACTTTGTAGACCAGGCTGGCCTCGAACTCAGAAATCCTCTTGCCTCTGCCTCCCAAGTGCTGGGATTAAAGACGTGCGCCACCACCGCCCTTGTATAAAATGTTAACTTGGCTTATTTTGGTTCTGTTTTTTAAATGTCCTTGATCTCTGAAAACATTGCCATTAGATTAAACACTTTATTTTTCTTTTTAGATTAATTTTAATTGGAATATAATCCTGGATTTATTGTGGGTTCTCATTCAAGTCTATGCAATATTTCCCTTTTGAACTTCAGCTTTAATATTTCATTATGTATCTTTTAAACTATAAAAATTCAAAAAGCACTTAATAGAATTAAACATTGCTGTGTCTTCATTATGTTGAGACTTTCAGTAAAAATAAAGAATTTTGGATCCAGTAACATTAATTTTAATTTGTTCTCTGACTAGTTACATGTGGCAAATAAAAA
Organism: Tokudaia tokunoshimensis; assembly: GCA_036184795.1. NCBI lineage: Eukaryota > Metazoa > Chordata > Mammalia > Rodentia > Muridae > Tokudaia > Tokudaia tokunoshimensis. Next base: position 2,342,486 of record BTHU01000014.1, read on the forward strand.
TACAGAAATAAGGGTAAAGTAAAATTATCTCACCTAAAGCATAAATATATTAGGAGCTAGTTAGGACAGAGACTGAAGGCCAGGGTGACCATTCTGAGGCTCTGAGCTACTTCAGGTCCAAGTGTGCTGGGGCCGCTGTGTTCTGAGCCCTGACAGCTCCCTTGGAGGAAGGACAGCAGCACAGGGCTTGCTGTTCCAAACCTGATTGCGCTTCTTGCTCAATAGTCAATAAATAAGAGCTGTACAGTAACCCCGAGAATAAAATGCAGTTTCACAGTGTTTACAAGACACAGCAAGATAGCTCCTGCATCTGCCTCTGAGTTTGTATCTTGTCCCTTTCTCCATTTTATTTCTTACCTCCAAATTGGTCCTTGTATGTTAGTTACAGCCTGTTCATTGTCACTCGGGGTCTCGTCGTTGTCTGTCCCTTGCTCTTCTCAAGTATTTTATATGACTTGCACCTTTATTTCATCTAAGTCTCTGTTCAAATCCCCACCTATCAGAGAGCTCTTCCTTGCTCTTTTATTTAAATCTATCTTCACTTAAAGATGAAATTACTTTCATGTTGTAGTTATTACTGTTTTTCTTGTTCTTGAAAAAATACCTTCATTATGAAAATTAGGGATATAATTTTATAATCATAATTTTATACAGAAATTGTATGATTAAATTAGAAATGCACACAAACCTTAGTTAAGTGCTTAAAAAAAACTATTATTTTTAAAAACCTTTCTCAGCTTTAGTTTTTTACAGTAGTTTCCAAGACTCAAAATACATTATTGGTGTATTGATTTTTCCATCAAAATGCTAGTTCTACATATATGAAGATATGTGTACTGTCCGCTATAAACTTAAACCTTGGAGTGATGTTGATGTTCAGCATATAGGATAGAAAAACTTCCCTGATTGAGTGACTGATTAGTGGATAATAAGATAATTTTAACTTAATAGTGGATAACTAAGGTAATTAGAAAATATTTCAAAAGCCATAATTATCAAGTGCATTAAACTGTGCCCGGTTCCCTGCAGGACACTAGTCCTTACGGGGACTGTGAGGACTTTCGTGTTTTGCTCCTCTGTTAGGATTGGGCAGGTGCACTGTCCACTCTGCTCGGAACTGTCTCCCTTCTGGGTTGTTGCACGGGGCAGTGAGGACAGTAAGCAGTAGGGTATGGAAGGCACTCACTAGTTCCTGTCAGTTACTTGCATGAATTAGTATTGCTTCCTGTTCAGAGGTTTCTGAAGGCAACATGGCAGCCTTTCCAGAGAAATAGAAGTAAGAACTAAAAAGCATCAGCTAGAAAAAAAAATTAAGTGATTATTTCAATAAAGTGGCAAACAGGATGAAGGGAGAGACTGGCGAGTTTGAGAACAAAGCTCATAGAACTCTTTGACTCTATACCTTGGAAACAAGAGAATGGGCAGTAAGTGAGGTCCAGGAATCTTGTATAAACCTTATTAAGGCAACTATGAGAAATTAGGGTGGCAAAGAGAAAGCAGTAATGACCCTTTTGCTGAGGGCATCTGCGTGAAACCACACAGAAGTACAGAGAGCAGCAAATGGCTCAGTATGCTAAAATACACACCGCTGGGTGGAGTTAAGATATTAATGGCACATGTGACGTTGTATGTGGAACTACATGCAAATGATAGAGCATGTCCTGGGCTCCACGATGCACGTGGGGGAGGGGCCTGGGCTCCACGATGCACGTGGGGAGGGGGGAGGGCCCTGGGCTCCACGATGCACGTGGGGGGGAGGGCCCTGGGCTCCACGATGCCCGTGGGGGGTGGGGGAGGGCCCTGGGCTCCACGATGCCCGTGGGGGGGGGGAGGGCACGTGGGCAAGAGGGGCCTAGGCTCCACTATGCACATGAGGGAGAGGGGCCTGGGCTCCACGATGCATGTATGTGTGGCGGGGAGGACCCAGGCAGTAAAGCCAGGCAGTGGAGCTGTTATACTTCCCCCCCCCGCCCCCCTCCAGCCTGTTTTCTCCTTGGGACTGTATCTTCACTGAATAAATTCTGTTATTTTTCTGGATCCTATCCACATGTCTGTGCATTTCCTTGATCTGGACCCATCAGCAGGAACCCTTTGAATTCTGGTGTCAGCCAGTGTCATTTTGTGCTATTAAATGTTTGATAAAAGTTTAAAAGAAAAACAATGTCATAATGGATAACAGATAACAGAACAGTTCCTTAGACCCGGAACACATAATTCAGCCTCAATTACTTACTTTCCCAATGTGTATATGTAAGTAATATTTTTGTGTGTTTTATTGTTTTTTGAGAATTAATTAAAGTAATACATATATGTATCATTTCAAATGTCCCACGTGCTGAATGGTATTTAACATGTTAATTGGATGTCATGTTTCCGGAGGTTTTGTTCTTGCTTTTTAAAGACTCCAGTTCTTCCAGAACAATTATGCTATAGCAGACATCGTCAATATATTTAATACAAACATTTTATTTTCATTGATTCCTTATTTTATAAAGCTTAAAAATATGTTTTCTATAACTGACCAGAACTATGTTTGAAGAATCTGAAAGATTTATCATCACTAGACCTGATAAAGATGGATGAAGATGTTAATTTCAAACCAACAGGTATTTTTCCTTATGGTGTCACTGAATTTAACGCTTGCTTACTAAGACTAAAATTTTGTTTTACTAAAATTTAAGCAATGGTGAAACAACATTGTGATTTTGTTTTCAATAGAGTATGATCATTTATAGCTCTAAGGCATCATTTTCTTTTCTAAACACATGTAGTAATGATCAGGTAACACGCTTTCTGTCTCAGCGTCAGTGGCTGCTGCCTGGTTCTCTTCGAGACACTGCCGTGCTGGCTCTGCCTGTAAATGGGAGCCTCTTCGGCCTTCTTACCACAGGCTTCAGACTTCGGATGTCTGTTCCAGGACCCCCGTTTTGGTTCCATACTTTGACTTTGGATCATTTTCTTTATGTTTTTTTTTCCTTTAGAATATTTTTTTCTTACCTAGGAAACTTTATTCCTATTAATAAACCAACAAATACTAAGTGCTTTCTTAAATTTTTTAATATTTTGAGAGATAGGGAAATACTCTATTAATTTTTAAACAGATGGTGAAAGGACCATTTTTAAATATATTCCCCCAATAACAATATTCTTGTGGTTTACATTGCACACTGTTCTTTCAGAAGCTCCTCCTGACACACTGCATTACTGCACTCTCATTGACACACTCAACAGGTTGTTGCTTGGGACAGTGGCTCGAGCTGACCCAGCTCCTTCCCAGGCTCTCTTAGTTAATTCTGTCCACTTTATAACATTCTTAATGCTGCTCTCTCTGTTGGCATGCCAGATGCAGTCTCTTCTTCAAGAAAAACTATGGTTCACACATAAATACCAACGGCTCCCTTGAGACCCAGTATGCCACTCTGCTCTGCCTGGCTGTTTTCTGTGTGTGTTTGTTAGGACTGGAATATTTAGGGTGCTTTTGGACAAGAACTAATTAAATCCCGCAGCCTCTGAAGTGAATTCATTCCACCCTTCTCACCCTGCTTCACTCTTCCCCTCTTCCCAGCCACCCTGCCGTTCTATTTTCAAACCATTTTATTTTGAAACTCCAATTTAACTAAAAATTGCTCAAGAATTATGTGATCCAGCCGGGTGGGCAGTGGTGGCGCACACCTTTAATCCCAGCACTTGGAGGGCAGAGGCAGGTAGATTTCTGAGTTCGAGGCCAGCCTGGTCTACAGAGTGAGTTCCAGGACAGCCAGGGCTACACAGAGAAACCCTGTCTTGAAAAAACAAAAACAAAAAACAAAACAAAAAAAGGAATTATGTGATCCTATTAATCTTACAAATCAGATCCAAGTTCTGAGCTCCTTTGAATAAAAGCTCCTTGAGGCTGCTGTAGCTTGTCATTCATCATTCCTTAAGTTTAAAAAATAAGCAACATTTACTCAGTATTGGGCACCACAGCCAAATTTTAGGTATGTACTTTTATTATCCCTGTACATTGAGAAATGTACACACAGTCTTCTAAGTAGAAAGTGGGGTTCATACCAGGTAGGCTGAGGGGAGTTCATGATCATCAAGCTATATCCCTTTCTAAACTGTTCTAAAGACTGTCTTCTTTATTTTCCTGTTCTCATAAATAAATCTTGATTCTCCCCAAGGTCATAATGGCTTTGTTTCCTGTCTGCCAAGTTATATTAGCCACATTTAAAATCTTACTTAAAACTCATTTTCCTATTAGTTCATCTCATACATCCCATTCTCGTAGGTAAATTTCTTCTTAACTTCAACTTGTATGTAAATATTGTCATTCAGTGGATTCTATTCTCTGTCTTCCTGTGGTTATCTCCAGCCAACTATAAGTTCCATACATTGTGCTTTCTACATTCTGGGGAATGTTTTTGTGGGGATCATTACAAGTACACAGTGCACATTAAGTAGATGTTAAAAAAATCTTTTAAACTTATTTCTTAAAAACCAAGTTGTATCGGCTAATGTGGAAAATGTTTCTTTTTCCATCTTTTCTAACAGAGGCAGGAAGACTAATGGCATGGTATTATATTACATTTGAGACAGTCAAGAAATTCTGTGCAATCAGTGGAAAAGAAACTTTATCAGATTTAGTAAGTTTCATTGGAAATTAATAATTATAGAATAAGAATAATATTGGAGCGATATCTCATCTATATATCTCCTATAACTTAAAATTGAATGAGCAGAAAGGAAAAATTATTTGAATGGTTATGTCTTCTTGATCATGAGATAGAGAATTTAACTTCTAAGAATACATTATATGTTCATTTGTGTTTCTCACCCAAGCTAAGAAAACTTATATACAAATAGATGTGGCAACTATCTTGCAACTTACTTGATAATGACGACTTCTTCAAATATAGATAGCATCATATATTAGCAGAGTCTGCCATGAATGAATGGCACAACATTCATTCATTCTCATGCACAACATGACAGCATGTTGCTGCGGTGCCCTATGCCTGCATCCCTTCCTTAGAAGTAATTATTTTATTAAAGACTGCACAGTAAAGTTCTGGTTATTGTTAAGGAGTCGTGTGAACAAACTTTGATAAAGTAAAGATTTATATTTCCATGTAATTATTATTTTTCTCTAAGAATAATTTAAGTATACTTATATATATTAAATAAATATTTACAAGATTAACAAATATTCAGTGTCAGCACCATTTCACTGAGTTTATTGTGTGAGAGATTTACAACATCTAGTTCCGTCTTCCAGAACTAGTCTATAAATCCAAATTTCTTAGTTTTAAAGGCATCTTTCCATTGCTAAATCATTGGGATGGTGATCTGTAAATTACAGAAGGGTGAGCCAGCGGCAGCAGCAGCAGCAGCTGTGACCGGCGGAGAGAGGAGCAGCCTGCACTGTGTCTCTGGCTGCCCTGAATTGATACTTTTGATCTCGGCCATTGTTACATCTGAGCAATATCATTCTCACGGCTGATCACAGCCTCTCAATGTCTGGCGCATAGAAGCCGTTTCTAAGCATTTGTTAGTGAATGAATCCTCACAGAAGTAAGACATATAAAGACAGCTTTAAGTTCTGCTTTGCTAACAAGTAAAACCAAGGTGTCTCTAGGCAACATGGAAAATAAGTAAATTCAGAGAAAGAGGGTAAAAAAATTTTAAATGTGATTTGTTAAATTGAGAAATACTTAAATTTTGTAGATTTCAATGATATCCAGCTGCAATGAGTTTCTAGATGTGCAGCTGAGGATAAGCGAAAAAAGAACACTGAATACCTTAAACAAAGACCCAAACCGGATAACTATCAGGTACAGAGGTTGCATATACTTTACAGAACTTGAGAGTTTTTATTAGTTAAATAATAAAAGCTTTCTGTGTATTTTATTTACAGATTTCCAATGGAAGGGAGAATTAAAACAAGAGAAATGAAAGTAAACTGGTAATAGAAATTTTTTTTTCTGATGAACTAAAATACTGCATACTGGTTTGTGATTCCTATGTATGAGGGCTTTTCTTTTTTCTTTTTGGCAAAGGCTCCATGTACAGTTCCAACTGTTCTCAAAATTCGCACTTTTTCTGCCATAGTCTCCTGTGAGCTGAGATTGATTGCTGTGTGAGCTACCATGCCAGCTTCCTCTTCAGTTTAAAGTATACGTCCTGTAATTGAACTTGTTTTTTTTAAAAAAATGTATTTACAGAAAAATAAGGAATCAGAATTATATGTTAAATCAATTTCCAAGAACTTTCAGGCTTTATTTAAGAAAGACTGTGAAACTTGGGATGTAACTCAGTGGTAGATTTCCTGCTTAGTGTGTGCAAGGCCCTACCTTCAGCCCACTTCTATGGAAGGGAAGGAGAGGAGAAAGGAGGGAGGAAGGTCAGACAAGCAAAGACAGAAACAAAAGAAAAATTTTAACTAAAAAAGTCACTTGTTGACAGTATATTCTGTTGAGGCAAAGTAGACAATTAGAAAGAAAATGTTTATGCTAATTGGGATCTCAAGTTAGTAAGGATGAAGATAATAGGTGCCATTAAAACACAACTACTACCGTTAATTCAGCCGTAATGGATTCTAGGAGAGACAAACAGTAAGAGAGAATCCCCAAGAGCATGAGTTGGATTTGACTGGGTGGTTAGTGTGTCAAGAGTGGGGAGTTCACCGGGAACAACTGGGTTTATAAACTAAAGGCACTTGGTGCCTGTGACCTTTGCCCAGTTTGTAATTGAAAATGCAACAATATACTTTTCTGCTATGAAGTGCTGATTTTTGGGGTATTTAGGCCTTAGTACTTAGGTTTTTTTATTTAAATGATGTGAGTCAAGGTAACAAGTTTTTTGTTTTTCGTTAGTTTTGTTTTCATTTTATTTTGAGACTGGATCTCTCTGTGTAGCCTTAACGGTCCTGGAACTTGTTCTGTAGACCAGGCTAGCCTCATACCTACAGAGATCTTCCTGCCTCAGCTTCAAGTGCTAGAATTAAAGGGATGGACTACAGGCCTGGCCAGTAAAATGATTTTTTAATGTAGCTCAGTAAAGTCAGTTAACTCAGGAACTTTTTTCTTTTTAACTTAGGGAAATTCACTTTTTTCTTTTAAGACATTTTTCATTTTTCAGCCTCTTAGTCAATTTTATGTCCCAGATATTCATAAAAGTTTTCTCACTGCAATTCTTCATGCAGATCTGTAACTTGGAACAGAAATTAATGCTCTTTCTTAGTTATGTTTCTAAAGCAATTTAAACAACTTCAGAAGTTGTAGATCATATGGTCCAGTCTTACTGTGCAGATGAAATGACGTTCAGATGCACAATGGCTTGGCCAGGGGTGTTGCTGTGTGAGAACTAAGCTAGAAATAGAGCTCTTGACTGCGTGGTTTTCCCCATATACTCTGTTGTATCAGTTTCTATGTCAAATCAGGTCAAGATAATTTTCAGAGACATCTTAAGAATACTTTATTTGTATCTGAAGCACTTCTACTAAGCCTACCCTTAAATTAGGTAACATATTCTTTTTAAGGCAAAGATCCTGAAAGTTGGTGACTTTGCAGTTAGTTTCACACATATCATTATGTGTATGTATATGTATATATATATATGTATATGTATTATATGTGTATTATATAAATTTACATATACATGTAGAATATATATGTATAATTTTATTTATTTATATATATATATCTCCTACTTTTGTGCATCTTACTTGAGTGTAGCTAAGAAAAGATGGCATGCATGTGTGCAGATGTCCTCTCCTGATTCAAAGTTTATATACAGGTGATGAGTGAGTACTGATATCTAACTGTTCAACTTTCGCATGCTCTCTTACTTACATCCCTTGCTTTGCTGAACTTCACATCTGATCACCAAGTAGATGTTAATCCTTTTAACTTTGAAATGTACTGTAAGTTGTAAATTTTAATCCCACTCTGTTTCACAGCTTTAGTTACTAAGTCTTCTCTCTTCGACACTGGCTACTCTCTTTAACAGGTGTTTGTTGAATGGACTGCTAGGATACAGTATGAAACCATATAACACTGACTAATTCTATAACCATTTGTATTGAAACCAGTGTGGTTTGGCATGTTGAAACCAGTCCTCACTGAATCAGTACTTTACCCTAGTCAATGCATACACAGTCCCCCAACCAGTCCTTACCTACCTGCCATGCACCTCTCTTGAGAGTGAGACATTTCTTTTTCTACTGAAGATGATACCAGAAAGTAAACTCACAGTGCATTAAGGCTTAAATTTTTCTTTTGAGTCAAGGTCTCTTTGTGTAGCTCTGAATATCTTGGAACTCGCTGTGTAGACCAGGCTGGCCTCGAATTCATCAAGATCCGCCTTTCTCTGCCTCTCTCCCATCCTGCTTTATTGCTGCTGGTTATAATATGGTTTCCAACAGGAAAACATGATTTTAAAAAGTGTTCTACTTACTAATAAAGCATTGTTATTAATGTGAATGTTACTCTAAAAGTAGTTTGCTCCAGTAATTTAGCAAATATCCCAATGACCTTCATACAGCATCCAAAATCACCTCCTCAGTTCTTTGCTAAAGATTTTGAGATTTCTGAGACAGAGAGAAACTGCCTTAATAAAGTATAAGAAGATAATGAGAACTCAATGTTTGTGGTTGGGAAAGGGAAGTCAAAAGTGATCTGCAACAATAGTGAAACCAACAGAATCTCATAGCACTGTACAAATCAAGGCAGAGAGAAATCCTAGGGAATACTCAAGTCAACGTCAAGTCCTGTGAGACTGCAGTCTTTAACAGGAAATAATGAGCCATGTTTTCCCAGTCTTATTCAGGCTCAGCTAGGATGCATTCCTATACAAGATTTTGCTTTGACACAAGATACCTCGAAGATTTTCAGAAGTGGCTCACGAATTGCAAGATGTATGTTAAATCATTAATGGCTTTTCAACATTTTCTCAGTAAATTAATATACCATATTTAATATTGAATACTTTATTTTAGGGTTGTCAGATTTTGTGGCTGTTCAGGAAAAGAAGTTTGCTGTGCTTTTAAACAGTGTGATTTTAGCAAAATGTTTTAAGTGTAAACTCTGGGAAAACTCTTGTCATATATCTAAACAGCTGGATAAAATTGGTAGGTATCAAGATGGACAAGCTGGTTGTCACTGTCTGCAATTTCTTTTACATTTTACTACTAATAATATTATTTTGTGATGATTGTACATTTTTAAGGGAAATATGCCTTTTTAAAGTACTGTGCTTGTATTTGAGAGCTGGAGTTTTATTTGCTCTTATTTTCATGATTACCAGTGAGAGAGAGCTGATGAGGTGGCTCTGTGGGTAAAGGTGCTTGCTGCCATGCTTTATGACGTGGGTTTAGTCCTTCATAGCCACATGGTGGAAAGAGAGAACATGCTCCTCTGGCCTCCCATGTGTATTCCACACACATACACACATGTGTATTCCACACACATACACACATAAATAAACGAATGCAAAGCAATCAGTTATCATACAGCAACTGGATGATTAAACCAAATACAAAAATACATGAAATACAAGAAATCTTGTAGTGTGTAACATTAAAGAACAATCCACACTACCGCCGGCTAGGCACCAGCCAGCGGTCTCGGTCTGTGTCCAGCCTGGTACTGAGAGCCTGTTCTACCAAAGCTGGCTCTGCTTCTCCAGAGCCCCGAAATTGCTCTCCCACAGCTAGCTAGGGTGCACTCTGGCAAACCCACTCTCTGCCGGGGTTACCTTTCCTAGAGCTCAGCTGAATTGCCACGGAAGGAAAGCACCAGACAATTTTAGTTTAGATTCAACAGATAACACAATCGCTGGGCATAGAACCTAGCATCCTAAATTCCCAACTATTCTAAGTAGGAAATCTTCTGGTGGTAGATCCTGGTGGATTCCGCCACTGAACTAACAGCCCCCAGTCCTCATCATGTCCATCTTGCTCCCACCCACCAAAAGGAAGTTCCCTCCTCCTGCCTTTCCTCTTCCTCTTATACCTGGAAGTCCCACTTCCTTCTCTCCCAGTGATTGGCTTCTCATATTTATTATTTTAATCAATTAGGGGAAAATTCTGCTATAAAATCTAATTTTAAAATTTGCAGATTGAAACTTGTTTTTATATTGACAGTGAATTTTGTATTAGTAATTAGATGACTGTGGATTATCTTTTACTTCTATAAACAGTTTACTATGTCCTTAATGACAAGATATAAAACTATTAAGATCAGACCCAGGGTCTGTGTACACTCGAAAATTAATTCGTTTATTTGTATCTTAATTATTTCTGTTTTCAGTAATAGCAAGATATTAGTGTCTGTCATAGCACTTCTGCAGACAGAAGGCTTTTCCTGAATTTTTTTTTTTGTTAGGACATAGTGCAGAGCATGCCCAAAACATCACAATATGCCATAAAAACTGGACCCAAACTGAAGAATTCTGATATTTTTTTTCCAGTTTCTTATCTTGACTTTGTGTCTTTAGTTCCTAAATAATGCCAAGATGGACAGCCTGGTTAGTTTTGTTTTATATGTGTCCTGGGAACATTAAAATATACATATATATACAGAAGCTGTTTGTGGTGGTGCACTCCTATAATCCCTGCACTCAGGATACAGAGGCCTAAGGACTGGGTGTTCAAGGCCAGTATTTATTATGGTAGTAAGTTTAAGGACAGCCTGGACTATTAATACATGAGATTCTGTCTCAAAACTAGCCAAACAGCTGTGCGTGGTAGTGCATGCCTTTAATCCTAGCACTTAGAGCAGAGGTAGGTAAATTTCTGAGTTTAAGCCCATCTTGATTTACAAAGTGAGTTCCAGGACAGCCAGGGCTTTACAGAGTAACCTTGTCTCAAAAGATCCCAAAAAGTCCAAACCATACAAACAAACAAACAAACAAAAACCAAAAACACCTAAGCAAACAAAAAATTATGTGGTGGATCTTTAGGGATTACCATTTGGTTGCTTTGGGTTTGTTTGTTTTTAAGTGCTAAAGATCAGACTCAGGTCCAGACAAACTGCATTGTGTATTCTACAACCCTTTTGTCTCTTCTGTTTTTAGTGACAGGATCTAGCTATATAGCTAATTCTGCTTTTGGGCATTTGTGGTCCTCCTGGCTCAGTCTCCTGGGGGTTGAAATTACAAGCATTCACCATCACAGGCTTTTTAAAACTCATATTTATCATACATATTTTTGATATATGTGTGCCAGGTGTGCAGGTACCCATGGATTACAGAGGAGAGAGCATAGTGTCGGGTGTCCTAGGACTGGAGTTGCAGGGAACCAAGCCCAGGTCCTCTGTATGTGCTCTTAGCCGCTGAGCCATCCCTTTAACCACAACTTTCTTGTTTCTGAACAAAGATCTCAAGCAGATTTTTTAAATCTCTCTGTGTCTGTCTTTTGTCTGTCTCTGTCTCTCTGTCAGTCTGTTTCTCTGACTGGCTTATTCCTCACTATATAGACCAGTCTGGCCTCAAACTCAGAGATTCTCCTGCCTCTTTTGTGCTGGGATTAAAACTCTGAGCTGCCATATTCCACAAGTTCCACTCTTTAATTTCTGTGAAATGCAAAGTCAGTGGGAGTAACAGAGCTGGCCATAAAGTTCTGGGAGCTGGGATAATGGTGGGATTAGCTAGTAAAAGCAAAATTGAGTAGAAATTCCTATTGGAAAAGTTCACTATATTAGCTACTTATTCCATTACTGTGCTAAAATCGCTGACAGCAACTTAAGAAAGGAGACTACATGGCATCTGCAACCAGGAAAAGGAAGGGGAATGCTGGTATCTGCTTGCTTGCTTTATTTTCCCCTCCTTTTTATCCAGTGTGGGACCCTGGCCTATGTGACAGGCCTGCATTCACAGTGGGTCTTCCTTCTTCAGTAACGCCTCTTTGGAATTACCATCATGGACACACCCATAGATGTGTTTGTTTCCTAGTTATTTTGTTTGGGTTTGGGTTTTTTATTGTGTATTTGGAGTGCTTTGTATTATTTTGTGTATGTCTGTGTACCACATGCATGCAGTGCCCTCTGGAGGTAGAGGAGGGTGTTGGGTCCCCTGGGACTGGAGTTACAAATGGTTGTGAGCAACCAAGTGGGTGCTGGGGATTGAAACCTAGTCCTGTGGAAGAGCAGCCAGTGCTCTCTCTCACCCGACAGGGTGTTGCTCAGCTCTTCCTAGGTGATTCTTGATCTAGTCAAATTAACACCGAAGATTAGCTGTCACACTGAAGGCCTAGCAAACTAAATGTCCCATCATCTATAATGGCAAGCACTCTAGATTTGAAAAAGAGGTTCCATACCATTTAGAAAACAGCATCTTACAGAAAGATTCAAAGTTAGGTAAGTGGCATCTGATAAGTTTTATTCTGCTCAAGTTGCTCTTTTTGGCTTTCTAGAGTCGTGTTAGCCTGGGTGTCTGTTGTATTCTGTCTTTCCCAGATTTATGAAACATCAGTCAACTTTCACATAGTACTCAGCACCACTGAACATAAAAGAGGAAGTAAGTCCAAAAACCAAACTTGAGAGAATCTAAACAGAAGATAAAATCTAAGTTCATACCAAGAATCATGAAAAACACAAGATAGTAAAACTTGACCCCAATAGTGATTTAAACAAAATAAAATAAAATAAAAATCAGGAATAGGTTTGAAGAAAAAGTATTATTAAACAGTTATTTACATTAGAAGGTATGATTCAAGAATGAATAAGAGAGACTCCCAGGAGGTAAAGAACCAGATGTCTGTCACACCTTCACCAGTAATGCATATCTTAGAAAAGTAGGCCATGTTTTGGAATCACACAATTCTTAAAGTATTCTTTAACCAGGATTTGCATGAATTTATCATAAGAGGGTATGAATTTTAAATTATAGTTTCTGAAAGCATAAACAAAAACAGTAATCCAAAGGGAAAATGAACAAAATAAATAAAACAAACAAAAGAATAGCAAATGTGACTGAGGAACACTCAGTAACGGGTGAGAGGCAGGACACTAAATGGAAGCGGTTAATGTGGGTCAAGTCATGCAGTTAAGAGAATTCAGCTGCAAACACAAAGTTGCCATTTCATTGTAAATGCATGGGAAGTGCTAGACAGCATTATAAAAGATGGCTGTCTAGGTTAGGCAGACACAGTGTGCTTTATTTCAGATAGGCTCAGAAAGCCATCGCTTCATGAATAAACCTATCTTGAATCATGCCACCTTTGTTTAAAATCCAGGTATGAATACATTTGTCTGTTGGTGCTTACAGTGTATAGAAATGGACGTTAAGGGGTTGTAAATACTAGAGGCAGTATTTTTAAAAAATTATTACATTTATTAAGTGTGTATGTGAGTGTGTCTACAATATGTCACACTGAGTATTTGGAGGTCAGGGGGCAACTTGATGGAGTTGGTTCTCTCCTTCTACCATGTGGGTCCCAGGGATCAAACTGAGGTTGTCAGGCTTGGTGGTGACTTTCACCACTGACATGACTGTGTCTTTTTTTTTTTTTTTGGTTTTTCGAGACAGGGTTTCTCTGTATAGCCTTGGTTATCCTGGAACTCACTCTGTAGACCAGGCTGGCCTCAAACTCAGAAATTCACCTGCCTCTGCCTCCCAAGTACTGGGATTAAAGGTATGCGCCACCACCACCTGGCCATGACTGTGTCTTAAGAATGAGTATGAGAATTTTCCAAGAATAGTTGAAAATTTGAGTGAGGAAATAGGAGTGTCATACTTTACATGTAGTAAAACTGAGGGTCAAATCATTATGTAGACCAGGGAGATTTTGTTTCTTTCATAAAACACATAAATTCTATTAAAAGTCTGAATTCTAAATATAAATTAATTTGTTAGTCAATTTTATGATACTATAACAAGACATTGGAAGCTGGTAACTTTTACGGGAATGAAGTAATTCGTCTTGCCTTTTTGTGCTTTCAAGGGCATGTACTGTCATCAGGTTCTCACTAGTAAAGGTGTTCTTGGAGATCACATGGAGAGACAGGAAGCAAAAGACTGGGAGAGATGCCTGCATTGCTCCCTATGCAATAGCCCACTTGCTTTGGGCAGCCCCAGGCAGTTCCAGTACATTAGCATTAATCCACTTAGGAAGGTAGAACCCAGGGTCCTAGTAACTTCCCACAGGACCCGCCTTCCAAGTCCTCCACCTGCTCAGCACTGCCACGGTGAGCTGCAGTGACTTCAGACACTGTCTTTGGAGGACACACTCAACAAAATACTGACAGACTACAGCTGTTAGATGTTTGACTGAATCTTTTTAAAGAGGTTTGATTTGCAACTAATTTTTACCACCCTGGGGATTGACACGAGGCTCTTACATGTGCTAGGTAAGTTCTACCACCAACCTACATCTCCAGCTAAAAGAAATGTTTACTAATGTAGTTACTAAATGTTTGTTTAGAATCATTTAAAACAGTTTAAAAACTGCCCTTTGATTAATTTCCCACAGGCATATCATTGTCAAATACCATGGTAAATGCAGGCTTGACTTCTTTTAAAAAAATAGAAGAAGCAAATGCAAGAGAACTTGAGCTGGTATGTAGTATCCTGTGTTCCCAGCATTGCTGAATTCTATTTAAATTCCAAACCCCAGTGTGTAATGTCTATTAAAAACTATTTGTTTGGATGTGAGAGTTGGCTCAGTAAAGTCCATGCTACACAAGCCTGAGGATCGGAGTTCAGAGCTCAGAACACATCTGTCAGAAAGTAGACCCAGAGACACATGTCAGAAAGTAGACCCAGAGACACACGCCCTTAGCTTCACCTCTTAGGAGGTGAAAACAGGAAGATCCGGGTGTGGTCATGTGATCCAGGGCAGTCAGTGGGCACTGAGTGCAGCCTGTCTCCTAAGAACAAAGGTGGTAAGCAACTGAGGAAGACACCCAGTGCTGATCTCTGGTCTCCTCACCACACACAGACACCTACATACGTACATACATGATCATATACCACACACACAAAAGTATTTTCTTCACAGTCATAAGTATTTCAATTACAGAGGTTTGGGGTGAGGAACCTTATTAAACCTGTGAAGTCTAAGAAGTATTTCAGTAAGAGTTTTAAGTGTTTGTGATAAGAGTATAATGACATAAATATGTTTAGATTTTAAATAGACACCCGCCCTTTGGGACCCAGATAAAAGAAGCTGTGATGTATCTGCCCAAGTATGAGCTTGAAGTGGAGCAGGTGACTATTCTCTTCCTTAAGCATCTGTCTTTTTAAAGTAAAGCTTTCCATTGCTACAATTGACACAGAGTCTGAATAGTGAGATCACTTTAAAGCATTTAATACTTACTCTGTTTTTTGAAGATTGAAAGATACAGTGATACCAAGGCAGAAATACTGGTGACCGTTATATTAAGAAACTTTGAGCAGCTGCAAACTAAAAGAACAGCGCCAGACTTTCACTACGCCTCCTTAATCATAGGTGATGCAGATAACCAAGTCGTTTTTAAGCACAAAATTATGTGAGTAATTATGAAATAGCTACTTGACTTTATTTTTAAATATATTGTATATGAAATTATTACTAGAAGATACAGTAATTAGATCACCACATAGTCAATTAAATTACAGTTTCCTGATGTAACAGTGGGGCAAGTTTTCCCCAAGAGAAGGAAGAACAATACTAACTTTGGGTGTGTTGCTTTAGGTCATTCTATTTAAAAGTAAATGAAGAAATTATAAAGACTGTCACCATGGAGGGATTTGTAGCAAGAGATCAGATAATCTCTGGGGTCTTTCTGATTCTGCTGCTTTTCTTCCTTTATGTCCTTACTATTCCTTGAATACAGTCTTTTACTCACCTCAGAATATAACCCCTCTCACCAAATTAACATGTAAACAGCTACTGTAACTCAATTACAGCATTACTCCTTTACAGAATACAGGCAATCAGATCAACCATAGAGGAAGGACCCCTCCCTCCATATGCCTAGTCCTCTAGTGTGCCATTTTATAAGTTTCTCTTCTACTGTTTTTAGATAGTTTTTTTTCCCCTCAGAATGTCATAAGTAAACTCTGAAGATAAGTTTCTTTGGTTACTAATCCTTTTTTTAGTATTAATGGGCTCTAAATACTGAATTGCTTAGCATTTGTATGATATAGGTGATTCATAATTCACATTTTTTAGAGAACATTGAGACAAACATTTAAGTCACATATGCCAGCATCTAATAGCTAGTTGATAACAAATCTAGATTGACCCTAAGTGTTCTCATACCAGAGTCTGCACTCACTATGTTACTATAGTACTAAGTTCAGGAATGGCAGAGACTCTAAATCCAGGCTCTTCTAGTTGTTAGGATACAGGAGGATGCTTGCAAGTTTTCTAAAGGAGTTGAACAACAGGACATTGTTCTCACAGTAACTGCTCTTCTTCAACTAACCCTGGTACACTTAGAGAGAACATACCACTGTATAAATCCTTATTTCTGGGAACCATGAGAATAAATTCAGTTCAATAACAAGTTTCTTCTTGTTTGTCTGTGTCAACATCAGATACAAACTATTTCAAATTCAATTTAAAAGATTGTTGAAGTGATTGTACACAATCACACTTAAGTGGTATTGATTTAGAAGCAACTCATGTCTTACTGATAACAACTACATATTTCTATTTGTCCTCAATGAATCAGTGCAACTTGAGATCAACTGTTGGTTAAATAATTTGGGTCAAGTTAGTTCCACTGTCATTTGTGGTCGAACATGAAGCAGGAGGATCAGGAGTTCAAGATCATTCTTAGTTACATAGAAAGTTTAAGGAGACAAAAAATCTTCACTGACACATTATTTTTTCCTCTCAGAATTTCGCGAAAGTAGTTTTCAGAAATTGTCTACTACTATTCAGGACCTATCTTAAGAAAAACTAGTCCTTGAAATCAATATATTAATTCATCTAGTGTTTGAATCATATTAAATTATACATTACTGTTTTTTTAGGGATTCTGTCTTGTTAAAAAGTGGAAATTGGGTTAAAAAAATTGATGTGAAGAGAGCTCTTATATCAGAAGATCTCAGCATAAATCTAATTAGTTCTGATTATGGTAAGTTAGTTGAAATAATGGTGATATCAATATAAAAATGTGACAGCATTTAAGAATTATTTCCTTTATGCTTTCTGGTACAGAATAATGATATAGGTACTATGAATAAGCATTGAGCATAACCTCATATACATAGATAGCATAATGCAGTTCTGTTTGTTTATTTATAAACCATTATTTTCTAGAACAGCTAAATTTTAGTCATAGAATTTTAACTTTTATTAATGTAGATGTGTACCTTTTCATTTGTCATATTTTAATCTGTCCAAAACATTTTAATTTTCTGTACTTCTTAGCTCTAGTGCTACAACCATATGATATAAAAATGGCTTTGTGTAATGACTTAATAATGATTTTAATTAGCATTTGCATATATCTTTTTATCTTTCCAGTTGGTCTTGACATTCACCAGAAATTTACAGTCTTTTATTTAGGCCCCAGGAAGTTTGTAAATCAAACAGTTATAAAAGGAAGCTCAGAAACAGGTGTTTCTCATTCTGAATACTCAGATAAAGCTGCTGCAGCAGGATCCAGTAAAGGTAAACAGCGCTGTTAGTCTCTGCTTTCTATTAGAACATCACTGTGACCAGTGAGGAGTGCTACTTCAGGATAACTTCATTCAAATTGTTGCTCTCTAGAATTGCATATTTAGGGTTCATATAATAATGACAACATATTACACTAATAATATATACTATGAATTCTCTCTTATTCATATTTTTTAAAAATAGGGTGATAGCTGGACAACAAATTATTTGCTTAGTTGTTATATGCATTATTCCTCTTCATGTGTGCTGCACTTCTAGGACCATTGTCTAGAGAAGAACAGCGATGTGTGGGAATCCACAGACTTGATAAAGCAGAGCAGAGTGAGAGTGACTTTTTATTTAATTTTGTATTAGGAGTAATTTTAAGCATACACTGATGTAAGACAGAAGTGTTCAATGAACCTAGTGATACTCACTAGCTACCTTAAAAAAGAATCAACTCGTAACTTTTACTATGTACCCAATACCTTGTTTCCATTTTCTCCTTTTATATACTGAAACAAAATTGTAATTAAGTCTGTAAACAATAAATATTTTTAAAAGCTATATGTTACACACAAAAACTAATGTCATACATTACTGAGTCGATGTTGGAATTATTGTCTCATATACTATATAAGGTATTTAATAAGATAATGTATTCTGTGCATCTTGGTATTACCTAAGTGTACCAGGTTGGCTCTTGAATCCTTTTAGCTTGCCTCTAGTCAATTCAGCAGTTCTCTTATAGTGCCACAGTAGGGAGGAGCTATGTGCATCACAGCTATATCCTGATGGACAGAACTAAGCTAACACTGGGACTACTGACAAACCATCACAATTGCTACTTCAGTTAAGTGTTCCCTTGAACATAAATCCAAGTGAAGACAACCCAACCAAGAATAGTCACCTTAAAACAAATGAGAAGAAGGGGGACCACAAACTGGAGGACACATAAACTCCAGAAGATACACAAAGTGCAACAAGGAAACTTTAGAAACGTGAGGTAGCGTTCCATTATAACACCCTACACGCTGATGGCTGCTCAGTACCAGAAGGGATCCATGACTGAGGACTCAAATAAGCAGATAAGAAACTTAGCTCAAGGCCTGGACCGAAAGTTAAAATCACAGTTAACACCTAGACAACAAAGTTATTGAAATAGAATCAGTAACATGGAGAAAAAAATCAGCAAGGAAACTGAGATGCTTAAAAAACATTCTAGAAGTGTAAACAAACAAAACCCCAGCAGAATCCACCAACCATACAAGACCAATCTGAAGAACAAACCTCAGTGATTGAGAACAAGGTTGAAACAACAACACATACAGACATGCATAAAGTGAGAAAATTTTATGAACATGACCAACACTTCCAAGAAACATTCAGGAGACTAAACCTAAGAATCTACAGGATGAATCATGTCAAATAGTTTAGACAATCTATTAATGAAATTATAGCTGAGAATTTAAATCTGCAAAAAGTAATAGACAGTTAAAACAAAGGAAGCATTTGGAACCCCAAATAGATTTGACCAAAAAAAAAGAACCTTATGATTTATCATAATCAAAATGTCAAAAATAAAAATACAAACAACTGTAAGGGGGGAAACAGAGAGGCAAAAACATCAGAACAACATTCAAATCTGTCATCTGCAACCTTAAATATTGAGCCAGGAAGGCAGAAAATGATACAATTCAAGTCCTGAAAGTAAATAACTATCAAGAGTGTTATACTCAATAAAGTACTCTATTAAAATTGAGAAATAGGAATATTTCAGACAAGCACAAGCTAAGGCAACTTATGCTGACTAAGCCAGAAATGCAGAAAAACCTGAAAAGTATATACAGAGGAAGAAGACAGACTGACTCACCCACTAGAGCACAGGAAAGAATACCCTTTCATATGAAGACAGACAATCCACAAGGACTGAGAGGGACTCATCATGTTCAATACAGCAAACTGGCAAGCATCCAATGCTACTAGGGGAGGAAGAAAAGTGTTACCAGTAAACCAGCCAACCAGAACAACAACCAATAGAATCATCAGTAATAGCAAACCCTTCACTAATTGAAATGCTTTCAAAAAGGTTTGTAAAAACGAAAGACTCAAAACCAAAATAAAACACAGCAAAAGCCATCAGCACTTGAATAAAAATTCCCTTCACTTAGACACAGCCTGTCCTAGTTTGTGCTCTGTTGCTGTAATAAAACACTAACCAAAAGCAACCTGAGCGAGGGAAAGTGTTATTGGCTTACAGGCTACAGTCCATCATCTGGGAGAGCAGGGCAGAAGATTGAGGCAGGAACCTGAAGACATGAACTAAAACAAAGGTCATAGAGGAACTCTGATTACTGGCTCACTTCCAAGATCTCCACTCAGCTACCTTTTTTATATTCCTAGCCCCACCTGCCTAAGTATGGTGCTGCCCACAGTGGGCTGGGCCCTATTATATCAACTGACAACCAAGAAAATGTCCTCGCTGACACCCACAGCCTACTCAAATAGAGGCAGTTTCTTTGTTGAGATTCTCTCTTCTCTGGTATGTCAAGGTGATAACCGAGATTAGCCATCACAAGGACTAACTAGATTGAAAAACAAGATCTCTTGCCTCCCAAGAAACTCGTATAGCTATAAAAGACAACCAAAAATTTAGAGTCTATTGCTCACCAAGAAAATAGAAGCCATAAGCAGGCTGGTATAGTCATTCCCACATTGATAAGTAGACTTCAAATAAAAACTACTCTGAAAAAACATTAACCACATATTAATAAAGGAAACCAATCATCCAGAGGTTATAAGCATTGTAAATATTTGTGTACTTTTAGGGGACTTTCTTGGATCCACCAGTGATATGATGACACCGAGGCTTATTAATATTTTAAAGCTTAGGCCTTTTGCTGGGCAGTCTCCTGACTAACCCAGTCCTGGTACTACATCCTACCAGGTGGCCAGGTCTACCTCTTGTGCTCTGTTTTGGTTCCTCTGTTTGCTGGCTGAATCTCCCACTGTCTTAGGGTTTTACTGCTGTGAATAGACATCATGAGCACACACCTCTTATAAGGACAACATTTAATTGGGGCTGACTTACAGGTTCAGAGGTTCAGTCCATTATCATCAAGGCGAGACCATGGCAGCGTCCAGGCAGGCATGGTGCAGGAGGAGCTGAGAGTTCTACGTCTTCATCTGAAGGCTGCTAGCAGAATGCTGACTTCCAAGCAGCTAGGATGAGGCTCTTAAAGCCCACACTCACAGTGACACACCTACTCCAACAAGGCCAAACCTTCTAATAGTGCCACTCCTTGGGTCACACATATACAAACCATCACACCCATCTCTGATTTCTTTGCCTGGAAGATCCATCCTCCACTTCCTACTCAGCTATTGGCCATCAGCTCTTTATTACAGCCAATTAGGTACAATTCTAGATTGCCTTAGGCAGGTGAGGAAGAACCAGTATTTACAGAATGTGAGATGGGTGATGGGCCATAGAAATAACAATACCAAGTTACGGCCAGCATTTAGCTTTCTGCTGGAACAGAATTAACAATTGAGTATACAGAAACACACCCTCACACAGTGTACCTCAACATGTACTGAATCTTGGCTCCCACAGTTTTCTGAAATAAACAGTAATAATTACATCAAAAGTCACATGGGTCCTGACAGAGTAATAGTAGTAGGAGAATCACTGTCATGTCTACAGAAGCTCTTCAAACTAAAACACACACAAGGAGCTTCAGAAAGAATTAAACCACCCATTAACAGCACTTAAGAGATAGCTAACCAATATTTCATCAATAGAGCATGTACTTCTCACTCCTGACAAGACCTTGGAATCCTGCCATACTGAGGAGTCCCCAGAATTCTTGTCAAGTTTCTAGACCCCAGTTAATTTCTAAGGGAAGCACAGTTGCATACACTGTCCTGGTGCACCATCTTGTGGCCACTTTTCAAAACACAGCTCTCAAAAGTCTCAAAAGATTAAGAGGCTTTATGACAAAAGAACAATATACAAGACATTTCCTCCTAGTCATCTCATCTCCTAAATAGTAGGTTTTCTCTAAGTGAGTTAAATGAACCCTTTAGGGTAGAATCAGCGCAGCTACCATAACTCTAGAGGCAGAATACTTGAAAGAAAAGGCTCTGGAAGTTGACTACAGAGAATCTCCCAATTTTCTCTGTATTAAGCCCGTAGTTTGAGCATGTACTCTGCATCTGCTGTGAGTTAGGTTTCTCACGTACACAGCAGAAGACAACTAAGGATGGCCAGATAGTTGAGGAAAATGTGGAACATGGAAAAACCTAAAGTAAACAAAAGTGGATAAAAGACCAATGGGACAATCCCAGAATGTAATAAACAAGAACAGCCTCCTAGAAATTAAGCATCAATTTGCTACTACAAATGTAATTGGCCATAGAGGAAAAGAGCAAGAATAGTCACAGAGAAATCAAGTCTGTGATTATATGCACACACTGGAGACAAAGTGTAATCTAAATGATTCCTGAGATCCATGTGGTAGGAGAGAACCAACTCCAGCAAGTCGTTCTTTGGCCACATGCACACACCATATCTGGCCTTAACACTTTTCATTTTGGAAATAGATTTTTTTTTCAGTATAGTAGACATCTGTATTAGCCAGAAGATGGGGGTGTTCCATTATTTTTGTAGTTCTTGAGATTTTCTTATCTCTAGTTTCAAAAATAATTACACAAATAATTTTTTCTGTCTTTTACTATGGTCACACAATTTACAATTTACTTTCAGATGCCAGGGATTTATTATTAGTATTGGTACTTTATTGGCACTTGTATGTGATGGTTAACCTTCACTGAATTTGACTGGATTTACAATCACAGAGGAAACACACTTCTGGTTTCAGGAAGTATACGTGCTCTGTGTGCGGGTATGTGCACGTGAATGCAGGTGCCCACAGAGGACAGAGGCACTGGATCTTCTTGGAGTGAGAATTACAGGCAGTTGTGAGTCACTCTGGCTTCTCTGAGCTTGGGTCCTCTGAAAGGCAGTGCATGCTCTTAACCACTGAACTGTCTGTCTCCAGTTGTCAGATGTTTTGTCACAGCATCAAGACAAGTGGCTAACACCCTGCTACACAGATTTTGTTGCTGTGACACCTGAAACAATTTAACTGAGGAAGGATGTATTTCCTCAGCAGTTTAGCTTGCTCATGTTAGCTGGCTGCAGTCGTTCTGGGCCTGTGGTGAGGTAGTGAGCCCTGGGGTCAGGGTGTGGTAGGGCAGAGCTGCCTATCGATGACATCTAGGAGCAGAAGGAAACATAGGAGCCAGGGACAAGATAAGTCCTTCAAAGCAATTCTTCCGCAAGCTTCCAGAGCTAGACCCCATGTTCTAGCACCATTCTTGATGGCACTGGGTTATAAAACCCTGGATGGATTAGTCCACAGAGGACGGCAAGAGCCTGCATGCATCAGTCACCTTACAGTGATTGCACTCACCAGTCAGGGACCAACACCTGAGCCTTGGGGGTACATTTTATATCCAAACCATAGAGTACCTAACATACCAACCATCTCAGTCCTCAAAGAGACCAGACACCTGCCTTTGTAGTGAGAAGCCTCATCCTTTTCTCCAGACTTCTACAGATAGACTTTAAGTGTTTAGCTGTGCCATGACTGGAAAGGATTGAACAAGAACACTGAAAACAAAAAGACCAAGGAAGGTTGTAAAGTCTTCAACGCTCTGCAGTATTCCAGGTCACTTAACATTTGTGTTCCGGCAAAGACTGTGTTCCACAGTCTTTGACTATAGTCACGCTGTATGGAATATGTTCTCCTTGTCTCCTTCCTGTGTCCAGACCCTTTTATCCCCTAAGGACAATTAACATATCTTCCCCTCCTCAGTGTTACTAGTCAGAGTTAAGACCAAGAAAAATATATTTAAAACATAGTAATTGTGGCAGACCTGGTAGCAGTTCAGGTTGGGGAACTGAGGCAGGAGGCTCAGGTGTTCACAGCAAGCACAGGCAACTTAGATGCTTTTTCAAAACAAAAGGTAGGGAAAGCAAGCTGGGGTGCAGCTCAGTGGTAGAGTGCTTACTTAGCATGCATAGGATCTATGCTCAATCCCTAGTACTATAATAATAGTAATAATAATAATAATAAAGAAAACCCACATATGGTCAGATATTAATTTTATATACTTATATATAGAGATATTAATTTATATCAATATAATATATGTGATTAATAAATTATATATGTGGATACATTTGTTATAGCTTAGAGACACCAAGATGGAAGTGTTCTTTCCTTTCTTTGAATTCTTGCAGCAAATTTTATGTCCCTAAAGCATCTATTTATAATTCATTAATTTTATATGGCATCCTATTTACTAACCAGTCAGAATGCCCTCAAAATGCTGTGGGAGTTGCTTGTTTCCAAATGCTCGGCCGTAAGTACAGAACAAAGTTTAAAATCCCTGTCTCCATAAGGATAAAGTTTATAATCCCTTACTTCCATAAGGATGAATTCTGTTGTTGATACTCTGCTGTATTTGGTTGTACTTACATTAGAGAAGTTGAAAGCAGCTTACAGGTGGCTAGTTGTTCCATATGAAAAGATGGAATGGGTTTGATAGTGGGACAGAGACTGTTATTAGAATATCGTTTTTAAAACTGTATAGGTTAATATTTGAAAAAGTGTGAAAGTCATATTCTTGCTACTACCTTATAAAAAAGAAGGGACTGAAAGTGTATTAAATTTATAATAGTATTTATAATAACAAATGGGTTTCTTTCTTACATTAATTTAGGAATGGCTACCTGCAAAAAACCTGGAAACCGAGAATGCCATCATCATTGTAAAAATAAACATGCATGTGGACATGACTGCTGTGAGTGTTGTTAGGATTATTTCAAAATCCTGGCAGAGGGTCTGAGTCCAGTTCCAGTGACCCACAGAAGTGGTCTACAACTTCAGTTCCAGGGGCTATGACTCTCTCTTCTGGCCTGCAAGGGTGCCTACATACACACATACACACACACACACACACACACACACACACACACAGACACACACGCTCTTAAGGATAAAAATGAATTTAAAAATGAAGTATATTTAGTGAATAATAATCATATGCTCATTTCATTCAATTTAAAGCTTTCCAAATAGTTTTCCTTTGTGGTATGGGAAAACAACATGAAAAAAACCTAAATGTTAGATTTGACATTTCAAAGACATTTTAGTTTAGTTTTATTTTTTAATACTACCAAAAAAATGTAATACAAAAAAATCTAAAATTTCACTGGCCATCTGGTCAAATCTATCATCCAGTACTTTGGAGGCTGAGGCAGGAAGATTATGAGTTGAAGGCCAAATTGAGCTGCATAACAAGATCCTGCCTTAAAAAACAAAAGCAACCCGAAAAGAATCTACGATTTCTTTGAATAGGTAAAATTGGAGTTGCACGAAAGCCAGAGGTTAGAGAGTCAGCAGTGTCTTCGTATCTGTCTGACTTAAAAAGCAGAGATGCCGTCTCTTCTCTTCCTCCAGCAAAGCGACTCAAGGTGAGTTTTAGTAGCAGTTATCCTTTGTTCTGCAGTTAACTGAATGCAGATGTCACTTGCCCTGTGTGTTATTTAGGAAAGTAGATATCTACAGTGTTCTTTAAAAGCCTTTATGGGCTCGACTAGGAATGATCATAATTTATAATCACTTGATAAATTTATTTTTGGAACATACTGTGCAGCCCCTTTGTCCCCAAGTCTAGTGACTGTTTAAGCTAGAGAACAAGAAAAGGAGTCTGAGCTTGGCTTGTCTCAGCAGCAGTGGGAACTAGGCAATCTTGCCCTGTCTTGGCTTTGAGCTGAACTGGGTAGGAAATTCTGAAGTAAATTTGGATTCTTGCCCCTAAGGCTGTGAATGAACAAGAGCCTTCCTTCCAAGGAATGAAGCAATGAGTGTCTACTACTTGGTAAACTAGTCACACATAGCCTCTCCTTAAGCCCTGGTCTACAGAACTAGTTCAGGATATAGCCAGGGCTACACAGAGAGATCCTCTATCAAAAATAGATAAGCAAACAAATAAATAGGAAAGGGAGGGAAAGGAAAGGAAAGGAAAGAGTTTGTGAAGGCTTGTGTTGTCCCTCCCTCCACTCTTTCCTCTTTCCCTTCCTTCATTTCTACTTATTCTTCAATATTCTTATTTCTTTCCATCTTTTTAAGAATAGAGGATAGGTCAGCATACCAAAGTATATGGATAAATAAGACATATTTAGATTCAATCTTCACTGGACTTACAGTTGAATAAAGAATACAAATAAGTGAGTGATTCTGTGACAGAAGTGTAAGGTACTTGATTTTAGATCAAAAGTGTACTCAGTGCATATTTGGTGAACCAGGAAGTGATCCTAAAAGAAATGAATGAGGCAGAAAGGATAATCCAGGTACAGAGAATGCTAACCAAAATAGTGATGGAGACTACTTTTAAAAGGTCTGGAGTATTTGGTGGTAGCAGAGATCTTCCGAGTAGCTGAAGTAACATGGTATATCTGGAAATGTAGTGAGCAGTGAGGCTGAAGAGGAAAATAGTAACATCATGCAAACCATTTTGTTATTTTAGAGATTTATATTTCACACTCAAACTATTTAGAAATATTAAGGTGCTTTAATCAGTGACATGGTCAGAGTTGGATCATTCTGGCTGCATTGAAGAGAAGGAAGTAAAAGATTTTTTAAAATAGGAACATAGTGTGCTAGTTTGTATATGCTTGGGCCAGGGAATGACACTATAAGGAAGTGTGACCTTGTTGGAGTAGGTGTGTCACTGTGGGTGTGGACTTTAAGACCCTCATCCTAGCTGCCTGGAAATCAGTATTTTGCTAGCAGGCTTCAGATGAAGATGTAGAGCTCTCAGCTCCTCCTGCACCATACCTGCCTGGATGCTGCCATGTTCTCACCTTGATGATAATGGACTGTCCCTCTGAGCCTGTACATGTTGTGCTTATAAGAGTTTTCTTGATCATGGTGTCTATACAGCAGTAAAACCCCAACTAAAATACATGGAAACTCATAGTTTGTTCTGCAGGAATTGAAGCAAATGGTGGTAATCTAGGGTAGTAGGTAGGCAGTGGAGAAGTGACTGGGCTTAAATCATTTGTTCACAGGTACTTCATTGGTAGTGGGGACAAGGTGAAAGAAGCAGTCAAAGTCAATGCCCATCTTTCTGACTTGATCAACTGGGAGAAGAGCTGGGCCTCTAGAGCTGGAAGGGTGAAGGGCAATCAAGTTAGGGAAGACAGAATAGACTCAATTTAGGAAATACTGGATATAGGGCTGGAAGTAGTAAAGTGCTCAGTGGTTTGGTGCTTGCCTAAAGTTTGTGTACTAGTTACTTTTCTATTGATGTCATAAAAACACTACACCAACTTACAGAAGAGTGTATTTGTTTATGGTTCCAGAGGGTTAGTTTAACATGGGGGAGGTGTGGCAGCAGGTGGTAGTCATGGGAGCTGGAGCAGAAGCCAAGGGCCCACATCTTGAACTGCACATATGAAGCAGAGAGCACAACATAAAATGGCAGGATGCTTTAAACTCTCAAAGCCTACCTCCAGTGACATACTTCCTCCAGCAAGGCCACACCTTGTAAACCTTCCAAAACAATGCCATCAGCTGGGGATGAAGTGTTGAAATACATGAGCCTTGGGGGCATTCTCATTTGAATTCTGGGTTCAATTTTCAAATACCACACCACAAAAACAAAAAAAACAAACAAAAAAACCCCAAGATATCCACATAAAGGTGTCCTAGAGGCAGTTAGCTGTGCCTGGAAATCAGAAGAGAAAGGGAACAGAAATAGAAATATAAATTTGTCATCTGTAGAAATGTCGTAATTTAAGGCATGGAAGTCAAAATATCTTTCTGACAGTATATCATATATAGAGAGAGTGAGAAGAGAAGGATAAGTTAAAACAAAAAAAACATGAAAACTGTCTATTATTAAGAAGGGTCTGAGAAGAGTATTTGAGTTGAGAACTAGCTCAAGACTCTCCTAATTCATTGATTTCTGGGCTTTGGGGGGCTTTATTTACCTGCAGTAACTTTACTATTTGGTTTATTTGTGAACGTGATAGTTGAACTTGGAATGGCTTTCTTTTATTCACAGATACAGATGAACAAATCTCAAAATGTGGACCTTAAAGAGTTTGGTTTTATTCCAAGGCCTTCCCTTTCCAGTATATCAAGGTACAAACACAATGTTAATATCTAAGGTAAAGTAGTCATTTAGGTGCTGCTCCTCCAGATAGCCACCTATTCAAAGGGAGTTAGTCACTCCCTATTTGATGAAAATCACTGTAATCATTTAGCTTCATAATACAGCAACACTATCATAAGGGTCTTAGTATTTCATGTTGCCATTTCTTGAACCTCCTCCTTCCTAGGAAACCATCCATCCCTTATGTCATCCTCTGGTTCTCAGCTTTGAGACAAGAGATGCTTTACAAGGAAACCCAGTCTAATCTTTCCCTGCAAGTGCTCATTCCATACTAATACTACTTAGGACTTGAAAAATACTTTATAATTTGAAATTTTGCTTGAGCAATATATCTTTTAACCTTCATAACAACCTGGTTCATAGAATAATGTCAGCACATGCTATTTTATATTGTTTATTTATTGGTTGATGCTGTGAAGCAGTATCTTGGTATGTAGTCCAGGCTGGCCTGGAGTTAATTATATAGTCTAGACTTGTCTCTCACTCATCATCCTATTGCCTTAACTTTTCAGATGCTGAGGTTATAATGGTATACCTCAATGCATGATGTTTATTAATTTTATTAATAAAAACCTAGACCTCATATTTCCAGTTAATAATTAGTAGACCTCAGATGATAGATAATTCATTATTCTTTTCTTATATCATGATGCAAGGAAGAGAATATTGTATATATAATTTCCTATTCAACTTAGGATATTCTTTCCTGCATTTTAAACTTATCTTTTATTCTTAACAATTTAATCCATACGTAGAATGAATTTCAGTACCTTCCCTTCCTATCCCCACTCACCCGGCCCTTTTCCCTCTGAAACACTCTTTCCAACATGCCCTCCCCTACTTTCATTCTGTGTGATATATTGCTTTAACTAGGATCCTCTGCGTGAGCATGGGCAGGAGCTATTTACTGGAGCACAGGCAACTTACCCGAGCCTGCCTCACTGAAGAAAGTGACCCTCCTCCTCCTGGTCAGCATTAATTTCCAACACCTCTCAGAGAGGAGTCAGATAGGAGAACTGTAATTGCTAGGATGACATTCTATTTACCAACCATTATAGAGCAAGAGATGACCAATCAGAAGTCTAGATCCCAGCACTACTCCAGAGATCTTGACTTCTGCTGTCAAACTGACAGTAGTCGTATCAGATTTCTGAAGACTGTATGATGATGGCAGGTATCTACTGGGGCATGTAAAGATGACTCAGCCCTGGGGCACGTAAAGATGACTTAGTATTGGCCTCTTCCATCAAACACTTGTTTTTACCCAAGCCAGTTACAGTTCATCATGGAATTATGAAGTGAATAAACCATGCTGTTTTATTTATATGAATAAATTGTTTCCAAGGCCAAATTCATTATACTTCCTTTTTTATCATTTTGCCTATCTTCATAAAGGTCAGAATACTTAGACATCCCTGATTTGCCAGTATTAGAACAGAGGAATCAGCATGAAATCTATGGAAAGGTTCAGCAGGGACCATCTGAGTATCGTGACAAAGGTAAGCTGCTGTTGTTATTGAGTTGTGAGGGATTTGATATTGCTACGGTTGACAAGTTGTTTAACTGGAGACCCAACATCTAAAAGGACTACGAATATTAACTAACAACAGTTTTCTCTTGGATTATTGAATCAATTTCAAATTTTTTAGGTTATTTCAAATTG
The DNA here is from genome assembly GCA_036184795.1 of Tokudaia tokunoshimensis. NCBI lineage: Eukaryota > Metazoa > Chordata > Mammalia > Rodentia > Muridae > Tokudaia > Tokudaia tokunoshimensis. Next base: position 2,371,975 of record BTHU01000014.1, read on the forward strand.
TCTTGCTGTATACCAAAGATTTTTTAAAGTATCTTCCTTACGAAGTGTTGACTATTCTCATACTAAGATAGTATAAGAAAGAACTGGGAAATTCTTGTGTTAATGAAGTATTAAAATGATGAATATTTTCAGAAATTTAAATAATTTTATGGATTTGAAATTATTACAGTTTGATAAAATACTTGTGTGACCTTGTGGAAATTGTTTAACCTCCTTGGGTCTTAGCCTGATCTTTAAAATGAAAGTATTGGGGGCCATTAAAATGGCTTAGTGGGTAAAAGTGCTTGTTGCCAAGCCTGTTGACCTATCTCCAGAATCTACATGGTGGAAAGACAGATTTCACTCCTGCATGTTGTCCTTCAACTCCCACATACACAGTGTGGCATGTGACACACATGCAAGGATACATGTACACACATGCATTCACAATAGTAATTTGAGAGGCATAGAAATTTTATAGTATAGATTTGCTTTTTATCTGTGCCTGTCATTAAAAATGCGGTAATACGTACAAATTCTTTAGCACTATTATTTTGGGTTCTCTTGTTACTAGCATTATTTCCCTGGTTCATGAGTTAAAAGCATGAAGTATTGAAGTGACAAGAACTAACCCTGACCCGAACCATGGTCAGGTGACTGTATGGAATGTAGATGGAACCGTGAGCTTTGGAGCTTCCTTCACACCCAGCATTGGCTTCGTTATTTTTGAGGTTTTATGTTTCCTTTATCCAGTTTAAGATCATAGGTAGTTGCATGTGCAGCCCACTGGTACAGTGCTTGCCTAGTGACATACGAGACTCAATCCCAACATGTCAAAATAAATAGATAACTAGATAGATAATATGGACAAGAGTATCTGCTACCACTCATGACCTCCATTGCTCCTAATTTGGGATCAAGTTTCATAATCTCACTGGGATGATCAGAGAATGTATCCAAGTAATTATTACAAAACAGGAAGCTAAAACTCTCAAGCTTTTTATTTTTATCTTTTTCCAACCCACAGCCCTCCAACTTGTTTCCTCCATATACTGCCACACTATGCTCTGCTCTTCCTTACACAGCAGATAGTTCCCTCTGGTTGCTTTCCTGCATGTCTGTAGTCTCTCACTTGACTTCCTTTCCACTCATCCTAAACTCTGATTATAGTATGATGCAAAGGCCTCATCTAGACTCCTGACCCAGTAACATCTGTGCTCTTGCTCCACAGTGGTTCTCTCTCTCGTTCTCTCTCTCTCTCTCTCTCTCTCTCTCTCTCTCTCTCTCTCTCTCTCTAAGGAAGGAGCAATGTGTAAGATAGTGAAGCTGACAGGATCTAGAAACAGTCTTCCTGGGCCCATCTTCTAAGTCTGCCATTCAGTATAACCCCTCATAGTATACTTACCTACTTCATCTCAATTCTCCTACCTGATCATTTTAGACATTTTAGGATTAAATGAGATAATGCTTATAAAATTCATAAGGTAATATCTAGTGGTATTAATGGTAGCAATTAATATATTTACTATAATTTTTGCACATTAGACTTTATTGTCAAAACATATGTTAAGTTTTGAGAATGTTTTAAGAAAAACATGGTAATCTTATTATCTGTATTCCAGTTTCACAAAGAGAAAAAGAAAAAAAGTATTAGAAATTATATGAGAAAGCATTTTGAATCATAAAATTTAATTTGGAAGGGACCTTTGTGCAGTTTTTCATTTTATAGTAAAGAAAGTCAAGATTCCAAGAGATTAAATGACTCGCCCAAAATCACATACCTAATTAATGGCAGGGCCAGAAATAGATTCCATATCTCCTGATTCCCAGTCCAAGCCATTTCTAGAAAATGAAATTGACTTTTAGTTATCAGTAGAAAATTGAGTGTTGAACTTAGAGTGTATGAACTCTGTCAGATCTCCACCATCTCATCCCACCTCACCCAACTCATATATTTTTCTGATTTTGCATCTATCATTAACCCTTTATTAGTCTCAAAAAGAATTATTTTTTTCTTCCATTAAGGCTTAACCTGTATTCTGTGTAATCATGCCTTCCCTGGGGATTTAAAAGGCCAGTTATTCCTCTTCTCTATCCAATATTTTCATTATCTACTTTTTCGGTTCGGGTTTTTTTTTTTTGTTTTTTGTTTTGTTTGTTTGTTTGTTTTTTTTGAGAAAATGTCTCTCCACATACCCTGCCTCGCTTGGAGCTGTCGTCCACACTGCTTTCCCCTTTGCTCCTGGTGTGTCTGCCGCCCACGTGCTCTGTCTGCTGTCTGTTTCCTCTCAGGGTGTAAACATATTAGGCCTTGCCTTCTTCAGCCACAGATAGCTCCCATCTCGCTGACCATGGCCTGTGTGGTTAGCGATTTGACGTTCTACGAGAAGGGACTTACATACAAAAGGTAAGTGGTTATCTGCATACACACTGGAAGTCCAAGTAGGCATCTGGCTTTGATCTTGACTAAATCCAGTTACTCAAATGATTTCATCAGACCTCTGGGTTTCTCTGAATCTTTTAGCTAAATTGCTTCACTTGTTAAATAGGCTTACTTACATAGTAAGCCCTCCCAATTCTTAATCTTATCAGTTTAACAACCTCAGTAGAAAAAGATACCTTTCTCTTATAGTTGTACAGACTTGAATTCATTCTCATTAGTCTACTTTGAGTAATGTAGTAACTTGGATAAGTCTCTATAACTGGGGAGTGGTCATTCTGTCCCTGTAGCCCCAGGGAAAGCAGGGTACCATGAACAATGACCGCTTAGGGATCACCTAGGATGACAAAGATATGTTTTTCCCCAAAGGAAAGGAGAGCTGCTTCTACTGATAGAAAGTTCAGCATGCCAGAAGGATGATGATGATGATGATGATGATGATGATGATGATGACGATGATGATGATGATGATGATGATGATGATGATGGTGATGATGATGATGATGATGATGATGATGATGATGGTGATGATGATGATGATGATGATGATGATGATGATGATGAGATGATGATGGTGGTGGTGGTGGTGGTGGTGGTGGTGATGGTCTCTGTATCTGTATCTTGCTTTCTTGTCCAACTGAAAAGTATTGAGAGAAGCATTTGCATTTGCTTATTTCCATCTCAGTCGCGATTCCCTCACTAAAGCTGAGGCTCTTCATCATTCCTTTGAGCATCATTTACTGCTCTTCTGACCCGGGAGTGATGTAAGCTCTGTCCAATGGGAGCTCTTTGAAGGACTTGACACTTCTGCTCTGGCCTGCGGAAAGCCTCTCTGGTTAGTCGGGCGCTAACGTCTCAGACTCTTGTTGGGCTTGTCTTCTTGAGGTGTCTCACATGGATCCTTCCCTTTCTGTCTGTCTGTCTGTCTCTCTCTCTCTCTCTCTCTTTCCCTCTCCCTCTCCCCCATCCCCTCCCTCTCCCCTTCCCCATCCCCCCATCCCCTGCCCTCCCCCTCTCCTTCTTACTGCAGACTTCCACCCAGTACCTCCCAAGTCACATCTTAAATCCCCAGCTAACTCCTGATAATGTGTAGGTCTGTCTTTTTCTAAGTACGAATCCATTCCTATAGGAATGGGTCAGTTAGCAGTGCCCACTTCTACACTCTGGTTGTTTGTGCTGCATTCTGTCTTCCTTAGATCAGTGCGTGACTCTTCCGAGCTGCTAATGGGAGAGAAAGGACGCTCTCACTCCACACGGAATCCAGCACAGTGCCTGTGCCATACCACATGCGCATGCCCGCTCCCTCATCTGCTGTCCTTGCTGAGACTCAGGCTTTAACACTCATCTCCAGCCATTGTTTCAGTAACTGCCTCACACGCTGCCTGCTTCTGTCTCTTATTCTCCAACCCATAAATATTCCACGTAATCAAACAGCATCTGATCATGCAGCCTTCGTGCGAGAGCATCTTCAGTGGTTGTCTTGGCTGATAAGAACAGAAAGATCTTAAGGCGACAACTACTTTGGCGTGGTCTGACCCATGCCTGTCTGTGCAGCTCCAGTGCCACCGTCTTTCTCTTACTCTGTGCTCCAGAAATCTTGAGGACTCCGAGATCCTGCCTGCGCTGGCCTCTCGGGCTGCTGTTCTTCACAGAATCTCTCCTGCTCCACAGCCGCAGCTGCCGAGCTGACAGCTACGACTGTTCTTTACATAGGGTGAATCCTTTTTTTTTTTTAGATTTATTTTATGTATGTGAGTACACTGTAGCTGTCTTCAGACAGCACCAGAAGAGGGCATTGGATCCCATCACAGATGGTTGTGAGCCACCATGTGGACCTTTGGAAGAGCCGTCAGTGCTCTTAACCACTGAGCCATCTCTCCAGCCCCCATGGTTTGAATCTTAAAGAGGTCTTTTCCACTCTAACTGTTCTTCTCACCGTATTTCCATGAACTCTCTTACCACTTCTGTTTTTAGTGTATGTCCTACTGTGTGTGTGACAACACACAAAAGTGTAAATGGGACCTGTAGCTGTAGGCTCAGCAGACAGATGAAGAGGGTGGCACATTTGAGTGACAAGGCCTCAGGAATACTGCTTCAGGCTAACACTGTCTTTTGAGAAATTCGTGTTAAATTTTCAGAGATCTTTCAAACACTCTTAAACTGCTAGTAGATTTTATACTAAGCATTTTATGATAACATAAAATAAATTCCAGTCCAATAAATTATGTTAAAAAAAGATGATAGTGCTGAAAAACTAAACTTCCTGATATACTATATATTGCTATTATCTGTGTTCTTGACATTTTTCAGTATGGGAAAATACTGTGGAATGGGCTTCTACAAAGTTATTTACAGTAGGAACTAAAATCCATTAAAATTATGGGGTGGTGAGATGGCTCAGTGGGTAGATGAGCTTGTGGTGGTAACTCTAGAGACCTGAGTTCAATCCTCAGGATATACATAGAGTAGAAGGAGAAAATCGACTCCCCAAAGTTGTGCGCTGCCTTCCACCAATGCACTGGGGCATATGCACCCTCATGTACATATCACATATAGAGACTCAGTGAAAATGATGATAAAATTAATCTACCTAAAATTAAATTTCATGAACCTCTCAGTACTTATAATCCAATAAATAGTATATCCAGTCTGAGCAATATACCCAGTAAATAGTATATAATATATACTCTATGCATACATAGAGTATATAATATAATCCAGTAAATAGTATATCCAGTCTGAGCAATATACCCAGTACTTGACATGTACTCTTGAAAATCGCTGCACAACTCTATACAGCAGCTGAGGATGTGTCTCATACATCAGTTTAAAAGGATATGTGCTTTTGTGCTTAAACAAGTGCCTACGCTCTTGTACACACATAACAGATTTTCCTGGATGGGACTGTTATACAACTTCCAATGAAGAGACCGCTCAAACCATGATGTTCAGCAGACACGCTGCTACACCTGGAAACCACAGAACTGCAGATGCAGATAAAAGCAAGTCTCCAGACGCTTCACACGTGAACTTAGAGCTGGAGAGTGAAGTTTGGGAGGACTTTGATGATGAAAGCTTGATAGAAGTTATGAGCTTCTCAGCTGATGCTGAGAAGATGGCTGTATCAGGTAAACTGAGTGTTTTCATAAAGCAATTTCATTAGAAAGGCTTTGAACAGTTTTATTTTGGTCCCTGAGACTCTTTTTTTTTCTTTCCTTCTTTCTTTCCTTCTTTTGTTTTTTTTCTTTTTTTTTTTTGTTTTTTGCCTTTTTGTATATGCTTGCTGAAGTAAGATTCTAATTTTTCACAAACTTAAAAAAAGAAATGTCTCTTCCACAAAAAAACTTTTTTTCCCTCTGAGGGAAAAGGCCAAGGTTGCTTACTATTGGTGACATGAGAAACAAGGTAAGTTTTTCTTTCTTATCCTGTTTCCCTCTCTTTTTAATTTTTAAAAATTATTTCATTGTGTGTGTGTGTATGTGTGTGTGTGTGTGTGTGTGTTATCTGTACGCTATGCAGCATGTGCATGCAGTGCACACAGAGGCCAGAAGAGGGAGTCTGATCCCTTGGTGTCATGGATGGACCGAGCTGCCATGTGGGTGCTGGGAATCAAACCAGGGTCCTCTGGAGGAGCAGCCAGTGCTAGTGCTCTTAACCACTGAGCCATCCCTCCTGTCTCTTGTTAACAGTCCTATTAAATCCAGGCTATTTATTAAATTGTTCATCATAAAACAGACTATCCTAGGCTCCATTCTGAGTTCACCTAGGGTCTCTGTGAAGGACAAAGGTGTTCTGTTTTTATTCGTCTACTTTTAAGGAAAGAGAATAGCCTGACTTCTACTGGAAGTGCTCACTTTTGGGTATAAAAAATAAGTAAGAAGGCTAGTGCTGCCTGTGTTGGAAGGTATGTTTAGATCAGACATAAAACCAAAACCGTGACACAGATAATGAGTTACACACAGACTTGCTCTGATTACTAAAACAGGTAATTGAAACTCTTACTAGTCATTTGACTAGAGGAAAAAAATGGCAATATACTTACCATATGGGCAGAGAAACCAGTTCCTCAGCCTGCAGAACACTCCTCCCCCCATCAATTGCTTGCCAATACATTCTACCACAACCATCTGAAACACATCAGAACAGAAGGCACCAACCACAGAACCAGTTAGAAGTTAAAATGCTATTGTCTTGAGAGCCTAAAAATCTCATACTCTCTCAGGAAGATCAGAACTTGATCACTTACACAGAACAGACTTAGAAATCTATGATACGGGTCACTAGACACATTTCTTATATCATTGAACAACTACTAACCCCTAACTGAACACTGTTGATATGTCCTGCAAGCTAGAAGTTGGTGTATGCTGACCCTCTGAGGTGACCTAACCTGTGTGGGCATAGTTTTGTGACTGGGCAAACCTTTTCCCCATGTGTAGGAGTATTTTAAACAATTACTTTCAGACCATTAAAAAGGCTGAATAAATTTCAATTTGGTCATATATCTGAATTTAAAAACTAAGTCAATGCTGATAAGTTGAAGACCTTTAAACATAGTGGCTAATAAACTGTGTTTTTATAGTTTTACTTCCTTAGTTTTTTTTGTCTTATGTTTTCTGTGTAAATCAGTTTTAATTATGGAGAATTACCCATTGTGCTGCCTAGTCCTTTGTCAACTTTACACAGGCTAGAGTCATCCAAGTAGGGGAAGCCTCAACTGAGAAACGGCCTCCATCAGATTGGTCCTTAGACAGGTCCTTAATGACTGATTTGGGAAGGCCTAGTCCCCTGTGGGCAGTGCCATCCATGGGAAGGTGGCCGGAGGCAGGAGGTAAAACAGCCAACTGAGTAAGCCATGGGGAGCAGCCCAGGAGCCAGTGTACTTACACAACTGCTTCACGGGCCATTCTTCAGTTCCCACCTCCAGGCTTCTACCCTGACGTCCCTTCATGGTGACAAGCTATAAATTGAAACAAACCCTTTCCTCCCCAGATTTCTTTTGGTCATGGTATTTTATCACAGCAATCGAAAGCAAATTAGGACATATATTCCTTTCTTTAATATTTTTCTAATTTCTGATTTTTGTTATGGCTTTACCAGCTAAGAAACTCATGCCCAAATTTTATGTGAATCCTGGGGAAGTCAAACACAGTCCTCATCCCTGCACAGAAAGCACTTTACCCACCCCCATCTCCTCAGCCCCTGCACGTCTATCTCAACAGTCCTGCTAAGAGAGATGCCCTGGGAAACTTGGACAGCACGTCCATCAGCTGCCAACTGGAATTTCACTTCAAAATGTTCTCTCCTCCCGTAGGATTTGGAGACACTCGTGACTCAAGTCTCGGCAGAAGTAAGCTACCCTTCCAAAAGTCAAGCAGCAGATTCCAAAGAGACAACTCAAACAGGCAAGCTTTAGAACTTGAGTCTGTAACTCCTAGAACTTTATATTCTCTTGAAAGGTAATGGAGATGGTGCTCAGGTCATTAGGCATCAGAGAATCTGAGTGTGTTAAGCAACCCGAATTTGCTAGTGGTGGAGGTTTCCTTCTTGAAGTGCTGTTGTCAAACTACTTACATCAGAACCATCTAGCAGTGCTCATTAAATGTCTGAGTTCTTGTCCAACATCCAACCTACTGAATCATGGTCCTGGGGTGGAACCCGGGAACTTCATATTTCCAAACAAGTGGGAAAGAGGCAAATAGGTATTCCAGGTTTAAATTTCTTTTTTTAAGAAAAGGACATAGTGGGGCTGGAGAGATGGCTCAGCAGTTAAGAGCACTGACTGTTCTTCCGAAGGTCCTGAGTTCAAATCCTAGCAGCCATGTGGTAGCTCACAACCATCCATAATGAGATCTGATACCCTCTTCTGGGGTGTCTGAAGACAGCTACAGTGTACTTACATATAATAAATAAATAAATAAATAAATCTTGGAAAAGAAAAGGACATAGGTGTTGCAAGATATTTCCTGTCCATTAACATTGAGGCAGTGAGAGGCCAGTGATTGGAGGGGAGAGAGGAGGAGGAGCTAAGGGAAGTGAGGGGAGGAGAGAGAGAGAGGCTCAGTGGGTCACACACATGAGCAGAGAGAGGGAGATGCGTATATTCAGATGGCTTCAGGCATATTTCTGGTGATTTGGAGAGGTTAGAAATATTGGAATAAAACTTTATCATTGTAAATTGGCATTATGAAATTGGAAGTTTCTTATACATAAATATATTTGGTTAACTATTCAAGTTTAAGAGTCATGCTTTACCCGATACTTGGAAGGAGTGGGTACTGGACAGAAGCATGGGATTCCTGCCATTTACAGAGTCTATGGCGGAGAGGAAACACAGCTGGGATGCTGTGAGAGTGAGCTAGAATAGATTGGTTCGGCTGTGACAGTGAGAGCTGCCCTGAGCAGGACATGCCGGGACTTAGTGCAGAGGACTGGCGGGCGTTACTCTTTATTAATTTTTCACCCCTACACATAGGCTTAAGCAGACAGCCCACGCACAAGGATTGTTGATGTATGTTTTGTGTGGCCATGGGAGTAAGGATGAAATTACAGAGTGTAAGGGCCTTAATTGCCACAATAAGTACTACATTTCATTCTCAAACTTAAGAGCCTTCAGAAGACTATCTCAATAAAGGGAAAAGCATTACTCAGCTGTAGCTAGTTATGGCTGTCTACAAATATAGTGTTTAGTGTTGGCAGATATTGTGATTATTCAAGGAAAGTTAGGAATGTGACACTTTATGGGATATTTCATGGTCTCTAAATTTTGACATCTAGTTCAAAGAAATCAACATACTTGGCATTACCTCCATCAGAGCACAACCACAGTTATCCATGTAGACCAGGACTGGCTTAGGGGTCTCCAGTGGCTCACCTCCATGACAGATGATGCAGACGTTCAGTTTAGTCAGTATGGACTCATCCCAGCGCTGATAGGGAGACAAGTGAGGAGGCTGACTGGGGGAAGGCACTTGCCACTAAGCCGGGTGACCTGAGCTTGACCTTCAGAATCCACATACTGGAAGGAAAGAGACAACTTTCACAATTTGTCCTTTGACCTACCTACACGCACACACACACACACACACACACACACACACACACACACACACACAGAATCTTTATATCTCAGAGATAAGCTATTCACTTTGATAATTAATGAAATAAGATAATGGAGAAGGGGAAAGAATACATAGCAGCTAGATTTAGGGAGATATTTCTGAGAATACAGGAATATGAGATTTGGGAAAGAAAAAAAATCATCTCGGAAATGTTCAGTTTGAAGCAGTTTTGCCAAAGTGCATTTGGAAATAATAGACTTAATTAGAAATCAAGATGGGAGAGGAATTTTGGCCAGAAGATAAAAATGCCAACGGCGTCCATTCGGAGCTATGTAAAGGATCACTTAGCCGTGCTGAGCATTAGCCCACAAGAGCCCTCCTAGACTCCAGAGGACTGCAGAGGGGCACCCTGCCCACACACTGCTGGTTTCCTGCCCCTGGGCCTTGAGCACTGTTCTCACCACTAGCAAGGCGCTCACAGGCCTGCCAAGGCATCTCCACTGACCAGCTCATGCACCCTAAGGTGCTCTGGGTTTTGATCTCGACACCATCTGGCATAAGCATAGCATCTAGCATAGTTGTCCTCTTATCCCTTTCTTTTATTGATTCTAAGTCGGAATCAGAAAGAACAGACGCAGCAAAAGAAAACAAAGCTGTGGATAGGAAAAGACAAACAGCGTGAAAACCACTTTCTACATACACCACGCACTTAATAAACTACAAATAATTCTGGAACAGTTTAGAAGATAGGTTGTTTAAAGTGCTCACAAGAAGCCCATGAAAACCCACCAGAAGGTGCTCCACGGGAGAAGGCCATAAGAGCTGAGGACCTGGTGTGGCTTCAGAACCTGTAATTGTGTGTGTGCGTGTGTGTGTGCACGCGTGCGCGTGCCTGTGTGTGCGCCTGTGTGTGTGCGCGTGTGCGTGTGTGTGTGTGTGTGTGTGTGTGTGTGTGTGTGTGTGTGTGTGTGTGTGGACAGTGTCTTGGGCTCATTCCTCAGGCACAGTCCATATTGCTATCATTATTTTCTTGTGTCTGAGGGTCTGTGTGACCTTACATGCACATTGGGAAGGGATGTGTTAAGCACACACAGGCCAGAAGAGACCCTCACTGTCCTCTCACTGTCCCTGAGTCTGGGCCTCAGAATTTCTTGGCTACACTGGAAGCCTGAAAGCACCTGTGATCCTCTTACTGAAGCCCTACTCAGAGTGGAAGCTAGAGGTGTGGGGGACACCTGGCTTGTTATGTGGGTCCTGGACTCCTAACTCCAGTCCTCAGGATTGTACAACAGTCACAATGCTGAACTGTCTCTCTAGTCTGGTGGTGGTGGTGGTGGTAATTGGTAGGTTGGGGTTTTCGGGTTGTTTGTTTGTTTGTTTTTAAGACAGGATCTCTCACTGGTCAGGATCCCAAGTAGACCAGGCTGGCCCACTGGCTACCAGGACCACCTGCCTCCATTTCCCCACACAGGGTTCGATGCACGCATCATGTTTTCACCTGGGCTCTAGAGCTCAAAAGGGCCAAGTGCCTACAACACAAGCACTTCATCAACAAAGCTGCCTTCCCGGCCGTGATTTCTGTCTTCATACACGGTCTGTTCCTGTGCTAGATCGTACCTCACCGACGGCTTGATGCCACTTCATATCTAGCTCACAGTGGTGAATGATGCGTGTGTTTTCATGTGTGAATTTAATAAAAGGCTATGAAGTCTTGTATGTAGTTATATGAAGGACCAGGTACCTATGTAAATCCAGAATACAGAAAGGAGGATAAAGGTTAGGCAGTGGGAGTTTAGAAAAGATTTACAGGTTTCCGCGTTATAGAAAATCAAGCGTAACCCTGGATCTTAAAGGAAATTGTTAAATTTCTTAAATAAGACTCTAATCTGGAATGTGTAAATTGGGTTTGTTCTTAAGGATGTGGTTCCAGCACTGGGGCAGGCAGATCTATATGAGTTGAGGCCAGCTTGGTCTACACAGTGATTCCAAGACAGTCAGAGCTACATAGTGACACTGTTTCAAAAGAAGAGGAGGAGGAGGGAGGAGGAGGAAGAGGAAGAGGAGGAAGAAGAAATACCAAGTTCTCAATGAGTGTAGAAAACAATATCAACTTTTTCATAATAAATGTTCTTTATGTTGTTCACAGAGTCACTATAATAAGCTTTATATTAAATTTTGTATTCTTTGCAGAGTAACTATTAATGGTTTGTTTTTCACGTTTGTCCTATTTTATAAATAATTAATTTTAACTTTTAGTTTTGTGTCATCACCTGAGAAGCCAGATGTTTATATACCAGATTGTTCCATGTCCAACTTTGGGCCGCCCTCTATGGCAGAGCTCCCTCAACAAGCTGGAAATGCAAGTCTTGTAAGCCACGCGCTTTTGTTTTTATTTCAAATTTTGCTTGAATACATAGCTTTCAGTGATCGCTGCTTTTTAATTAAAACATAGGTCAATTTTCAAGAGAGAAGACAGCCAACTCTCTCACCTGTGATTGAGAGGATGTGCTTTACCCACTCTAAGAAAATACCACAGTCTCCCAATTTTAAGGAAGTGGATATTTTTATTGGAAACAGTAGTTCTAAAAAAGAAGTTGATCTTAGGTAAGCTCTTTAAATACATTTAATGGCTTTACTAGCAAAATTTTTACAAAGAAATTCAATATTCTTTTTTGGTTCATTTCAAAGATTGTGTGTGTGTGTGTGTGTGTGTGTGTGTGTGTTTGCCTGTGCGTGCAGGAGTCTAGTCCTTCTGGAGTTGGGGTTGCAGGCAGTTGTGAGCCGCCTGGCATGGGTGCTGGCATTAGACTCTGGGAGAGTGCTACAATGCTCATAACCACGGAGTCATTTCTCCAGATCCTACTTTGTTCCTTTTAAAAATCAAACAAAACCTTTATTTAAAGCATGGCAATTTTAGATCTCCTGAGAACTGAGGATCCTTAAAGCCAGCAATATTAGGTATACTTATTTTTAAAACATATGTTTAATGCTATTAATTATAAAACATTGAGTTGGTAAAGGAGCTTTTACTGATTTGAATGCCGAATGTTTTGTTGACAGAATAATCGATAGTGTCATTGGAGAATTACAAATGAAATCGTGTAACTTATAGAAGCTCAGGTTGTGTTTCACCATTAGCTCTCCTCAGCTCAACAGGTTCAATGTCACAGTAGCAATAGATGTCAGCACCCCACTGCTGGCCATTCCTGAGAGGGAGCCTCTGCACCGTTTCTCTCTCCTTAGAGACCTGCTAATGCTTTTACTGAGCAGTACTACATTCCAGTGTTTAAGGGGCTCTGTCCTTACCCTTTACAGCCTACGGTCTGTTGCTTTTTACCCACTGACAAGGTTATTGTACTGTTTGCTATATTAACCTCACACTGACTTTCAAGTGTAAGTATACTGTAATGTTACATTGTTTACTATGTACTTTTAAAATAAGCTGGTTTACAAAAGAAAATCTCTTTTATATTTGCTTTTTCCTCCAGTAAATATTATCCTGATGATGCAGCTGAAGAAGTGAAGGCCCTTCTTGGAATATTCAATGGCATTTTCTAAAGAAAAAATATAGTTAATAAGGCAAAGTATAAACATGTGTAATGACTAAAAATGCTTTTTATTTTTAGAGATAATTGATAATTGTTCAGAGTTTTTCTCTTAAGTTTGATTCATTCCTTGACTTTCTTGTAACAAAATATATGAACTGATATATTTTTATTTTTATTGTAACTTCTGGAAGAATGGTTTTGTTCCAGTAAACTGATAATTTATCATCATAAATAATTTGTTATTAAACCAATTTTAATAAAAACTTATATTTCATTTTATATTTTATTAAGAAAGGTATCTGAGAAAACAAAATAATGCTGTCAGTGAGCATGTGTAGTCACGGTGAGCATGTGTAGTCACGGTGAGCATGTGTAGTCATGGTGAGCATGTGTAGTCACGGTGAGCATGTGTAGTCACGGTGAGCATGTGTAGTCACGGTGAGCATGTGTAGTCACAGTGGATTTGTTGGCATGGTCCTTGTATGTCCTATTTTGTGGCTTCTTCTTCTGGATTTTTAAGAATCCAGGAGCCTTCGAATCTGTTCTTTCATTTTGAGCAGTAATAAATGGAATGCTATTCAGTGTGGATTGTTGTTTTATTTACATTGTTTTTCTTTTTAAAGTATTTTCTTTATTTGTATGTATGTGTGTGATCCTACATGAGTTTATTTTATTCCATGTGAGTACAGGAGCTCACAGAAGCCAGAGAAATGCATTGCATCCCCTAGAACTGGAGATGCAGGCTGTTGTAAGCTGTCTTGTGGGTGCTGGGAATTGAACCTGGATCCTCTGCCACAGCAGGAGTAGTCTTAACCATTAAGCCGTCTCTCCAGCCATATTTACCTTACTTTTCAGTGGTATTAGATCTGAAACTGTTAGGATACCTTTGCTCTAACAAAAAGGTATTTTCTATTTTTTAGCATAAGTCTTATCTCAAGTTTATTTATTGAGAAGTAAGAGTTGAGGCTCATTTCTAATCTACTGTATAAATAACAGCTGAAGCTGAAACCACTTAAGAAATTTTAGAATGATGTTTTTGTCTCTAAACATAAAAATGTAGAGGCCAGAGAAGAAGAGGAACTCATGAAACTAAGAATTCTGTCTCCTATTAAGGACGGCCCTACTTGTCTTTATGATTGATGTCTGTGTCTGAATCTATCACACAACCCTTAAAGGTTTTATGTATCCATTAAAATGAAAAACTGATGCACTAAATTTTGTTTTTTGTTTGTTTGTTTTTTTATTTTCTATATTCTTTATTTACATTCCAAATGATTTCCTCTTTCCCGGTTCCGCCCCTCCCCAAAAGTCCCATAAGCCCTCTCCCCTCCCCCTGTTCCCCATTTGCCTAAGAATTTCATGAATTCATTGTTTTTAATTGCTGAGTAGTATTCCATTGTGTAAATATATATGGAAAATATCTCTGATAAAATTGAAGAAATATGTAGAAAAGCATGTTAAGATTGACTATTTCAGGGAAAAATTATACAGATAAAATGGTAGGCATAAAAATATTCCTAAGTTGATTGAAAGTGGAATTATAAACATTTTCTGATAAAATTGAAAATCTACAAGGAAAATATTTCTGATAAAACTCAAGAAATATATAGAAAAAAACATGTTAAAACTATTTCATGAAAAATTATACAGATAAAATGGTAGGCATAAAAATATTCCTAAATTGATTGAAAGTAGAAGTAAAAACATTTTCTAATAAAATTGAAGATTTACATGGAAAATATCTCTGATAAAATTGAAGAAATTTATACAGATAAATTGGTAGGAATTAAAATATTCCTAAGTTGATTGAAAGTAGAATTGTAAACATTTTCTGATAAAATTGAAGATTTACATGGAAAATATTTCTGATAAAATTGAAAAAAAATATGGAAAAACATTAAAATTAAAGATTATCATGGAAAATTATACAGATAAAATGGTAGGCATAAAAATATTTCTAAGTTGATTGAAAGTGAAATTATAAACATTTTCTGACAAAATTGAAGATTTACATGGACAATATCTCTGGTAAAATTGAAGAAATATTTAAAAAATGCATTAAGATTGAGTATTTCATGGAAAAATTATACAGATAAAATGGTAGGCATAAAAATATTCCTAAGTTTTTTGAAAGTGGAATTATAAACACATTGTGATAAAATTGAAGATCTACAAGGAAAATATTCCTGAAAAAATTCAAGAAATATATAGAAAAACATGTTAAAACTGACTATTACATGGAAAATTATACAGATAAAATGGAAGGTATAAAAATGTTCCTAAGTTGATTGAAAGTAAAATTATAGACATTGACTGATAAAACTGAAGATCCACATGGAAAATACTCCTGACAAAATTGAAGAAGAATACAGAAAAACGTTAAAATTAAAGATTATCACGGACAATTATACCAACAAAATGGTAGGTACAAAAACATTCCCAAATTGATTGAAAGTGGAAGTACAAACACCCCCCCCCAACCAAACCGAAGATCTACATGAAAAACACCTCAGACAAAATCGAAGAAATACACAGAAAAAAATGTTAAAATTAAAGATTATCATGGAAAATAATACAGTCAAAATGGTAGACACAAAAGGCATTACTAAATTGAAAGAGGAGTCACAAACATTTTCTGATAAAATCGAAGATCCACATGAAAAACATCTCCATTAGACTATGTTTTTTGTTGGGGAATTGAGTCTATTGACATTATAAGATATTAAGGAATAGTGATTGTTGCTTCCTGTTATTTTTGATGTTCTTTTTATGCTCGTGTGGTTACTTCCTTTTGGGTTTGTTGGAAAAAAAGATTACTTTCTTGCTTTTTCTAGGATGTAGTTTCCCTCCTCATGTTGGCGTTTTCCATCTATTATCCTTTGTAGGGCTGGATTTGTGGAAAGATATTGTGTAAATTTGGTTTTATCATGGAATATCTTGGTTTCTCTATCTATGGTAATTGAGAGTTTTGCTGGGTATAGTAATTTGGGCTGGCATTTGTGTTCTCTTAGGTCTGTATGAGATCTGCCCAGGATCTGCTGACTTTCATCGTCTCAGGTGAAAAGTCTGGTGTAATTCTGATAGGCCTGCCTTTATAGGTTACTTGACCTTTTTCTCTTACTGATTTTAATATTCTTTCTTTGTTTAGTGCATTTGGTGTTTTGATTATTATGTGCCAGGAGGACTTTCTGGTCTGGTCCAGTCTGTTTGGAGTTCTATAGGCTTCTTGTATGTTCATGGACATCTCTTTCTTTAGGTTAGGGAAGTTTTCTTCTATAATTTTGTTGAAGATATTTACTGGCCCTTTAAGTTGTAAATCTTCACTCTCATCTATACCTATAATCCTTAGGTTTGGTCTTCTCATTGTGTCCTGGATTTCCTGGATGTTTTGGCTCAGGAGCTTTTTGCATTTTGCATTTTCTTTAACTGTTGAGTCAATGTTTTCTATGGTATCTTCAGCCCCTGAGATTCTTTCTTCTATCTCTTGTATTCTGTTGTTGATGCTTGCTTGCATCTATGACTCCTGAATTCTTTCCAAGATTTTCTATCTCCAGAGATGTCTCACTTTGTGATTTCTTTATTGCTTCTACTTCCATTTTTAGATCCTGGATGGTTTTGTTCAGTTCCTTCACTTGTTTGTTTTCTCCTGTAATTCTTTCAGGGATTTTTGTGTTTCCTCTTTAAGGGCCTCTACCTGTTCACCCATGCTCCCCTGTATTTCTTTCAGGGATTTTTGTGTTTCCTCTTTAAGGGCTTTTACCATTTGACCCATGTTCTCCTGTATTTCTTTAAGGGAGTTATTTATGTCCTTCTTGATGTCCTCTAACAGCATCATGAGATGAGACTTTAAATACAACTCTTGCTTTTCTGGTGTGTTGGGGTATCCAGGACTGGCTGTGTGTGGGGGGGAACTGGGTTCTGATGTTGCCAGTTGGTTTCTGTTGGTAGGGTTCTTGCGCTTGCCTTTCACCATCTGGTTATCTCTGGTGTTAGTTGGTCTTTTTGTCTCTGGCTGGAGCTTGCCCCTCCTATGGGCCTGTAAACCTGTGTCTGTACTCTTGGTAGACCAACTCTCTTCTGGCAGGGTCTGTGCACAGAAGCACAGATGCACTAAATTTTGTTTATCCTTAACTTTGGCACTATAGAAGTAAGAGTTTAATTCAGTGTGATCTGTTAAGTGAAAAGCTGCTTGGCCTGTGGATGACAAGACTACCGTTTCTGTTCTTACGGAGTTTACATGCTGATAGAGACAGAAATGCAATAAAGTACAGGCATGCCTCAGACCTCAAGCATAACGTCACTGCCACTGTGAAGCAAGCTGTATTAATTTTTTGATTTACTGGTGAGTATAAAAGTTAGGTTTCTATTATGCCATAGCCCCTTATTGTGCAATAGTGTTAATATCTTTAAAACACAATGTGTGCATTTTTAAAATAGTCTATTGCTAAAAAATGCTAACAGTCATCTGAACTGTTGGAAAATGGCACCAATAAACTGCTCCTTTTGGGGTGCATGACCTTCAGCTTCTACACAGTGCAGCATCTGCCAAGGACAATAAATGGAAATATGGTGAAGTGTACCTGAGGAAGTGGTGTGCGGGGCACACTGCACCTGTAGACGTGGTGCATGGGGCACACTGCACCCATAGAGGCAGTGCACGGGGGGGGGGGGACACACTGCACCTGTAGACGCGGTGCATGGGGCACACTGCACCTGTAGACGCGGTGCATGGGGCACACTGCACCCATAGAGGCAGTGCCGGAGGGGGGGCACACTGCACCTGTAGACGTGGTGCATGGGGCACACTGCACCTGTAGGCGCGGTGCATGGGGCACACTGCACCCATAGAGGCAGTGCCAGAGGGGGGGCACACTGCACCTGTAGACGTGGTGCATGGGGCACACTGCACCTGTAGACGTGGTGCATGGGGCACACTGCACCCATAGAGGCAGTGTCAGAGGGGGGGCACACTGCACCTGTAGACGTGGTGCATGGGGCACACTGCACCCATAGAGGCAGTGCCAGAGGGGGGGCACACTGCACCTGTAGACGTGGTGCATGGGGCACACTGCACCTGTAGACGTGGTGCATGGGGCACACTGCACCCATAGAGGCAGTGCCGGAGGGGGGGCACACTGCACCTGTAGACGTGGTGCATGGGGCACACTGCACCTGTAGACGCGGTGCATGGGGCACACTGCACCTGTAGACGCGGTGCATGGGGCACACTGCACCTGTAGACGCGGTGCATGGGGCACACTGCACCTGTAGACGCGGTGCATGGGGCACACTGCACCTGTAGACGCGGTGCATGGGGCACACTGCACCTGTAGACGCGGTGCATGGGGCACACTGCACCTGTAGACGCGGTGCATGGGGCACACTGCACCTGTAGACGTGGTGCATGGGGCACACTGCACCTGTAGACGTGGTGCATGGGGCACACTGCACCCATAGAGGCAGTGCGGGGGCATGGGGCACACTGCACCTGTAGACATGGTGCATGGGGCACACTGCACCCATAGAGGCAGTGCGGGGGCATGGGGCACACTGCACCTGTAGACGTGGTGCATGGGGCACACTGCACCTGTAGACGTGGTGCATGGGGCACACTGCACCCATAGAGGCAGTGCGGGGGCATGGGGCACACTGCACCTGTAGACGGGTGTGCAGAGCACGCTGCAGCAGTGCAGAGTCACTTGAGGTTGCTCTGGACCATACTCAGAGCTTCTCACTTAGGGCTCCAGTGTTCCTCAGTGGTTTATATTTCCAACAAATTACCCAAAGACCCTGAGTTGTAGGTTCAGGTTCCACATCGTAAGCACGGTTTAAGAACTATGAGTTATGGTCTTAGCTACACAGTTAAGATGGCCTTGAGAGAGAAGTTAAAACTTGACCCTTAAAAAAAATGGGTAACACTTTGTTGAGGAAAAATGTAAGAAATGGACATTCTAGACAGAGGTAACAGCCTGAGCAGAGATCTGAGGAGGAAAGCATCTATTTGGGAAATAATGAGCAGATGTTTTTTAACACAGGTAAATGCTATAGAGGTTTAGAATGGAACTTAATGCCAGACTGTGAAGATCTTGAGGTGAAACTCAAACTTTAATTAGTAGACTAAGGTTTCTCAGTTTTTCATTATCATAAAAATATGGGTAGTATATTAAATATATGAATTCTTGGACCTTAGAAACCATTCTTTGAGAACCCTTAGCCTGGGGTCACAGGTATCATATTCACCTGTAGAATTGTAGATTCTAACTGGTGTCTGCATTTAAGAACATTTACTTTTGTGGGAATTTAAAAGGCGCCAGGGAGGAAATTAGGGCAAATAAGAGTGAGACTTAGCATCAAACAAGGTAATCAAGATAGGAGTCTCACCTAGGCCTTGGTTAGTTAGTCTGACAAAACAACCATCCTTCAAGGCCTTGCTTCTCATGCAGATAGGGAGACTGGGAGAGGGGAGGCCAGACCAGTCAGAGCCAGAATCTGTGCTAACAAGGCTCCTGGTGATTTTATGCCTGTTAAAGTATGAGAAACTCCTATATAGGAAAGAAAGGAAAGGAAGCAATTGTCAGAATTCTAAGAGAATCCATTCCAGAGGACATATGTAAGAGTGATGACTACTATCTTCTGCACGTTGTGTACTTTGTTGTCACTGTTATTGGAGGCAGGGTCTTACTGTGTAGTTCTGGTTTACCTGGACCTCACTCTGTAGACCAGGCTGGCCTTGCACTCGGAGATCCAGCTGCCTCTGCCTCCCGAGTGCTGGGATTAAAGGCTTGTGCCACTCTATCCTGCTTTTGCTTCCTACTTATATTATAATGATATAGCTTTTTAAAATTGTCTTTCAGAGAAGGTATTCTTCACCAGCAGTGTAATTATATGTATAATTCTCATGCATCATCTGAGTATGTAGCTTGAGGGGTACTCTCGGAGTTCTAAAGGACTCTAGAGTTCTGTTTTAATTAACATAATAAAAGTAAATAATTCAGAAGTTATCTTTGTTTCAGTTTGAAAACCTTCCTCTAGCCTAATATATCCCTTAAAGAGCCTTACATCAGCAAAATCCCACAGAAACAAGCAAAAACCTCATACTGTTCATTCCAAATGATTTAGAATGTACATAGCTTGCATTTGCACATATATGTTACAGCTAAAAAATGTATTTAATAAAGGGAATTAGGGGGTAGAAAGAAAGTCCACAGTGGCCATGAAAACATGAGACAGGGAGGGAGAGGAGGGAAGGGAGAGAGGAAATTGTTGCAGCAGCCAGGAGGTCAAAAGCACACAGAAGAGGTAGGCAACCGAAATGGTTGGCTATGTAGGGGAAAGCAGCCCAGCCCCCTGGGCTGGGGGGCTTAAGGTAGGGGGCAGAGTATGCAAGCAAGGAGGACCCTGAGGCAGGTAGGGGCTGAAGGATGCTGGGAGAACCTGGAGGCAGCTTCACTCTGATACATTAAACTTCAGCCAACTTTAGCTCCTAACACTAAAGCTTGTAGCTCAGAGCTCAGACTTACAAACTTGGCCTGGAGGTGAACTGAACCCAGCTGCCCTCGTTGTCCTTAAAGGTGTGAAGGAATTATGTTCTAGCTGTGAACTATGTCAATTCTACACACAACTCTCTGCAACCCAAGCTGTGCTTACTGCTCTGAGATTCAGATATCTATAGTGTATAAGTATTTGCATATTCAAATGGGCTTGTGGTGCTTTATGTTTAAAAAGAGACATATCCTATTCTTCATTCAGTAAAAAATTACTAAACAGCTGCTATTTACGAGGCTAGACAAAGCTGAGACTCAGCCAACTAGAACATACCTGGGTTTTCTTAAAAAACATTAACGTGTCAAACATCAGTTAAGGGACAGTTCAGACTGGGCTGACTATCTTAATGACTTAGTTTGTGTATCAGGGTTTGGAATGAGTTCCTGGGTCACCTGGCAGGTCAAATGGCGTTTATAACCAAGATGGCTGTGCTTCTGTCAAGCTGAATCCCTGAAAAGTCCTAGAAAGATGACTCTGACCTGGTCGTATTTGAAGGTGCTCCTAGATAACGTCTTAGTCAGGGTTTCTATTCCTGCACAAGCATCATGACCAAGAAGCAAGTTGGGGAGGAAAGGGTTTATTCTGCTTACACTTCCACATTGCTGTTCATCACCAAAGGAAGTCAGGACTGGAACTCAAGCAGGGCAGGAAGCAGGAGCTGATGCAGAGGCCATGGAGGGATGTTCCTTACTGGCTTGCTTCCCCTGGCTTGCTCAGCTTGCTCTCTTATAGAACCCAGGACTACCAGCCCAGGGATGGCGCCACCCACAAGGGGCCCTCCCCACCTTGATCACTAATTGAGAAAATACCCACAGTTGGATCTCATGGAGGCACTTCCCCAACTGAAGCTTCTTTCTCTATGATAACTCCAGTCTTTGTCAAGTTGACACACAAAACCAGCTGGTACAGATAATAAGGTGACTGATCAAAATGTGATAAAGATGCATGGGAGAAGTTAAGAGTTTTTTAAAACTCAGCACTATACCCATCAAATTTTATCACCAAAGTTCTCTAATTCAAGATTTCTGTTCTAGATTCTGTGTAAGAATTATAGTATCCAGACTTCTTAAGAAGACACCATTATTATTATTATTATTATTAGTAGTAGTAGTAGTAGTAGTAGTAGTAGTAGTAGTAGTACAGTGTACTTCCTGATGTTCGCCTGCCTGTGGGGCAGAAGAGGGCACCAGATCCCATTACAGACGGTTGTGAGCCACCATGTGGTTGCTGGGAATTGAACTCAGGACCTCTGGAAGAGCAGTCGGTGCTCTTAATCATCTCTCCAGCCCAACACACAGAGTACTAAATGGGATTTTTTTTATAATTATTATTATTATTATTATTAAAACCCTCTCCTCAAGGCTCAGGGACCTGTGCAGAAGAGGAGGCAGAAACACTGTAAAAGCCAGAGGTGATGATTGATGTTTCCAAGCAATCAGTGTCTTCTAAACACAACACTACTGACTGGGAAAAAAAGAAAGAGGGCGCGGGGCCTGGCGCAGGCACGGACACAGGGGCACACGCCAGGCTGGGACGGCGGCACGCGGGCCTCGCTCTAGGGCCAAGGTAGCGTGCATATGCAGGCGTGCATGGAAGTTCTGCGGGTTGGGGAAGCAGGCAAGATGCACGCGTGCCTCGGCCTAACCGGGAGCGGGCGGTCACACGGCCGGCCGGTCCCGCGCATGGCGCGCGGGGGCGCAGAGAGATGCCGGATCTCTCTGTGCGTTACCTGTGCTCAGACTGTCTGCTTAGCTGAATCCCAGAGTCCATGGATAACTCCACGTGGCGAGTTTAATAAGAGGCGGCCCATAGCTTTGATGTTTTATTATTAAGAAAATAGAAAGAGAAAAGAGATAGAAAGATAAAGAAAGAAGAGAAAATAGATAAGAAAAGCCGTGACCACGTGGAAAGGGGAGAAGACAGAGAGACAGACAAAGAGAGGGCCTGGGAGAGAACAGGCGGGGGGGGGGGGGGGGAAGAGAGAGAGAGAGAGAGAGAGAGAGAGAGAGAGAGAGAGAGAGAGAGAGAGAGAGAGAGAGAGAGAGAGAGAGAGAGAGAGAGAGAGAGAGAGAGAGAGAGAGAGAGAGAGAGAGAGAGAGAGCATGCGCTGAGGGGTGTTATTTATAGTGAGTTGGGCGGTCAGGTGACCAGGAGGTGGGGACAGTGTGGCTGCAGGCAGGTGTCTGCCTAGGTGGAGTCAGGCTAGAACCTGGGGCGTGGCCACACGTCTCATTAAGGTCCCACACTGAACATGGCCAGTTTTTTAGAAATAGTAAAGCTGTGTATTCTTTGGACAATGGATTAAAAAAGGATGAGCATCAGAAGACAGTAAACAGGAGGAACAAGAGGTCATTGAGGGACAGATTACAGATAATGGAAGGAACTAAAGATGTGCTCATTTGGCAGGCTGGCATTACATCATGGAAATATAGTGATTAGTAGTAGTCGTCTGAGCTAAAATTATATAAATCAATCACTTTTCAATCGTGTATAAATAAATGTGTATTTTTATTTTAAAAATTTTACACAATATATTCTGATCATGTTTTCCCTGTTCCCTCAACTCTATGCAAAACCTTCTTCCTCCTCACCCAACTTTATGTTCTCTCCCCTCCCCCTCCCCCATCTTCTCCTTAAAAAAAACCACAAAAACAAAAATCAAAACAAGCAAGCAAATAGACCAGTAAGACAAAAATGCCAAAACAAAATTGAACAAAACGAAAGTCTAAAATAAAAAACCCAAATCATGGAGTTCTTTTTGTGTTGGCGGACTAATCCTGGGCATGGGGCTTGCCCTGGAGTGTAATTGGTTTTCCCAATGACACTCTGAGAGAAAACGGATTTTCTCTTTGCAAGCAGGTATCTATTACAGATAGCTTCTTGGTTGGGGTGGGACTCTGTGCTGTGTCCACATCCCAGACTCAGTTCCGGGACCCCGTCTGCCTTGAACCTGTACAGGACTTGTGCGAGCCGCTATCGTCTTGTGGAGGTCACATGTACAATCAGCCATGTTGTGTCTGGAAGATACTGTTTCCTTGGAAACATCAGCCATCACCTCTGGCTCTTACAGTGTTTCTGCCTCATGTTCAGCACAGATTCCTGAACCTCGAGGAGAGGATTTTAATGGAAAAAAATCCCATTTAGGCCTGAGTGTCCTAAAATCTCTCTGTCTCTGTTTGATGTCTGACTGTGGGGCTCTGAGCTAGTTCCCACGTTGTATAAGAAGAAGCATCTCTGATGATGGCTGAGCGGGACACCGTGAGAACAGCAGAACATCATCCTTCTGCTATGTTCCTCTAGCAGAATAATAATAGTATTAGGCTTTCCCCAGCCCATGGCCTATCAAGTCTCATGGGCTCCGTCTCATGGGCTCCATCTCATGGAGTGAGCCGTAAATCCAGTCAGACCAAGGCTGGTCTCTCCCATGACATTTGAGCCACTCTTGCAGCCGTCATCTTACAGGCAGGTCACCGCTGTAGGCTGCAGGATTTGTGACATTGATGATTACAGTACCATGAACACAACCTGGATGAAGCTTTGAGTTAAGCACTAACTAAACTTGTTGTTCAGTGATATACATAAGTGTTGTCTTCAGCAAGGGGGCCTTACCATCAAATCTTAGAGAGAAACCAACAACTTTGGCTGTTTAGTGTTTAGGCGGTTCTTTGGAATACCTTTTGCCAACAATCTGTCACCCATTTCTGACCCTGGAGGTTTTGCTGGGTGACAAAGATATCTGGTTGGTGCATTGTCTCCCCCATTATATGATGAACCATATAGATATATTTCTTTCAAATATGCATACATTTTAGGAAGCTTGTATAGTAGTAAGTTTCCATAGGGTCTTTCAAATGTTCTCTAGCATTAGTTTTCCCTCCCCATATTCCCTCTTTTACCTTTCTCTTCCTTTCCCCCATTTAACCCTCCTATTTAGTTTTTAGTTTCCTATGAGTTTTCCCATGTATGTATGTATATATGTATGTATATATGTATATATATGTGTATATATATATATATATATCAGATTGTAGCACACATATAGAAAACTTAAAACTTAACATCACATATAAGAAAAAAATATATATTTGTCTCTTTAGGGTCTGGGTTACCACAATGGTTCCACCCATTTACTTAAGATTTTCATTTTTCATAACATTGTCTGTTCAGACTCTGTTCATTGGTTGATGAATATCTAGGTTGTTTCCAGTTTCTGGCAATTATAAATAGATCAGTGTCTTAGTTAGGGTTGCTACTGCTGTGGTGAAACATGATGACCAAAAGCAAGTAGAGGAAAGGGTTTCTTGGACTTGCAATTTCCACATCATGGTCCATCTCTGAAGGGGGACAGGACAGGAACTCAAACAGGGTAGGGACCTGGAGACAGGAGCTGATGCAGTGCTGCTTACAGGAGTGGAGGGCTGCTGCTTACTGGCTTGCTCCTCACGGCTTGCTCAGCCTGGACCACAGCCCAGGGATGGCCCCGCCCACAATGGGCTGGGCCTCCTCCCATTAACTAATTAAGAAAATGCTCTACAGGTGTTGTCTACAACTCACTATTATAGAGCATTTTCCCAATTGAGGTCCCCACAGATGAATAGCCAGCACAACTCATTCCTTGTCAACTTGACACACCAACACATCAATCACTGTTAAGCCACAATCTTTCCTTTCTTGTTTATCCCCAAGGTCACACATTAATATCAACATTATATTATAAACATTCCAAATTTTAATAGTCTCTTAATCTTTAAAAATTTACTTAAAAGTTAAGTCTCTCAACCATGGGCTCCTATAAAATAAAAAATAAATCAAATATATTCTTAATTCAAGAGAGATGAGCAGGGTTTCAGTTGCCAACAAACCAAACCAAAACTAAAGTCCAACAGTCTAACTAGATCAATGTCTCATCTCTGAGATTCACACACAATCTTATGGGCTCTTCTAACAGGCTTGGGTCACTCATTTCTCCAGCTCTGCTCTCTGCCCCGCATACAGCTTGTCTTCTAAGGTCAGACAGGCTCTGCTCCACACCCACTGCTGTCCTCAGTGGTCATCCTGTGGTATTGGCATTTCCAAAATGCTGAGGCCTTTTGTTGCAACGAGGATGCACTCTCACCAGTAGCTCCCTCCTGGGTTGTCTTTGTGATGCCAAGACTCAACTTCTCTGCATGACCCCTTTAATCCTGGGCCTTCAATGCTCCTTCACCCATGGTCTTTCTGGCCTTTCACCATGCCAAGCCACAGCTACTCCTCCGTGACCCTTGTCATGTCCCACCTGGTGGGTGACTCCTATACTCCCAGCTTCAACTACCAGCACAAGATACAATCTTGGCCACCTCTGAAACACAACTTCTGTGTGGTGAAAAAAAAATAAAAGAAGCATTTTCCAGAAGACTTTACCTCATTGATGCTGAACTCTTGTTAAAATCACATCTGCTTCTTTAACCCCTGCTAACCAGCATCCACTGTCCCAGCAAAACAAAGGTTTTACTTTAGTGGTTCTAGTCTCTTGTTAATCACAGTTGATTCTTCAGCTCCAACTGATCAGACACTACAGAATCTTCACAGATTACCCAGAAGACTCTTTGCTTCCCTCTGAAACTTCACAAGTCAGGCCACCATCATCCGAACTGTTCTCAACACTCTTGCCTTCCAAGTTCTTACAGCTCTCTGAGCTCTCCACACCAGATGGCTTTTACAGCCCAAAGTCTCAAAGTCCTTCCATAATCCTCCCCAAGACGATATGTCCAGGTCTGTCATTTTAATACCCCATGCCTGGTACCAATTTCTGTTGTAGGGTTACTATTGCTGTGATAAAACACCAGGACTGAAAGCAAGTTGTGAAGGAAAGTGTTCGGTTTGCTTTCAGTTCCACAACTTAATCTATCACTGTAGGAAATCTGGACAGGAACTGGAGGCAGGAACCTGGAGGTGGGAACTGAGAGACCATGGAGGAATGCTGCTTACTGGCTTGCTCCCCATGGTTTGCTCAGCCTGCTTTCTTTTATTGATTGGTTGATTGATTGATTGATGTGCATTGGTGAGATGGTGTCAGATCCCTGGAACTAGAGTTACAGACAGTTGTGAGCTGCCTTGTGGGTGCCAGGAATTGAACCCAGGTCCTCTAGAAGAGCAGCCAGTGCTCTTAACCACTGAGCCACCTCTCCAGCCTCTCGGTCTACTTTCTTATAGAACCCAGGACAGTCAGCCCAGGAATGACACCACCCACAACGGGCTGGGCACTCTCCTATCGATCATTAATTAATAAAATATGCTACAGCCTTTCCTACAGTCATATGTGACAGAGGTATTTTCTCCATTGAGAAATATTTTTCTCCCTCCTCTCAGATAACCTTAGCTTACGTCAGCTTGACAAAACTAGCCTGCACATGCAGCAATAAACATGGATGAGCAAGTGTGTCTGTTGAGGGATGTAGAACCTTTGGGTATATGCCCGAGAGTGAGAGAGCTGGATCTTAAGGTAGATCTGGTCCAGCTTCCTGGGGAACTGCCATACTGATTTGCACGGTGGCTATAAACGTTTGCACTCCCGACAGCCACGGATGAGCGTTCCCCCTTCTCTGCACGTCCTTGCCGGCATGATCTGTCATTTGTTTTATTGAGCTTGGCAATTCTGAAATCTCAAAGTGGTTTGGATTTGCATTTCCCCGATGACTAAAGTTGTTGAACATTTCTTTAAGTGCTGTTCAGCCACTTGTGATTCCTCTTTTGAGGACTCTGCTTAGCTCTGTGCTCTATCTTTGAATTAGGTTATTTCTCTTGATGTTCCTTTTTTAGTTATTTACGTATTTCAGATATCAATCCTCTATCAGATGCATAATCTTTTCCCACTCTATAGGCTGCTGCTTTGCGCAAATGATGATGTCCTTTGCCACACGGAAGCTTCTCAGTTTCACTGGGGTTCCATTAATCAATTGTTGGTCTTGCCTTCCATGCTATCTGTGTCCTATTGAGAAATTCTTTTCCTGTGCCAATGAGTTCAAGTCTATTCTCCATGTTTTTCTCTGTCAGATTCAGGGTATATGGCCTCTGGTTGAGGTCCTTGACCCACCTGTAGTTTAGTTTTACGCAGGGTCGTAGATATGGATCTACTTACATTTTGCTACATGCAGCCACCCAGCCTAACTAGCACTGTCTGTTGAAGGTTTTGTCATTTCTCTGGTATGTATTTTTGGCTTCCTTGTTAAAAAAAAAAAGTCAGGTGTCTGTAGATGTGTGAGGTGGTGTGTGGATCTTTAGTCCTGTGCCCTTAATCAATGTGTCTGGTCTTATGCCAACCCTGTGCTGTCTTTGTTAGTATAGCTCTGTCATACATCTTGAAACCTTGATGGTAATAGGTCTAGTTCTGTTATTTTTCAGGACGATTTCAACTATCACATAAAATCCAAGTCCTTGTCTTGTAGGTCAGCTGAATAGCTTCCTCAGCCTATTTCAATAGGGTTGCTGGCTTCTGGGGGAGGCATATCATTTTGGTCGTTCGTATTTGTGCTTTTATGGTTGGATCTAGGGATCTGGAGTGAAGGGGTTTAAAGTATTTCTTGAGATTCTATCTGGTCTTGGCTTTGTTGGGTGGGTGGTCTGTTCTTTTGTTGGATGTTGCTCATTCTGGATCCTGGAAGAGTGTGGTGGCTGTGGTGTCCCTGTTAGAGAGCCTTCTGCAGGACAGTGGGTGACACAAAGGAATGGGATGGGCTAAGAGGAAAGGTTGAGAGGAGCAGCAAGAAAGAAGTGTGGGACCTGGAGTCTGCTCCTACAGGTAGAGTCCCAAGGGTGCAGAGGTAGGGTGAGAGGCAGGGCCCACGCAGGCTGCAGCAGAACTGAGAGTATCTGGGAGACCAGAGGGAAAGGAACTCAGGAGATCATGGGTCTTCCTTCCGTCTTTTATATTTATAGTAAAGGAAAACAGTTGGAAGACCATTAAAGAAAGTTAAACTATTTTAGAGTAACCAAAACTGTAGATTTGGTTGTGAAGCAAAAACCAGACGTCTCTTCCTGCTTTCATCCACCTCCCTATATTACCCAAGTTGGTTCTGTTTTTCGGCTATAGACTGTTCGGTTCTGTTCATAGACTATGCAGTAAGCATACGTGAAGGAAGAATGTTTGAATCCTTGATTTTAAAAGATTTCAAAAACCAAGATTCAGCCTTGGACGGAAGAGTTGGGAAACATCCAATGAGTGAAAGCCATGGAATCCTCTCCAGGAGAGGACAGTTCTGTAGGTCTGGGAAGAAAGAGGTCAGGGGAAATGAGACCAGTGTGCTGTGTGCTCTGTGTGTGTGTGTGTGTGTGTGTGTGCTCTGTGTGTGGGTGTGGGTGTGCTCTGTGTGTGCTCTGTGTGGGTGTGTGTGCACACACGAGTGCTGTGTCCTGTGTGTGTGTGTGTGTGTGTGTGTGTGTATGTGCTTTCTGTGTGTGTGTGCTCTGTGTGTGGGTGTGGGTGTGCTCTGTGTGTGCTCTGTGTGGGTGTGTGTGCACACACGAGTGCTGTGTCGTGTGTGTGTGTGTGTGTGTGTGTGTGTGTGTGCTGAGAAGTGACTTGCACACAGCTTTCTTCTGGACTTACTTTCAAGCAGGGTGACTGGTGTAAAGCATCACAAATCACTTCCATCGGCACCATCTGCAGAGCCTGGAGAGGCAGGAACATGGGTTTTCCTCTTTCATGGGGGACGATGGCAACCCCCAGAGTTCCCTCTGTGCTAATGACTCAGGAGCAATGCAGCACAGAGCGCGTCTGTCAGAGTGCCAGGGGCAGGGCTGGAATGCTCCAGTAGAGCACTCTGTCCTGTCGGAGCATAGGTGTCATTTACTGGGAAACAGATGCTAGTAGAGGGCTGGGGTGGGTCTCCCAATGTCCCACCCATTTTATCACAATATGTCACAAGAGACAGTTTCCAACACCAGGGCACACCTACAAACTTTTGGGAATGTCCGTCAAGACCAGAACATGTGGCTCAGTAGCACAGCCAGATGATGATGGGTGGTCATTCTAGAGTCTACATGACATCTCAGTGTGATGGGGCAGTTTAGGCCATAATTGAAGAGAGACAATCCTGAATGCCGTAATCCAAGATATGAAATCCAAAGATCAAAATCGCAAATGTCTACAATCCAGAAATATCAAAGTCCTCAAAACATACTTCTTGAGAAAACAATTTGAAGTTATTTAAATGAAATTTTTAAGGACTGACATTTGAAGAGGAGTTACCTGACAAACATAGACACGTGGGAAGATGCAGCTTCACACAGTAAAATGATAGCTACTACTTTCCAGGTGTGTCACTCAGATGTGTTTGTGGTAACCGCACAGATGTAACTGTTAGAAGCACGTTTACTGTATGCGCAAAGGAGTTGGACAAAAAAATGAAATACATATGTATATCAGTATGATTGGTAATTGCACACCCAGCTTTTATAAAGAGCTTTTATGTGGCCCTCTGAAATAGCTGAAGGGTCCTGATAAAAAGCATCAAATCCATGGATTGTCTCTGTACAGGACTTCATGGAGCCAAATTCTGGGCAAGTTCTCTCTCTCTCTCTCATGCACAAAAAGGACAAATCTTAATTTACTAAGTTTTAGCATTTCTTATGTATGTTCACAGTGTCTGCACACACAGAGCCATTGTTGTGTGACAACATACTTTTGTGGAGTCAAATGTGCAAAGAAAGTGACTTAAAACTCTGAAAGTCTTTCACAGTATTCTTCCAGTATTTGAAATGTATAAAAGTAAAATACAGACCCCAGCAAATTATAAAAATGAATGCTGACAAAACAGTGGAAACAGATTAAAAAGAAAAAGAATAAAGAAAATCTGACATGAAAAAGTATGTGGCTGCATGTCTTAAATCCCACCCAGCACTGCGGGGATGGGGGTCGGGGCAAAAACAGACAGATCTCTGTGAGTCTGAGGGCATTACAATGGCCATCTTTCAGGTTCAGCCATCTTTGGAGCCCCGAGTTTCTGCCTTCCTTCCTTCAGAACATGACCTTCTGCAGAGCACATTCGTTCTCTTCCTATGTGCTTCTCTCCTTCGAAATCCTGTAACAGTTCCCATATGCACCAAACAAAGCTTCCATTTTGAGTTTCCCATCTGTGCCAGGCATCTGCATATGGCCGAGTTTGGCTGTGAAGACACCACTCAGCACGTACTAGAACACAGACCATAGAATTGGCAGGAACTGAACTTGTGGCTAAACAGTAACATAACACCCTTTGCTGGCTTCTTCAGGCAAATATTACAGTAATTTGCTTAAAAGTCCTGGAATTTCATCAGCTGATAGGAACAGCAGTGCAGACTAATGAAGTTTCTGTCACATTACAGAGACGTCCAATTCCATTCCTGGATTCAGCTTTCCACCCTCATATAGCCATTCTTTTCTTCAGAGGAATTGTAGTCTTTAGGATTCCCAGTGTCAGTATTTCAACATTTTAAGATTTCTGGATCATGTCTTGGAGGGCATAATTGGCAGAGGCTGGGGAGCCTTGAGTTGGCTGGGGTAGTTTGCCAACATGTGGGAATGGGGTGGAGACTTGGAACAGCACTTAAATTACAATATGTTTCTTGTGTAAGAGTAACATTGATGGCATTGTCTGTGTGGGGGAAACATGGACACCTGTGCAGATCAGAGGACAACGTGCAGAAGTCAGGTCTCTCCTTCCACTGCAGGGGTCCCAGGGTCAACAGAGGACACCAGGCACCTGTGACAAGTGCATTCACACAGGAAGACATCTTGCTACATTGGAAGCCTGGCCAGCAAAAGACTCTTTGAGAGGACAAGCGGGGGTCATCTACCAAGGCCTGTGCCATGCCACTTCCTGCTGTCTACTTCAGCAGCATGCACTTGGACATGAAGCCCCTGGACCACCTTCTCCTCACAATAGACAGTCAGCTGCGGCTTTTAGATTCTCATCTAGTGTAGGATATTGTCTTGAAGGAAAGTTTGAAAGTTAAACACAAATCTTTACTATCTGACAGCTATGTTATAAAAAGAATGACTGAATAAAGTCACTCCTGAACTTCTACTTTATCCTTAAATTAAACTTTAAAAAGAAAAGGATTAGCAGTTATTATTAGATTCTTACATTTAAAATTATGAACTTTAATATATAAACTTCGAGGTTTTCCCAATTGGTTTTATTACTTCCTCTGTCTGTTCATGCACTGTCTATCAAGCGTCTCCGATTCTTTGGGAATTTTCCTTAATTTTTGTTTGCATTATAATGTCACATTTCTTTTATTTTAAATTATATTCATCTCATTTTTCATATACAGCAAGAACACACTATAATAAGTTCACTTCGATACTTTTCACTTTCAGAATAACTTTGTCTTTTGAAATGTTTGCGAAGGCAGCTCTAGAGAGGAAAAATTTATTTTGTCTCTGTTTCAGGAGTGTTTGTCCGTGGTCCTTTGCTTCTGGGTACACTGTGGTGCTGTGAAGCAGTTTGCCTCGTGGCTGTCTGGTGGCAGACAGACCAAGAGGAAGACATGGGGACAACACATACAGACCAACCATGGTGTTCTCATTAGACATCTAAGCAGTGCCACCCATGTGTATGTCTGGGGAGGGTGTGATGCGTTTGGGTCCTCTAGATAGGGAGTGGGTAGAAAACAGAATGAAAGAATTTCAGGTAATGCAGAAATGTACAAAGGAGCTAAAAATCAGTATTGATCTCAGGACTTGGTGAGGACCATAGTCCAACAAAATGCGCACACAAGATGCATACACAACAAGATACACACACGCCAGGCAGTGGTGGCGCACTCCTTTAATCCCAGCACTTCGGAGGCAGAGGCAGGTGGATTTCTGAGTTTGAGGCCAACCTGGTCTACAGAGTGAGTTCCAGGACAGCCAGGGCTACACAGAGAAACCCTGTCTCAAAAAAACAAAAACAAAAACAAAAACAAAAAAACAAAAAAAGGATGCACACACAGCAAGATACACACATAGCAAGATACATACACAAGATGCATGCACAACAAGGTACCCACACAACAAGATGCATACACACGTTGCACATACACAAGATGCGCATACAAGACACATTGTGAAGTATATAAGCATTTAGTCTTTATTTAGCAATACAGTATAAATGTATTTATATACATAATCATTTCCACAAAGTACTTTTGTGGGTGTGAATAATTTACCTAATGACCACCCTACTGACATGTGTTTAATTATCTTGAGATTTTTACATACCCAGTGGTGCTATAGACACTGTTATAAATATAACTTTAATTTTTTTGTTGGTGGGAATACACATTGCTTTTTTTGTTTTTTGTTTTTTGTAGGTGTGGAGGTCTGAATAAGAATGACCCCAAGAGGTTCATGTATTTGAATGGTTAGTCACAAAGAAGTAGAACTGTTTGAAAGGATTAGAAGGATTAGGAGTTGTAGCCTTGTTCGAGGAAATATTTCACTCAGGGTGGGCTTTGAGGTTTCAAGAGCCCATGCCAGGCCCAGGGTCTCTGTCTGTCTGTCTCTCTCTGTATCTCTGTCTGTCTGTCTGTCTGTCTCTATCTGTCTCTGTCTTCATCTCTCTCTGTCTCTCTCTGTGTCTGTCTCTTTCTCTCTGTTTCCTTCTCTGTCTCTCTCTGTCTCTGTTACTCTGTCTCTCTCTGTCACTCTGTCTCTGTCTCTCTCTGTCTCTCTGTCTCTCTCTCTCTGCTCACAGATCAGGATGTAGCTCTTAGCTACTTTTCTAGCACCATGCCTGCTACAATGCTCATTGCTTCCGTGCTTTTCACCAGGATAATAATGAACAAATCTCCATCTGTGATGCCTATTAGCATACCAACATGCATGCTGGTCCCAGCCTCCTGTACTTTCACATGTACCTAGCTCTTCTCACCTCCTCCCCTCATGGGCTTCCCAGCTCAGTCTTGTTACAACCCTACTGGTCTCAGCTGTGTGTGTGTGTTTGCTGACTTTATTGTCGTCCTCTCTCTGTCTCTCTCTGTCTCTCTGTCTCTGTCTCTCTGTCTCTCTCTCTCTGTCTCTCTCTCTGTCTCTCTCTTCTCTCCATCACTCTCCCTCTCTTTCCCTCTGGTCTGCTCCTGCCTCTCTCATGAGCAGGTCCAGTCAGACTGCTTCTTTGTCTCTCTGCTCTGGACTCCTCCAGACACTTCTGCTCATTCTCTCTCACAACCCCAGTAAAAGCCCCTTTACCACGAAGCGGTCACATCATCAGTTTATACACTAGCTCAAGCCTATAATCTCAGCCCTCAGGAGACTGAGTCAGGAGACTTACCACAGCTCAAAGACAAACTGAGTCACACGGTGAGTTTCAGAAGTTGCTCATTTCTTTTCAAGGTGCATCTGTATGGAAAGGATAGTATATACAGCCATCAGAAGGCAATTGCTGTATGTGGACTAATTGACCTAATTAATCTAATGTGTGTCAGTGGCTCCAAATAGTACATAAATAACCTGAAAAGAAAGGAAGAAAGAAACTCCAAAAGGGATTTCTTTAGATGAACATCATTGAGTTTCACGAATCTGGTTAGTTTCTCACACGTAGATACAATGTTGCTGGATGTTCCACTGCTGGGTGACTCAAGTGGGATAAAATGAGATACAGAAACTAATTCCCTGAGGATACCAAGGAACATTCTGTTCAGCACCCAGGGGACATAACCACATAAATTGTCTCATAACAACACCGCTCTTTCTGATAATAGTGTAGAGAGCTCCACACTACGAGAAGCAAAACTCACGAGAGGACTGCTCTGACTCTCTTGGTGACATGATAAAGTACCTGCCCATACCTGCTTTTCATTTGATCAGCTTTGGCTTCTCTGAGTGACACCTTCTCCCATTATAAGTTTTAACTGAAGAATATAAACTAGGATTGATAATATTTGAACCCTACTGGTCCCAATCAGCTGGCTGGAGTCCTTTTGTTCTGTGGAGGAGAAATCAGGGAGGCAAGGAATTTCTCCACTGTGGTTTTCTGGCAGCTTCTGTATTCCTGAACATTGGACGGCGAGCAGGCAGGAGGATGGACAGCGCAGGCCACTCTCTAGCATTAAGGTTCTCATGCAGGCCTACAGCAGGACCCTTAGCTCCCTGCACTCATGTGGGATGAGGAAGTGGGGAGCCCTTAGCCCTTGATAGCTGCTGTTGTTTCAACTTCAGGCAGTATAGATATTGGAGGAAGCTGGGATCGCGACTCCTGAGCCTGAGGTGTTTGAGACAATTCTGATGGACAGGAGGGAATTATGAATCCTAAAGAGAGGCCAAAGGTCAGAAGTGGAACCTTCCATGTTACATGGAGCTGGTCAGGGACAGGGCTGGACAGCAGGACAGCTCCTCTGTCACTACGGGGCTTCGTGGCTGAGGTCGGGTAGGTGGACTCAACCGTGAGTGTTTGGTGAGCTGCTACAGGGTATGGATGGAGCGAGGAATAACTACAGCACCAGTAAAGACCATAGGGAAGATGTAACCACGGCTGCCAGACCTCTGCTGCCATCCACTTGGGACACAGTTGGGAGAAACTTCTTCTTTCATTAAATATCTCAAATAAGGACTTAACTCCCATTCGTGTGTGGACAGTAGAAAAGGAACTCTGTGGTTGATGGGGAATAACTTTACTCCATCACCTCTGAGGAGCCTATCACAGGCTTCAATGTTCTCATGTATTACCAAGGCATCTCCATAAAAATGAAGATTCTGATCCAGTAAGTCTGGGATCTATTGGTAGATCCCAATATTCTGAACTTCTAAACCCTCAGGCAGGGGTGATGGTAACCAAGCACAGAACTAACACTTCAGTGGATTGGGTCAGCAGGAGCTCATGTGCTGGAGACACTAACACCCACAGGGATCCAATGTCTCCGGCTTCCATGAGCACCTGCATTCATGTGCCACACCCATGTACAGGCACACAAATGATGTATCTCTTTAATCCCAGCACTCAGGAGCCTGAGATAGGAAGATCAAAAGTTCAAGGCCAGCCTGAGTTACATAATGAGACCCTAGTGGGAGAGAAAGAAGGAACAGAGGAGAATTCAGTAAGAGAGAGAGAAGATTCAGACAGACAGAGAGAGGCGGGCAGGCAGGCACGCACACAGAGAGATGGGGGGTTGAATTAAAACCTTTGGGAGCTGAAGCTCAAGTGTCACACAATATAAAACTTCCCAGTGAGTCTCAGTCTCTACATTAGGACTAGTCGATATGCCAAGGATGTTTGCACAAGAGTATGCGTTGAGTGTATGAAACTAAGTCACTGATGAATGAAAAAAGAGAACTTGGTCACCCTGGTATGTTTGTGGAGAGGTTTTGTTGTAGATATGAGGACAAGCACACACACACATGCACACACACATCTACACACAAATAAAAAATGCATGTTGGCAAGGATACAGAGAAATTGGAAGTTTTAGTTTTTTGTTTTTGTTTTTGTTTTTTAAACAGAGTCTCAATCTGTGGCCCAGGCTGACCTTGGACTCGAGGCTATCCTCCTGTCTCAGGCTCCTGAGAACTGGGATTATAGGCATGAGCTGCCATGTGTGTCTCGGAGAAACTGGAAATGTTATGATCTGCGAATGGGAATTTAAAACAGCAGTGCTATAGACATGTACTAATTGCTCAAAAAACTAAACATGGAATTATCACAAACCCTGGAAACTCCACTTCTGGATATGTATGCAGGAGAACGTATATGCATGCATACATGCAGTCTTGAAGAGGCATCTGCAGTCATGCTCTCAGGAGGAGGAAGTGGCTCATGCATCTTCCGTGAATGATGGACATGCAAAGTGCTGAAGTGCATATGGAGGTACTCAGGTGTCCTCTGTGGACAGTGGATAAGTGGTGTGCATCGACACATGGGGGATACCGTCTTCAAATGGAAGGAAACTTTTTTTTTTTTTTTGGTTTTGTGAGACAGGGTTTCTCTACACAGCCCTGGCTGTCCTGGAACTCATTCTGTAGACCAGACTGGCCTCAAACTCAGAAATCCACCTGCCTCTGCCTCTGCCTCCCAAGTGCTGGGATTAAAGGTGTGCGCCACCACTGCCCAGCAGAAGGAAACTTTTAACACATTACAATATGGATAAATCGTGAGGGTATTATGTTAAGCAATATGACCAGTTATAAATGGACAAACACCATGTGATTCAACTCCTATGAGTTGGATTTAGAGTAAGCAGATTCACTGAGACAGAAAGCAGAACATTAGTTGGGAGGGGACAGACCCAAAAAGGAAAGTCACTGCCCCATAAATACAGTTTGTGTCTTGTGGATGAAGAGTTCTGGACATGACTGTTAATGATGTGAATATTTAAAGTTATCCTTCTGTATGCCTAAAAGTGGCCATGCTGACCCGTTTTACATAAATTTGATACAAGCTGGAGTCATTTTAGAAGAACCTCAGTTGGGAAAATGTCCTTTGAGGTCAGTTGAGACTGGCCTGTTGACAAGTCCGTGGTGTTTTCTCTTGATTGATGGTTGATGTGGGAGGCTCCGTCCACTGCAGGTGGTGCCATCCCCCAGGCTGGCAGCTCTGGGTGCAGTTCATTCAAGCGGGTAACGTGCTTGCTGTCACTGGAGAACCTGAGTTCAGATCCTGAAGCCATCGTGAAGGTGGGTGCGGTACCGCATCTATATTCCCAGCACCCCGTGGTGAGATGGGAGATGGAGACAGAAAAATACTGAGGAGCTCATGGCCTGCTAGTCTGCTGTATACAACGGCAAGCCAGAAACTCAAAACACAGTGGAAATAAGAGCTGACACCAGAGGCTGCCTTCTGACCCGTGCTCGCTCACACACACACACACACACACACCTCAGGCTGCTCCCTGACCAATGCACACACACACACACACACACACACACACACACACACACACGTCAGAGGCTGCTCCCTGACCAATGCACACACACACACACACACACACACACACACCCCTCAGAGGCTGCCCTCTGACCCATGCTCACACACACACACACCACTCAGAGGCTGCCCTCTGACCCGTGCTCACACACACACACACACACACACACACACACACCTCAGAGGCTGCCCTCTGACCCGTGCTCACACACACACACACACACACACACACACACACACACACCTCAGAGGCTGCCCTCTGACCCATGCACACACACACACACCTCAGAGGCTGCCCTCTGACCCATGCACACACACACACACACACACACCTCAGAGGCTGCCCTCTGACCCATGCTCACACACACACCCTCAGAGGCTGCTCCCTGACCAATGCTCACACACACACACACACACACACACACACACACACACCACTCAGAGGCTGCCCTCTGACCCATGCTCACACACACACACACTCCTGGACATGGACAAGCACAAACACAGGCACACACGGGTTAAAAATAGGAGGATGAGGACTGGAGAGATGTCTCACTCAGCAATTAAGAGCACTGACTGCTCTTCCAGAGGACCTGGGTTCAGTTCCCAAGACCAACATGGTGGCTCACGACCACCTGTAACTCCTGTCCCTTTGTATCTATCCACACCTCCATGATCCAATTGTATATAATTAAAAATAGAAAGATGAGCTATGTCGTTATTAGAGACTTGGTATTTTAGACCTGTTAAATATTTTATACATGTTCCAGCTAGTTTTGTATCAAATTGACACAAGCTGAAGTCATCTGAAAGAAGGAAACCTCAATTGAGAAAATGCCTCCGTAAGAGCCAGTTGTGAGGCATTTTCTTAGTTAGTGATTGATGAGGGAGGGCCCAGCCTGGTGCTAGGTTCTCTGAGCAAGCCATGAGGAGTAAGCAGGAAGCAGCACCCCACATGGCCTCTGCATCAGCTCCTGCCCCAGGGTTCCTCTCCTGTTTCACTCCTGTCCTGACTTCCTTCAGGGATTAGCTACTATGTGGAATTGTAAGTCAAATAAACTCTTTCATTCCTAGCTTGCTTTTTACTTATGGTGTTCCACTGCAGCAATAGGAACTCTAAGACAGTACTTGCATTGTGAGAAGGCAGGACGAGTGCGATCTGTTTTCATATTAAAGAAACCAACCAAGATTAGGAGACATAAAACAAGAATGCCTGGGATCTGTTCCTGTCTATGAGACCAGGCAGACTTCTAAGTTCCCAGAGAGAGAGAGACAGAGAGAGAGAGAGAGAGAGAGAGAGAGAGACTTTATTTGCAGATTAATATGTTGCCTAGATGCTTTTATGCTTTTTGCAATTATAAATACCTCTGATCAGTCAACACGGCAGGCTGTTTGTCTCCCTGCTAGGCTGGTGACAATGTAATGATAGTATTGTTAGCCAGTGTCTTCGGTGCTCATCCACATCTGTCAGACTGTATAACCGTCTCTGCTGAGCCAGTTGCTTATACACCAGAGGCGAAGCTCAGAAACAGCCTGCTGCCTGGACAGGGATAATAGTCACTATTACCAAATCAGCAATTCATGCTTTAAAAACAAAAGGGAAAGACTCTGTGTCCAATCACTTGCTCATGGGCATCTCAGGGTTGCTGTGCATCTAACAGTGGAAGACAATGGCCCATAATCTTTCTCCATCTTTAAGAATGTCCTCAATGGTCTGAAACAGGAAATGAGATGTTCCCGGCGAAGTACAAGCACAGTAGGTCGTGAGGAGGTTCGGTAGAAAAAGTAGACTCTGAGGCCTGTGCACCCCAAGTCCGCATAATCATTTCTTCTTTCTTTAGTTGTGTTTGGGGTGGGGGTGGGGGGCTGGCGTGAGCTCAATAGAGAGTGCGTGTTTACCGGCGTAGCCCCTGGGTTCAGTCTCCGGTACCACGAATAGAAGGAAAGGCGGAACCTACAAGCTGAGCACTGCACACTGGTCGGTCGGACAATCAAGTAAACAAATGTTCCCCATACAGGGCTGCAGTTTCCAGAGGAGGACCACTCTGCTCCTGAGGGCAGATTCCGCTACCCGACCAGATCCCCCGCCCCTTGGCTCTCCAACTGAGGCTTCCCGACCGGACTCCTCCGACCACTCGCTGGAGGCTCGGACAGTGACTCCTCATGGAGTGTGGACTGAGTTACCGCTTCTCCCCACCAGACAAGCATTTGCCATCCGTGGAGGCGGGAAGGGGAGGTTGCATGACGATCTTGTTTCTTGGCAACTGAGAACCATCCTGTTAGAGGTGGCCGGTCTGCTTTCAAAACAAAAAGGAGCTTGTAGCTGTAAAGGGCTCCCGGGTTCCTGCTCCCCCACCCACTTAGAAGCAAAAGCTGTTTATGAGGCTTTATTAAGTGCAAATAAGTCCCTCGGCTTCAGCTGGGACTCGGCAGCTGTTGAGGATGCGGTCATTTGCATATAAATGACATGATTTCGGCTCGGAGAAGAATATCAAAAAAAATATACATGTCGACAACGGAATCTTGATAGATTCGCACATATTAAGGTCAGATGTTGTAATTTTTAAGGCTGCTGCATGCTGATGGCTGAATCCTATCACACATTCAATTCTGTTTGGGTTATATTAGGTTTATCTTCTATGAAATGGAGGATTTTTATTGTGAATTAATTAAGCTACTTTTTCTTCCCTAAAGATGAGAACATATAGGTCAATAAGCTAAATGCTCTACAAATACATAGGCTGTGTGATAGCCAAAGCTACTGACTCCAAACTTGGTTTTCTTCCTAGCTAACAGAGGGCTGTGTGCCCAGGTGCTCACAGAAGGGAGCACAGAGACCTCCTTCACGTCAGTCTGTCTGCTGCAAGAATGGCCGTCCTTTGAATCATCAGGGAAATTTTGTTTTCTTATTCTTTATACATGCATGCACACACTCCCATGTGTGTGCACGCACAGGCATGTAGACATACATGGGACCAAAGGACATTGAGCGTCATTCCCTATGAGCTTTCCACTGTTTCCTTGTTTAAAGGATTTTATTTATTTGTGTGTGTGTTGTTGGTTCTCCTGCATGTGTGTCTGTGTGAAGGACTCAGATCCCCTGGAACTGGAGTTGCAGACAGCCGTGAACCGCCATGTGGGTGCTGAGAATTGAACTCTGGTCCTGGCAGAGCACTCAGTGCTCTTAACTGCTAAGCCATCTTTCTGGTCCTCTTTGTTTAAATCTGAAAGACTGGCTTCTAACTAGCCTGGTACTTACCATGTAAGCTAGGTTGGACAGCCCCCAGGCCCCAGGGGTCCTCCTGTTACCATCTCCTCAGTGCTAAGATTATAAGTGAGAGCCTTTGTTCCTGGGGGTTTTGTTGTTGTTTGTAATTAAAATATAATCAGATCATTTCCCTCCATTCCCTTTTCTTCTTCCATCCCTATGCCTGCCTTTATCCCCCCCATGCCTGCCTTTATACTTTCCCCCCAAATTCCTGGACTCCTCTTCCCTAATCGTTATATGCAAATACATATGCATGAATATATACGTACAACCAGCTGAGTCCATTCAGTGTCACATATACATGATTTCAGAGCTGACCACTTGGTACTGAATAACCAATTTAGAGGCTCCAATGTGGAAAAAAACTACCAGATTCCCAAAACAATGAAGGTTATTGCTATTGTCCTTGGTTGCCTCCCAGAGGTTGAAGGTAAGTCCCCATTGCTGAAGACACCACACATTTCAGACCTAGGACTCAAAGGATAGGAGTGGATCCTACATGAAAGCCTTCTGTGAGGGAAGGTTCCAGAATCACCGCAATCTGTAACCCCCAGGCTATCAAGGGAGCTAAACCAGCAACAGTGCTGCCTGTCAGCGGCACCTGCGCACCATGCAATGGTCAGATGACAACGTATCCCTCATGGTGCAACTGTAGCACTCACGTCTTCCTGGTAACCAGCAGTGGTCCAACCTGGCTTGAGGTCTGCTCGACAGACAGGAGGAAGTTATGCTGGCACTTTAAACTGAGCCAATTACCCAGGGCCAGGACCTTAGAGGAGACGCTCCTAGCAACACTTTCCTAAATTAGAATAATTCCTTACTGAACTCACATATTCATCCTTACTCACATACCTACTTATCCCAATTCACACACTTACTTATCCCTACTCACACCCTTACTTATCCCTCCTCACACCCTTACTCATCCTTACTCACACCCTTACTCATCCCTACTCACACCCTTACTTATCCCTACTCACACCCTTACTCATCCTTACTCACACCCTTACTCATCCCTACTCACACCCTTACTCATCCCTACTCACATGCTTACTTATCCCTACTCACACACTTACTCATCCCTACTCACATGCTTCCTTATCCCTACTCACATGCTTACTTATCCCTACTCACATGCTTACTTATCCCTACTCACACACTTACTCTTATCCTTACTCACACTTACTCTCATCCTTACTCACACACTTACTCATCCCTACTCACACATTTACTTATCCCTACTCACATACCTACTTATCCCAATTCATACACTTACATATCCCTATTCACACACTTACTCATCCCTACTCACACACTTACTCATCCCTACTCACACACTTACTTATCCCTATTCACATACTTACTAATCCCTACTCACACATTTACT
Organism: Tokudaia tokunoshimensis; assembly: GCA_036184795.1. NCBI lineage: Eukaryota > Metazoa > Chordata > Mammalia > Rodentia > Muridae > Tokudaia > Tokudaia tokunoshimensis. Next base: position 2,414,062 of record BTHU01000014.1, read on the forward strand.
TATCCCTACTCATACACTTACTTATCCCTTTTTACACCCTTACTTATTCCTACTCACACACTTACTCATCCCTACTCACATACCTACTTATCCCAATTCACACACTTACCTATCCCTATTCACACCCTTACTTATCCTTATTCTCATGCTTACTTATCCTTACTCACATATTTATCCCTATTCACACGCTTACTTATCCACAGATAAGTGTAGCTCCCAACCCTTACAGTAGACGCTTCTCTTTGTAATAGATTGCTATGTAAAACCACAATTGGTCAAAATGTGAAGAACAGCTGCTCATGGGTGCCCAGCCCCAGTGGAGATATCAGCAGCACAACTCCTCCACCCAAGGCTCAGAGAATATCTTGGGAAAAGGCAAGAAAGACTCAGAACCAGGGGCCCAGGAAATCTACTGTAAAATTGTGTCTCCTAGCAATGACAGGGAAGTGTCACAGTGTGGCTGCCTAAAAACAACCTGAGTAAGGACAGCAACCTGAACAAGCAACAGACAGGCCAACACGGAAGGGGAAAATCTCACACAGGGCTCTTACTGCAGACACAGAACCACAGACAATAGGGATGCAGAGGCTCTCCTGGCTCTTTACACTGTTTAAAAAAATCTTATTTATTTTATGTATGTAAGTACACTGTTGCTGTCTTCAGACACACCAGAAGAGGGCATCAGATCTCATCACAGATGGTTGTGAGCCACCATGTGGTTGCTGGGATTTGAATTCAGGACCTCTGGAAGAGCAGCCAGTGCTCCTAACTGCTGAGCTATCTCTCCAGCCCCAGCTTTTTAAGTTTTAAGTTGTCTCTGCAGTAGATGGACTTACATAAACTCAGGTCTTCTGGCTTACAAGGCAGGTAAGTACTTTACTATCTGAGCTATGTTCTCAGTCCGTAGTTTCATATTACAAAATGTTTCCAACAGCTTAACTCAAGTAACAAGAGGTAAATAGTGTAGCTTGAAGACTCCCGTTGCTTCCTTACCCTGTGCACGGTAGCTTGAGCTATACATCGGCTGAGGCAACCTTTGTAATCCGTACATTATGCCCAAGCCCAGTTCGTACACTGCTTAGAGAAAGCAGCTCTTCTACCCTGAAAGTTGCCCCGAGTCTCACCCTACATCAGACAAGGTGTGCAGTGGCTCAAAAACTATCTGCTAGCTAGAGATAACTCACCAACTTCTTTATGTATGTGTGCCATCCGGAAGATGTGATCATGCCCACGCCACGTCTGTCCTGCCAGTCAGACCACAGCCCTCTGATGGAGAAAGGGGTCCTGTTAAGGACTTCTTTGTAAAACCCCCAAAACAACATAGACGATTGCCTTTGCTCTCGATTGCCTGCCAAGACTTTGATAGTTCTACTGTAACGTTGAAGATACCACACACATGGATCGCAGGACATGGAGACATCGAGTTGGCATTGATCAGGGGCTCCCTCCCGGCTTTCATAGTACTGGAAGGTGTTGTTCAGGCTTCCTGGGGGAGAAAGTCACTATCCAGCTTTGAGTTACAATAGTGACCAGCATGGTAAGCTATGCCCATGGATATAATTACAGTGGCGGGCAGAGGGGCCACCAACCACTTTCTGGAATGATAGGATTGAAAGCCCACTCCACGGGAGGAAATACATTTCTAGTATGGAAAATCTAGGCAAGAACTCATGGTTGAGAAGCTCATAAGCCCAGGGGTGAACCAATTCTATTATTCTGCTAACCAGACATAGTATCAAATTATGTTCTCTAAACTCACATCTCTCTGCCCATAGGTTCGTGCAGCTGCCGTATCCTTTGTGCAGTGGATAGTGGTTAAAGCAGAAACTCACAAAGGGTCGGAGCGGGGTGAAATGAGCGGAGCCCTCGGCATGAATGGGTCATCTGTGTCACACCTCCTCCCAAGGCTCAGGCAGTGTCTCAGAAGCGGGGGAAAGAGAGATCAGCAGTCAGAGGACACTGAAGGGACACGGTGCATTTCTGGACCTGAGGGTCAGTTGACTCATGACCTCATGACCTCAGCAGCTGACTCATGACCCCAGCAGCTTCGGTGCCTTACAAGATCAGACCGGCTGATACCCTATCACAGAGTGGGATGGAGTTCGTGACCTGGCCCTTAACTGAAGAGCTCTGGACAGTTGATGACTTCCAGGGAAGCTGAAGGTTGTCTTGAAGTCTGTGGCTCCTGGCTGGTCAACCGTGCTCAGGTGGATGGCCCCAACTGTGAGAACACAGGCAGGACTCCAAGAGGAGTTACGTCGAGGAGTTGGGACTGCAATTAAAGTACATTGCATGGAATTCTTACAGAATTAACAAAATTATTTTAAATCTAGACTAAAATGTTTCAGAGGGATGTTTTGAGAACTACCATGACAGCCTGGAAAGAAGAGCCCAACCAGCACTGATAGCACAAGATACTCAATACATTCTGTTAAGAAGATCCCTGGCAATGTGTGTGCTGACTTAAGTGTAATAAAGGCTGAAAACTATAAGCAGGGTCATGGTGCATGCCTTTAATCCCAGCACTCGGGAAGCCAAGACAGGCAGATCTCTGAGTTCAAGGACAGCCTGATTTACTGAGTGAGTTCTAAGATAACCAGGGCAGTTATACAAAGAAAGGAAGGAGAGAGGGAGGGAGGGAAGGAAGGAGTGAGGGAGAAAGGGAGGGAGGAGGGAAGGAAACTATAAATTGTGAAAAGCTTGATCAATCAACTTTTATAGATAGACAATGATTTCATTACCCAAAGTTGGAATTCCCGGATTAAGGAAAGGTGACATATGCCACCCAAAGGTGGACCTAGGCATTGTTAGCCTAAAGTATATATAATTTGTTTATAATATGTATCTATATGTAAATGTGCACAGACTATGTCTGTTATCAGTAATTTAGAAACATTTCCTCACCTTCACGACTGCCAGTGGCTAATTCGATGTCTTGTCACCTGTTTCCCTGTACAGTGACCGATCCTAAATAGTTCCACATTCTGCAGGTGCCTAGGGACATGGGACACATTGCTTGCTACCGCAGTATGCTTTTGGACTCTGTATTTTGTGTCTTAGAAGCTGTCTTTCTGGGGCTGGAGAGATGGTCAAGAGCGCTGGCTGCTCTTCCAGAGGGCCTGAGTTCAATTCCCAGCAACCACACGGTGGCTCACACCATCTGTAATGGGATCTGGTGTCCTCTTCTGGCCCGCAGGCCTATAGGCAGGCAGAATACTGTATACATAATAAATACATAATAAAAAGATAAATACATCTTACAAAAACAAGAATGTATTTCTGGACGCCGTCCCTGGGGTAGCCAGCAATGCCTCTGTGAGCTGGTATGTCATTTAAATGTGTTCCTAAAATAATGTATTTTTAACTCATCTTTTAAGAGTGAGCAGGATTGCCTTTGGGTGGCCAAGAGATTCTTTCCACCTACCTGGTCATTGCTGATTCTCAAGGTGTGGGATTTGCGGGATGCAAGGAAGGGATGGGAAAAGTACGTGTTTGAGCAGAGTCCCCCAGGTGACATGGTTAAAATTAACAGGGCTGGGGCGAGGCTCGGAGAGTAAGCTGCTTCCTGTGCAAGCCCGAGGGCCTGCACGTGAGCTCCAGCACCCTTGTGAGAATCTGGGCCAGGTAGCAGGTGTCTCATCCCAGTGCTAAGAGTCAGGATCAGAGATAGGAAGGTCCGTGGCGCATGAGGGCTCTCTAGCCTAGCCCGGTGCACGTTGCCCAGGTCCTAATGAGAGGCCCTGCCTGAAAATAAAAACAAAAAAACAAAATGGGTAGCTCCTACGGCACACCGTTGGAGGATGGCTCCTGCCCCACCTTGTGCAGGGGCGCATACACACACAGTAAATAATCAAGCTAAAAGCCGATTAAGACAAAATGGTTCTCCTCCCTCATTCCACGGAAGCAACGCTGTAGCCTCTCCCCTCAAGCCGCACCTCGGTTCCACCACCGCAGAATGGAACCCGGGACCGGCTGACAATGGAAAGCTAAGCATCTCAGCAGAAGCCAGTCTCTCTGGGGTATGACTGATCACAGTCAGTTTCCTGGCTGGTCAATAGCCACTGTCCCCTGGAAGAGCTTTGCTAAGTGCCATGTGTCCCAGAGCCATCTGAGATGGCACGAGCCTCCATTCCGTTCTGGAGAGAAGATGGAGCAGGCAGTTTAGATCACCGAGAAACGCTTTGAGATAAGCTTGACGTTCCATAGAAATTAATCCGGGCCTCTAGACAGCGCGTAGGCCTATTGGAAAGCTTCTTCAATTCAAGCAGTTAATAATATATCAAGTCTTGTAGCTTAAGGGATACAATTTTGAAAATTATTGTACTGGGGGAATCATAAATCCCACTAAGGGAGGGTTGGAGTCCAGATATTTTATTTTCGATTTCCATCCAGGGTGTATTATGACACTCCGCATGAAAGTCAAATCGTCCATGTAAAATGGTTTTCAGGTGATAAGTTTACCCCTTGGGGTCCTGTACAGTAATGCATTCAGAGTTATATCTGACTTTCACAATCTATAAAGACTAGTTATCAATTTTTTGAAAGATTTGATAAGCAGGAACAAAAAAATAGCTTATAGATGCTGACATTTGTCTCATTAATGGGAGCAGCATGCGAAGCGCTGGCTCCGTCTGGATTTAGCTGTAAATACGCCGCTGACATACATTTTGGAAGGTTGCTGTTTTGTGCTGGTGGGAATGTATTTGTCTAACCTTGCACTGACTGTAACAGACAGGAGAATCGGTGAGATGGCTGTCAGCCGTGCTTGGCTTTTGAAGACAGGGGCACCCAATCTGCCATGACCTGTCAGATTCCAGACCACTGCATATTAAAAATTATGTCCCATCAACTCAGTCTGGCCTGGTACAAGTTTTATTAGTAAAGAATTCCACTGTGTTGGGAAGGGGCACTTTGTACAATGGAATTCAAAGGAAGAATGACTGCCTCTGTCCTCAGAAGGGAAAGGCTATGACCTCTCCAGCCAATCAGATGCTCTTCTACAACCCCAGCTTGCAGTCGGAACCAACTATTAGGAATAGACAGGGGACTCAGACACTGGGACATCACCAGTCTGAACGATACTTTCTGCAGTATGGTCTTGACTATGCTGACCATGTGTTGACGGAGAGAGGGGCTGGAATCTCAGATTGGTAACAACAGGCACTGGAGGAAGCTCCTATCAAGGCAGCAGCTGCACTAGCAGACTGCGGCACTTGCCTGGTGTGGTCAAACTGTCAAGGGCAGAGGGGCTGTCTGCGAGGAAGCTGCTAGCTCATGAGGAAGGATTGGAGCTGCCTCAAAGCCTCTTGGTTCATCAGGTGAAGTACAGGAATTGTTCCACTATTCACCTTCATCATTTAACACTGAACACTGTTAAAAGCTCACTATGCTCGTAACCAAAAGCAGGTTGTAGTGGTACCTTGTTTATCTAACCGGTCAGTAGAGTTTTCATTCACCTGAAAAGTGAATCTTATAGCTACATTGTATCTTATTACGACATTGTATCTTTCTGTTAAACCAGGGGTTGTAGCCAAGTTGCATGCAAGTCTTTTCTTTTCTTTGTTTTTTTTTTTTATTGGATATTTTCTTTATTTACATTTCAAATGTTATCCCCTTTCCTGGTTTTCTCCCTCCCAGAAAACCCCTATCCCATCCTCCCTCCCCCTGCTTCTATGAGGGTGTTCTTCCACCCACCCCACTCCCACCTCCCCACCCTCAATTCCCCTACTCTGGGGCATCTATCAAGCCTTCAAAGGACCAAGGACCTCTCCTCCCATTGATGCCTGACAAGACAATCCTCTGTTACAAATGCAGCTGGAGCCCTGTGTACCCCTTGGTTGATGGCTTAGTCCCTGGGAGCTCTGGGGGGGTCTGGTTGGTTGATATTGTTGTTCTTCCTATGAGGTTGCAAACCCCTTCAGCTACTACAGTCCTTTCTCTAACTCCTCCATTGAGGACCCCGAGCTCAATCCAATGGTTGGCTGTGAGAATCCACCTCTGTTTTCATGCAAGCCTTTCTAAAAACACTGTGCTCCCTACATGTACAGCTAAAGAAGCCTGATTTTCTTGTGAAAAGGTCTTACTTAAAGTTACAAGACCCTCCCCAGATCTGGCTTGCAGAGCTACCCTAAGGCAGCGCCTCCCTCCATTAGCATATCCTTTCCTGCTGGCTGCCCTGTGTTGACCTACAAATCTCACTTCTAACAACCTCAGGGAAGCAGATGCTGACTGGTGAGACCTGGCTGGGCTGTGGAGTCCTGCTGACCCCAGCTGCTCTCCAAAAGCCACCACGCCACCTGAATGACCTTAAACCATTAGCACCTTTATAAGTGCAGAAGTGCCCACCCACGTGGCTTCCTGAGAGACACCTAAGGCCTGAGGCACCCGCCAGTGCGTCGTCAGCTGTCCCTGTCTATATACTACACCCAAGTGAATAATTTCTGAGAGGACCCTGGGGCTGTCTGACAGCTCATCCGACTGGTCTCCAGGGTCCTGTTTCCTGGCTTGGATGCTCTTTGCTGAAGTCCTGGGAGATGATCATTACAAGAGTGGCTGGTCACAGCAGCAGCCAGGATCTCTTTTTAGGAACAGAGATAATGTTTGTTTTCATTTTTTAACTTTATTCTATGGTGTTTTGCCTGTGTGTGTGTGTGTGTGTGTGTGTGTGTGTGTGTGTGTGTGTGTGTGTAGTTCCTATAGAGGTCAGAAGAGCCTGGAATTGGAGCTACAGATGCTGGGAATCAAACACAGGTTCTCTGGAAGAGCAACCAGTGCCCTTAAGCTCTGAGCCATCTCTCTAGCCCCTAGGTTTTTCAATTAAAAGATTTTGGTGTGTGGTACAGTTAACAACACCAACTTCAAACCTCTGAAGACTATACCAGCAGAATGGGGCCCGCCTGTGGTCTCTCTCTGCTACAGGACAAGAAGCCCTGAGTCTGCTCTAATCCACATCTGATGAAGGGTACTAGGCCTGAGAGGCGAGTGAAAGGGAAGTCAGTCAGGGGACACAAGCCTGGGGATTTACTGAGCTGCTGAACTTGAAGTACCATCGGGCACAGGACTTGGGGTAGTTTCATTTAAACTGTAAAGTAAAAGGTAGCCTGGGCAAAGGATATAACTCAGTCCTATCTAGAGTACGAACTTGGCACGTGTGAGTTCTCAGATTCCATTCCCATCATCCCTGGCACAAGCACACACACGCAAACACACACACACACACACACACACACACACACAAGCACAGACAGAGGTGCCAAGGTAACTTCTAAATCCTCCTCAAGTTATAAGATTATGAAATCAATCATTCCTATTAGTTTTTCTTCACCCTCATCCAGGTTTCTTCAATTTGAACAAAGTGCTCATGTAATCATAAATATTTCCGAGTGATACCTGGGGCCCAGCTGTGGCAAGGTGTTGGGACAACCACGCCATTAGGCTGGTCGCCAACACTGGTTGCTCCATAGGATCTCGAAGTCTAACCTAGATGGTGCTCTTCCCTAAGCTGGTGTCTCTGTCTCTGCTCAGTGTGCTTCTGCACTCACAAACACACACATACACACAACACACGTACAACACACACACACATGCAATCACACATACACGTATACACTTACACACACACCACACAAATACAACACAATCACACATACATGCACATACACATACATGCACACTCACACACACATACTCTCACACACATGCATACAACACACAAGTATAACACACACAACACACAAGTACAATACACACATACACATATACTCACACACATGCACGTACAAACACATACATGCGCACACATACACACACATGCACGCACACACACACACACACACACACACACACACACACAGAAGCATCAGCTTCCTGCCGTGCTTCTTGACATTCTGCCTCTAGATTACTTTCCTCTTGTTTTTTTGTCTTATTTTGCTTTAATTTTATTTCATTTATCATTGAGAATTTCATACAAAGTATTTTGCTCATACCATCCCCCATCTAGTTTTGTTTGTTTGTTTTTGTTTTTACAGCACTAGGGACTGGGCCTAGGGCCCAGACAGTGCTAGGCAAGGGCTCTATCATTCAGCAACAATCCCAAGCCCTCTTTTTATTTTTTATTTTGAGACATTGTTTCACTAAACTTCCAAGGATAGCCTTGAACTCACTCTTCAGCCCAGGAAGCTGCTGAACTTGTGGTCCTCCTGTCTCAGCCTCCTGAGTAGCTGAAATTCCAGGCCTGCACCACCAAACCTGACTGTACCCTTTGTTCCTGCTGGTACCAAAGAATTCGAGAAGCACCGCCTAGCTGATCGGTGGCCATTCCAAGTCTTGTCATTGCTGGAACTGGGAAATAAGTCAGGACCCTGGATGTGGCCTGTTCCTGGTTATTTGTCCTCAGAGGAGTGCCAGATCAATTAAAATTCAAACAAAAGAGAGGCCCAGTACACACAGCCCACCTCACAGAGAAGGGACCCCCAGGGGGAAAGTAAAGTTTGGGAGGTTTATTGAACCCACTGAAGAGCTGATCCAGAATTTAAATTGATTCTATAATTTATTGCATTTTAATTAGCAATCACAAGAGACCAAGTATTGTTTACTCTCTTGTTAAGTGCTCTGGTTGGAAGCAAATACCAGGGAGTCTTAATAAGCATGAGTTATATTTACTGTGTTCCATTGTACAGTCTTGTTATAGTCATCACACGAAGAGATTCATTTAGTGCTCACCTGTTCTTGACATGACATTTGTTGACCACTAGGGTGACATAAAATCAGAACATATCCCATAAGCCAAGGAAAAGTCCCTCCTCCCTCCGTCACCGCACCCGGGCCTGCCCTGTATCCCTTTCGGTAGTGTGATTTAACGGGAACATACTTCTGGTTTAGGTGCGGCGAGTTCCTGTGTGCCACTGTCACCCAGAATGCACCTGGGTGCTGTTGGTTATTTGCTTATTTAGGCAAATGATGCGGCAGACAAAGAACGCTCCAGACTGGACGCACGGGTCCAGTATTTCTCCACTAAACAATCTCATTCTACAGCTAGTTTGGAGAGCTCATTGGATGTTCTTTCTTTTAAGGAAATTCTCACAGAGGCGGGACACATGAAGGTTTCTGAACAGCCCTTGCTGTTTACTCCAGCAGGAAAAGTTTCGACCCCTTCGGGCGACCTCTCTGGCAGTGTCTCCTTGGGAGCGTTCTGTGTCCTGCTCACGGCTGAGAACACCATAAAGCCCTGGGCTCATCCTGATCCTCGGTCTTGGATTGTATCCATCAGGAAACAGAACTTGCCAATGTAAAGTACAGTCCATTAAAAAGCACAGGAAAATGGTTCCAAAGGTCCCATGAGGACGCATGAAAGTGAATCCACATCACGGATTCGCTTCACCTGAACACACTTCCCCACAGCAACGTTGACGAGCTCACTGACCGCTCTTTCTGTCTTTTAACCCAGTTGTCCCACCAACCACAGGGGCACCGATCTCACGATCTCAAGCTCCGGTCTTAATTAAAATGTGCTCGCTGTTAAAAAGCTCCTATTGTCCTACCCATTTAAATGGGATTCTTCTTAGATCTTTAACAAGACCACGGAGGGGTGATAAATCTGAGTAAGTGTCCTTATTAAGAGAAGATTATTCTCACAAGACCCTCACGGTCACCAGAGTAACTAAATCCATTTGCAGAGAGCGCTCAGCTTACCCCTGTGCTGTGTCCTCCTCAGTCACCTTCTCCCCCCTCGGATTCGGTAAGGTGGCAGGCATCCTGTTTACTTTACAAAGATTCCCCTAACAAAAAGAGGTTCACTGGATGGTATTAATCAGGCCCACAGAAAAGAGACCTCCCTCCTTCCCTCTCCCTCCTCCCTACCCTTCCTTCTTGTTATATCCCTTCATTCTTTCCTCCTCCCTCCATTCCTGCTACCCCCATTCCTCCTCTACTTCCCTCAGTACCTTCCTTCCTTCCTTCCTTCCATCCTTCCTTCCTTCCTTCCTTCCTTCCTTCCTTCCTCCCTCCTTCCTCCCTCCTCTTCCATTCCTCTCTTCCTCCCCCTCCTCCCCTCTTTCTCTCCTTCCACTACAGAAGTTCCAGTTGCCACCACACCAAACACTCTGAAGGCATCGGCCTTTCGAATGTAAAAGCCACAGTCCCTACAGCAGGCGCAGTGTCTTCAGGAGCGGGAGGGTGCGGAAGTCTGCCTTCTTGGAACTTAAGTGTACCAGGAATTTAGGCATTGGCCTGACAGTTCTCTGACTGACTAATTACAACCACGGGAGAGGGTGGTGGCGGAGGACAGGGCACACTCTGGGGAGTTAGAGATCTTCTTGCTTCATTGTGTCAGTGCTGACCAGACCTCTGCTTTCTGTACTAAAACTTCTTCTGGTTTCTAAAGTCCTTGGATAGTCAGTCGCTCCCAGAATTCTCAGCTATTACCTTAAATCCACAGTCTAAACCATCATTCCTTGGTTAGAGGGAGCTGACTTACTGTTTCTAGAATAGAGCTGGTTAGGAAATAGCCAATGCAGACACAAGCGCTTACTAGTCAAGGCTTTATTTCAGGAGTGCACATGTGTGAGTGGGGTAGCCTTTATTTCAGGAGTGCACGTGTGTGCGTGGGGTAGCCTGTATTTCAGGAGTGCACGTGTGCGTGGGGTAGCCTGTATTTCAGGAGTGCACATGTGTGCGTGGGGTAGCCTGTATTTCAGGAGTGCACATGTGTGCGTGGGGTAGCCTGTATTTCAGGAGTGCACGTGTGCGTGGGGTAGCCTGTATTTCAGGAGTGCACATGTGTGCGTGGGGTAGCCTGTATTTCAGGAGTGCACATGTGTGCGTGGGGTAGCCTGTATTTCAGGAGTGCACGTGTGCGTGGGGTAGCCTTTATTTCAGGAGTGCACATGTGTGCGTGGGGTAGCCTTTATTTCAGGAATGCACCAGTGTGAGTGGGGTAGCCTTTATTTCAGGAGTGCACGTGTGTGCGTGGGGTAGCCTGTATTTCAGGAGTGCACGTGTATGCGTGGGGTAGCCTGTATTTCAGGAGCGCACGTGTATGCGTGGGGTAGCCTGTATTTCAGGAGTGCACATGTGTACGTGGGGTAGCCTTTATTTCAGGAGTGCACATGTGTGCGTGGGGTAGCCTGTATTTCAGGAGTGCACGTGTGCGTGGGGTAGCCTGTATTTCAGGAGTGCACATGTGTGCGTGGGGTAGCCTGTATTTCAGGAGTGCACATGTGTGCGTGGGGTAGCCTGTATTTCAGGAGTGCACGTGTGCGTGGGGTAGCCTTTATTTCAGGAGTGCACATGTGTGCGTGGGGTAGCCTTTATTTCAGGAATGCACCAGTGTGAGTGGGGTAGCCTTTATTTCAGGAGTGCACGTGTGTGCGTGGGGTAGCCTGTATTTCAGGAGTGCACGTGTATGCGTGGGGTAGCCTGTATTTCAGGAGCGCACGTGTATGCGTGGGGTAGCCTGTATTTCAGGAGTGCACATGTGTGCGTGGGGTAGCCTTTATTTCAGGAGTGCACATGTGTGCGTGGGGTAGCCTGTATTTCAGGAGTGCACGTGTGCGTGGGGTAGCCTGTATTTCAGGAGTGCACATGTGTGCGTGGGGTAGCCTGTATTTCAGGAGTGCACGTGTGCGTGGGGTAGCCTGTATTTCAGGAGTGCACATGTGTGCGTGGGGTAGCCTGTATTTCAGGAGTGCACATGTGTGCGTGGGGTAGCCTGTATTTCAGGAGTGCACGTGTGCGTGGGGTAGCCTTTATTTCAGGAGTGCACATGTGTGCGTGGGGTAGCCTTTATTTCAGGAATGCACCAGTGTGAGTGGGGTAGCCTTTATTTCAGGAGTGCACGTGTGTGCGTGGGGTAGCCTGTATTTCAGGAGTGCACGTGTATGCGTGGGGTAGCCTGTATTTCAGGAGCGCACGTGTATGCGTGGGGTAGCCTGTATTTCAGGAGTGCACATGTGTGCGTGGGGTAGCCTTTATTTCAGGAGTGCACATGTGTGCGTGGGGTAGCCTGTATTTCAGGAGTGCACGTGTGCGTGGGGTAGCCTGTATTTCAGGAGTGCACATGTGTGCGTGGGGTAGCCTGTATTTCAGGAGTGCACGTGTGCGTGGGGTAGCCTGTATTTCAGGAGTGCACATGTGTGCGTGGGGTAGCCTGTATTTCAGGAGTGCACATGTGTGCGTGGGGTAGCCTGTATTTCAGGAGTGCACGTGTGCGTGGGGTAGCCTTTATTTCAGGAGTGCACATGTGTGCGTGGGGTAGCCTTTATTTCAGGAATGCACCAGTGTGAGTGGGGTAGCCTTTATTTCAGGAGTGCACGTGTGTGCGTGGGGTAGCCTGTATTTCAGGAGTGCACGTGTATGCGTGGGGTAGCCTGTATTTCAGGAGTGCACATGTGTGCGTGGGGTAGCCTTTATTTCAGGAGTGCACATGTGTGCGTGGGGTAGCCTGTATTTCAGGAGTGCACGTGTGCGTGGGGTAGCCTGTATTTCAGGAGTGCACATGTGTGCGTGGGGTAGCCTGTATTTCAGGAGTGCACGTGTGCGTGGGGTAGCCTGTATTTCAGGAGTGCACATGTGTGCGTGGGGTAGCCTGTATTTCAGGAGTGCACATGTGTGCGTGGGGTAGCCTGTATTTCAGGAGTGCACATGTGTGCGTGGGGTAGCCTGTATTTCAGGAGTGCACATGTGTGCGTGGGGTAGCCTGTATTTCAGGAGTGCACACACGTGTGAGAACTGCTGCCGTCAACCTAACTGGCGCGTCTTCTAAGAAGGGCCCTTCATGCGCATGCACTTCATGACGATCGCTCTGCATGGGACTGCAGTAAGAACTGACATTTGTCTTGTCTCCAGAATTGCTGGTAATATGAAAAACCATGGGTGTCAATTACAAGAGAAATGCTTGGGCATAACTGTGGAGCAAGGTGGACTGGAAGGGGAGAGATTAGCAAGCTTGTCATCTGACCGAAGGATGGCTCTTTTGATATGAAGGAAAAACTCTCCTCAGCTTTCTTGGAGAATAAAAGGAGATGCCCATCTGATGTGTGGATTCACTTCGCGGCATGCCCATGGGCTAGCCTGAGCTAGCCTGGACCCAATACAGGCTCAAGACCTGCACAGCCCACTGGGAGAAGATTTGTTATTTCTGAGTAGAGACTGCAACAGAAGCCCAGATGTTCAAAAGTACCATGTCTTGTACATTCTATTTCCAAGGTAGGGTCCAAGCCATGACCAGAAGCTTTCTAGGGGCTATAGAATGACAAGAGTTGGGTTGGAGAGATGGCTCAGCGGTTAAGAGCACTGACTGCTCTTCTGAAGGTCCAGAGTTCAAATCCCAGCAACCACATGGTGGCTCACAACCATCTGTAATGAGATCTGATGCCCTTTTCTGGAGTGTCTGAAGACAGCTATAGTGTACTTACATATAATAAATAAATAAATATTTATATAAAAAAAAAGAATGACAAGAGTCAGGGAGTTAAATACTCGGTGTGAGCAGTGCTTTCACCTGGTGTCTAACTGGTGTGTGGCTTGCTTCTGCCCGGTGTCTAGGTCTAGATCTAGCTGGTCTAAGAGATGAGAATGTCATTCTTCTTTGCATATTTTTTTTTGAAGAGTATTTGTCACTGAGACCGGGAGACTCGGATGCTGCAACTCTTTTTCTCTTGGATGAGTCCTTCCCCAGTGACCAGTTGAAGGAGCTGCCCCAGGAAAACCTTTCTGGGGTCTTAAAACAGGGCTGCTTCCCCTTTCCCATGAGGTGACATGGGGCAGGGGGATGTCTTGCTGGCTTGGACCATATATGGAAGACATTTATAATTAAGAATCAATGAGCTAGCATTCCTGGTACCTCCAGAGGAGGGAGGTCGTCGTCACTCAGCTACAAACCCTGCGACCAATGGGAGTGACCTGCCAGCAGACACGCCGGGGCAATGGTGGAGAAAACGTTGCAGAAGTAACCAATCAATTCTGCATTGGATTGAAGGCCCACGCCACAAGATGGAACCCATGCTTGACACTGCTCATGTGGACAAGAACCTGAGACTAGACAGGCCATGGGCCCAGGGGACAACCAGACACTACTGTTCTGCTAAAGTAACACAGCAACAAAAACTCCTAATGACACTCTGCTCTCCACACAGGTCATTATTAGAGAGGCTTCCCCGTACAGTAGATGGGGACTGATACAGAGACCCACAGCCGGATAATGTGCAGAGACTGAGAGACTTTGGAACACCCACACTAAGTGGGATAGACGTCTTCATCAAACCCCTCCCTCACCTCAGAGTTCAGGGAGCTCTGTGGAAGAGGAGGTGGCAAGATTGTAAGATCCAGAGGGGATGGGAGACACCGGGGAACAGTATCCTCCTGACACAGGAGAATCAGAGACCGTGGCAGCATGCACCAGACCTGCACATATCCAAGACAGACGGGGTCCCAGTGCTGAGGAGGGAAACGTGCACACAGGCTCCCACGCCCAACGAGAAACAATCTGTAGTTGGTAATAATCTCCAGAAAAGGAGAGAGGGAAAAACATAATTAAAATATATTGTCTGAAATTTTGTTCAATTGACAAACTCATGAGCACGGAGCAGCCCTCCCACCTCTCTGAAGCAGGTCCTTCCCACGATGGACTTCCACCCGTACCTTGGAATCACCCCTCCCTCAAGATGTCCAGAGCGGGTGAGCTGCCTTTCAAATGATCATATCCGTCTCCATTACTGACCGAACTATAAACAGGCAGCATGACTGGCCCATGGCGTAGCTGAGGGAAGGTTTTGTTGTAGATGTGAGGGAGAGAACAGTCATCTGGAAGAGTCCAGAGCGGGGAGAGAAAGTGATGGACTGGACCCAGCCACGAAGCAAGAGCAGAGAGAGAGGGGTGGGAAGGAGAGGGAGGGAGGGAGAGAAGGAGAGAGGGAGAGAAGAAAGACAGTGTGGGCGAAGGGGAAGGGCACATATAACCAAAATAGCAGGGTTGTAAGGAAAATGCGTAGCTGGGAGGAGGGAACTATCTTAGCCAGGGTTTCTATTCCTGCACAAAACGTGACCAAGAAGCAAGTTGGGGAGGAAAGGGTTTATTCAGCTTACACTTCCACATTGCTGTTCATCACTAAAGGAAGTCAGGACTGGAACTCAAGGAGATCAGGAAGCAGGAGATGATGCAGAGGCCATGGAGGGATGTTTCTTACTGGCTTGCTTCCCCTGGCTTGCTCAGCTTGCTTTCTTATAGAACCCAAGACCACCAGCTCAGGGATGGCACCACCCACAAGGGGCCCTCCCCCCTTGATCACTAATTGAGAAAATGCCCACAGCTGGATCTCATGGAGGCATTTCGGGGGGGGGGGACTCCTTTCTCAGTGAAAGCTCCAGCTTCTGTCAAATTGACAAAATCAGCCAGTACAGGCACCTTTGAGCCAGAGACGTTTGGGGTAGAGAGAAGGTGAGAAGGGCGGGGATGCTAACATGAACTCTAATGTGTAACGGGTTCTTGCGATCCTGAGGGAGCCTGGAGGCCAGCACGTGCTTTGGTGTGCTAACAGGCACCACAGAAGACCATTTGTCCCTTCTGCCAGTGATAGAGAGGAACCAGCCTCACACACTGATGAGGAGTAGTTTCCCTTGAACCTGACACTAACCTGTTGCCCGTGAAGCTTCAGAGTCCCCGCAAGCCGCTCTTTCCTCTTAGTAGCTCGGCTATTCCCTGACGTTCTTATCTGACTCCCAACGGATACTGTTATTTTCTCGTTCCCCGGGTATACAAAACCATGACTGTTATTGCACATTTTATACTGTCAATAAGAACAGGGCTTGGAGATTGCCAGCAGGTCTCTAAATGTACTCAAGGCATGCTCAGCAGAAGGGAACCGCACTCAGAACTGGAAGCCTAGCTAACCACCTGGGGCTGGTGAGGTCAGGGTTCTGTAGTGAGGTCACAGATCTGTAGTGAGGTCGTGGATTGTAATGAGAAATAATTAATAAGGAACTGCCCGCCGACAACACTTCCGATATCCGCAGGGTCCCGCTCTGTGTGACCCAAGCTCTCCGGCAGTCCTGCCCCCTGGCTGTCTCTCCAGGGGAAGTCCTAGGCTACCGATGCAGTTCCCGCTTGTTTATCTCACCTCCACCCAGCACCCACTCATTCCAATTACCCGGTAAAGCATGACACTTAAACTTAAATAGTTAACCAATTATATTTATGGTTATGAAACTCCCAATTACAAGATGCCAATTTACAATGATAAAAGTCTTATCCCAATTTCTTTCTTTCTTTTTTTTTTTTTTTGATTTGATTTGATTTTTCGAGACAGGGTTTCTCTGTATAGCCCTGGTTATCCTGGAACTCACTCTTTAGTCCAGGCTGACCTCAAACTCAGAAATCTGTCTGCCTCTGCCTCCCAAGTGCTGGAATTAAAGGTGTGTGCCATCACTGCCCCACCTCATCCCAATTTCTAACCTTTAGACAAATTTATGTCGGATTCCATCTTGATACGCATCTCTCTCCCTCTCCCTATCTTGTGTCTCCCAGGGCCCTTAGCTCCTCCTCCTCTCTCCCCTCCAATCACTGGCCTCTCACTGCCTCAATGTGATTGGATAGGAAATATCTTGCAACAGTGGCTCTGAGGGCAGAACCAGTGACCATCACTTTAAGCCGCCAGAATAAATGTTCATTGTTACAAACACGGGTAAGGGCAGCTCTCACCGCTCGCCAATGAATCTTCTCTTTGCAACAGATGGAGACCATTACAGGAAACTACAACTGACCCAAATGCAGAGGAGAAGCGGCCATGGGTGCCCAGACCCAGCAGATACACCTGCAACGGAGTTCTTATACCTAAAGCTCAGGGAACACTTAGGAAGAAGCAGACAGGCCATAAGAGTCAAAGAACCAGGAAGTATGCTGTGAGAGGGTGAGAAATGACCCATGGAACTTCAACAGGGTGGCCACCTAACCCATCTTCCTGTAAGGCACAGACTCGGCACAGAGTGTGTGAGGGTTGCTAACCAGATGGAAGGGTTTTTTTTGTATACCGGAGGCGGCACAATTAAGCATCCCCAGGATGGCATAGTCTCTTCTCTGTTCAGCATCCTCCCCAGACGTGGGGCATATGCGCCTGAACAGCAGACACACCATAACCACGCAGCCCTTCCCTGTCATGCAGCAGACACAGCTTTGCCAATCCTCAGGTCTCAAAGCCCTCAAGTTTGCTTCTTGCTTGTCTCTCAGGATAGTGCAGCCTTCCTTCAGATTCCGTGGAGGTTCCGATAGGCATGAGCAGCTGGGTCATATCTCAAGTCAAGCGTTGATCCGGACCTTCGCTGGCTTAGACCCAGCCTTGAAGCGGACTCCACACAGATCCCAGACACATGCAGGTCTGGTGCGTGTCTCCATCTGGACTATTTCTTTTATAAAATCACTTAGAGTGTAGTAGAAGGTAGGGAGCTGGCTGGATTCCCAGGGTGACAGTGTCAGAAGTGACGGGTATGTCTTGTTCCCACATCCGAACAGATGGAGCTGAAGGGCATAAGGCTGAGAGTTCTGAGTGCTGGTCGCTCACCAGGCACCTGCTCCCACAGGTCGCCGGTCACTGCTCTATTCGGTGACTTAGCTCAGTGAGAGCTACGGAGTTCTCCCCAAGTCCACCGTGGGCGCTGTGCTTGTGACTTCAGGAGTCCAGCTATGAGAGACACCTCAGAGTCCTTTATGCCAGGAACGTAGATACCGAGAAGTAGGCTATTGCTGGGTCAGACCTGACTACGTGGCTTCTTAGAGACTGTGGAAGACTTTGTGACTTTGGACTAGAAAATCAGTTGAAAACTGTAAGTGGGGCCTAAGGCTCCACCATAGCAGAAAACCATGTGGACTGCAGAGACCCAGCTCAACAGGCTTCAGACGGGAACCATATTAGCAGCCTGGGTAGAGACTATTCTTAATACTTTGGCAAAGACTGGGGGTGCTTTTCATCCTTGTCTTAAGAATCTGCACGCGATTTCATTACCAACGTGAAAGGTAATGGACCAAGTTCTTTGGTGGAGGTGATTTTAAGACTACATAAGATTGACTGTGTCACGTGGTTATGAGTGGTCACTCTTATGCATGTCTACCACGAAAAAGGCAAATATGGCAAAAAGAAATTAAAAATGTAGAACTTGAAGAGAAAAAAAAAAAAGCACCAGGACGTGAACTGTGCCAGCAGAGGGTTAAGAGTCTAAGGCCTGCTCTGCGTTAGAATGGGGCGGGGCTCTGCATTGGAACGGGGCGGGGCTCTGCATTGGAATGGGGCGGGGCTCTGCATTGGAATGGGGCGGGGCTCTGGATTGGAGTGGGGCGGGGGTCTGCATTGGAAGGGGGCGGGGCTCTGCATTGGAACGGGGCGGGGCTCTGTATTGGAACGGGGCGGGGCTCTGCATTGGAACAGGGCGGGGCTCTGCATTGGAACGGGGCGGGGCTCTGTATTGGAACAGGGCGGGGCTCTGTATTGGAACGGGGCGGGGCTCTGTATTGGAACGGGGCGGGGCTCTGTATTGGAACGGGGCAGGGCTCTGTATTGGAACGGGGAGGGGTTTGCATTGGAAAGGGGTGGGGCTCTGCGTTGGAAAGGAGTGGGGATTCCTCAGGGCAAGACCCCACTCAGCTAAACCTCCAATTTATTGGAAGAAAAATGCCTGAGAACGCTTTTTTTTTTTGCTCCTAAAAAGCAACAACAAATCAAAGCTGCTGCAGTTTCACTTCGAGTGGTGGTCAAACTCAGCAGTGTGGTTCCCTGGGCTTTAGAGTCATGAGAGAATAAAGGCGGTCTGGAATTTTCCTCCACAATTAAGGAGTGCCACCAAGGCCAGGCATGGCAGGGAGTCCCTGTTTGGAGGTTCTGAGAGGCCACTGTATGCAGCTGTGAAAGTGAATCCTGGAGTGGATTGCAGACTCCAAGATATGTGAGGTGCCCGAGCTCTGGACTCTCTACCACTGAGAGCTGCACAGGGGGAACAGAGCCATCCCAGGGGAAAGAAGTGTGCTGCGGGCCGAGAAGCCAGAAGGACTGGGCCATCTAAGCCCAGAGGAAGTTACAGTGATGGACTGAAGCGGTGTTTTCACTCAAAAACATCTCGTTTGTGTCTTCAAACTACTGAGAAAAGGACATGTGAACACATGTATTTTCGGGACATTGATACATGCCTAAAACCAATCCTGTTCTTTTCCCTTCTTCCTCCAACTCCTCCCATGTGATACCCTCCCACCTGCCCCCTTTGCCTTTCACACACACACACACACACACACACACACACACACACGCATGCACGCACGCACGCACGCACACACACACGCACGCACGCACACGCACACACCCCTCTGGTTGCTGTACAGCCCGCAGGTTTGAATAAATACGTAGTGAAATGTGCCCACCATTACAGTATCATTCAGAACAGTGTCTGAGGCTATTCTTAATGTCTTCAATGTCAGAGGCATATTTGTCACAGTGGACACAGCAGCTTTGTCCCCAGCTTTCTCCCCAGACATTCTTTCAGCACACAGCCAGGAATTCTTCAGTTATCCATATGGGAATGGAAAGCCCATCCAAGATTCTGCCAGACATCAGTAGAGCCTGTGAGTCCATTCTCAGCGTTCTCTGGAGTTTAACTTGAGAAAATAATAAGAATCCTATAGGATCAGTGATCTCACTCGCTTGGACGACAGTAAATCTCTCCTATATTACTGCTCAGCCTCTGAGAATATTATATTGGGTCTCATTTTATTAAAGAATGCCGCGCATACCCAGAAGTCACTGCTTAATTTTTAGCTGCAAGATACAATTTCAAAAAACCATTATCTAGGAAGTGCAATAATCAAATAATGTAATCATGGATGTTAAACCTCTTTGAAATATTATTTTAAATGCTTGCCAGCTGGAAGGAGAGGTTGGCGAGGAGGTACCTGACTTGGTTGGCTTTGTAATTCGGCAAAGCATCAGCACTTTCCAGTAAGATATATTTGTCAAAATGTGTTTTCTCTCCGCTTGGTTGCTTTTGAAACTACCAAAGCCCTGAAACAAAGAAGAGAGATTTGCATTTTCTATTTGTTTCAGCCTAAGATTTAGGATTAAAGCACCGTTAAGAGGCACGATTGAATCCTTTCTCAGAGGAGCCGGGCTGTTCATATACATCACCAAGAGCCTCTGAGCTTTCTGGCGGGTCTGTGAACTCAGGCTCATAAATTTCATGACATAGAAAAAAGCATTGCATGCATTTTAAGAAAGCACAGAGAACCAGTCTGACAGTGCCCTGGCAGGTCCCAGTGACACCTACTCTTCCCACCACCCACCTCTAAATCTACACAGAAAGGGTTAGTTTGGCTACTGGCTGAGAATCTTGGGCAGGGTCCAGCTATTTGTGAATTGCATAGCCTTCCCGCCCAGAAGGGGTGAGGTGAGGTTATGTACCACAGATGACTTCCAGGAATCTCTCTCTCTCTCTCTCTCTCTCTCTCTCTCTCTCTCTCTCTCTCTCTCTCTTGTGTGTGTGTGTGTGTGTGTGTGTGTGTCTGTCTGTCTGTCTCTGTCTGTCTGTCTGTCTCTCTGTCTCTATGTGTGTGTGCATGTATCTGTCTGTCTGTCTGTGTGTGTGTGGTGTCTGTCTCTGTCTCTGTCTCTCTCTCTCTTTCTGTGTGTGTGTGTGTGTGTGGTCTGTCTCTGTCTCTCTCTTTCTTTCTCTGTGTATGTGTGTGTGTGTGTGTGTGTGTGTGTGTGTGTGGTGTCTGTCTCTGTCTCTCTCTCTGTGTGTGTGTGTGTGTGTTGTGTCTGTCTCTGTCTCTTTTTCTTTCTCTCTGTGTGTGTGTGTGTGTGGTGTCTGTCTCTGTCTCTCTCTTTCTTTCTGTGTGTGTGTGTGTGTGTGTGTGTGTGTGTGTGTGGGTGTGGTGTCTGTCTCTGTCTCTCTCTTTCTCTGTGTGTGTGTGTGTGTGTGTATGGTGTGTCTGTCTCTCTGTCTCTGTGTGTGTGTGTGTCTCTGTGTGTGTGTGTGGTGTGTCTGTCTCTGTCTCCCTCTCCTCTCTCTTTCTGGCTCCAGTTTTTGGCACATACCACTCCGATCTGGAATGACATTCTCTTTTTTCTTTTCCTTTTGCTGATTTTCTGTTTTCATTTGTGTGTGCATGTATGTGCGTGTGCATGTGTGTGTATGTGTGTATATGAGTGTGTGTGTGTTGAGTATGTGTGAGTGCAAGTGTGTATGTGTGCATATGCATGTGTGTGAATGTGTGTGGAGTATTGCATGTGTGTGTGTAGAGTATGTGTGAGTGTGTGTGTGGAGTATGTGTGAGTGTGTATGTGTACAAGTGTTTGTGTGAGTATATGTGTATAGTGTGTGTGTGAGTATGTGTGTGTTTGTGTGTATATATATGTGTGCAAGTGAGTGTGTGTGTTATGAAATCACATATGTATGTGTGGCTACATATATTGTCTTCATGAGCATGTACATGGTATACACTCATGTGGAGGTTGAAAGTTAACACTGGGTATGTTGCTCAATGACTTTGTTAAATTTTGAAGTAGGGTCTCTTGCAAAATGGAGAGTTCACCCCTTCAGCTGATCGAGGTAACCAGCTTACCCTGGGAACCCCATTTCTGTTTCCTCAGTACTGAAATAAAGTGGTCATCGCAGCTTTCCCATAGGTTTTGTGTGTGTGTGTGTGTGTGTGTATGTGAAGTCATCAAGCCAGACTGACAGCATGTGTGGAATGTGCTTCTGTGACCCTTGAGTTAAGTTTGAAGGGACAAAGAGGAGACCTGGAGAAGGGGATGGGAGGGAAGGGGAGGGGAGGGAAGGGGAGGGGAAGGGAGGGGAGGGGAGGGGAGGGAAAGAGGGCAGGATGCTCCTTGTGAGAATGTCAGTGTGACCTGAGGCTAGTGTGCCAGGCGTAGTCTAGGCAGATGATGCTGGAGATGCCGGAGGCAGACGGGGTCGTCCGTGGTGTACCAGCAGAACCTGGACCAGAGAATAAACGCTATCACTGGCAGTTTCAACTGAAGAACTGTTCAAAACTTAGGAGAAGGGATTCAGATCAGGCTCTGGCTGGGTGGAGTATGGGCTGGGGTGAACAGTCTGGAGAGGGTTGTCTAGTGAGCCACTTGCGCTTGATTTCATTGGTTCCTTGGCAAACAATAGGCCTTCTCAAAGACCTGGTCCACACAGGGCTGTAAACATCACACACAGGCATCCCAGTACTCGAGTTAGCCACTCTTACCCATCAACCCCAACATAGCCATACACTTCAGGATAATACAGGACTGTGCTCACCCCTGGGGCCAGAGACTTTTACTCAAGTGTGTGAGACAACTGAGTGTGCTTGGTCCCAGGGTTTGCTTCAGGAAAGAGCTAAGAAGGAAGGGAGGTAAATTCAGAAGGAGGGTAAAATAACAGTCAGGATGGCTGAAAAAAATCATAAGCGATCATACTATTAATTACCTACCCCCAAACACCCACAATGCACATAATTCTGAGTGTAAATATGCAAATATTTTAAGTGAAATTTTTTTATGTGGGCTAATAGTGCTCCCTCCAAGAGCCAAAGAACCATCTAACACAAACTCCAAGGCCAGACATGAGAAGCCCTCTTTGAGTTGTTGGTCAGGACTGTCCAAGAGACTCAAAACATTATAGGCTATTGATATGGCCCTGAGCTATCTGGGGGCCAGATCAATGACAGCATGGCATGATAACACCGAGGGTGCAGTAGTTACCCCCCAAAAGCTGTTGGCCACCAACGGCTCTCTAATTAGACATCAGACCAGATCAACACACTGGAAATCATGTCTGATATCAAAAACCTAGCCAACTACCCGGAGCTAGTGACGTTGCAGACCTTGGAAAACCTACCCACAGATGAATGTAGCCCTCCCTCCTCATTAAGGAAACTTCTCTTTGCAACAGACAGAGAAGACCATGGCAGAAAGCTACAACCCATCAAAATGCAGAATTGTGGGGCCCAGTCCCAAATGGATACATGTACAAATGCTCCCACACTCAAGGCTCAGGGAGCATTGCGAAAGAAGGAAAGATTGTACGAGCCAGAGAATAATGTCATGTATACATAAAGTCTCAGCAAGATGGTTCAAATCTGAGCTGAACTAGGACACCAGTAGACAAACCTAAGTAGATGGGGGAGGGGGCTCAACCATTCACAAAGAACTACAGGCAACTAAAGGATGCTGAGAGTGGGAAAAAGAATTTTCCCCAGGGAAGACCACACCAATTGGTTATCCAATACCAAGTGGTCATCCCTGAAAACATATATACAAGTAACATACAACTGAGCAGGTTCTATTTAGGAATATATATGTATGTACATATGCTTATATGCATGTTCCAACAATTAATGAAAAAAGAGGCTATGAATTTGAAAGAGAGCAGGGAGGTATAACAAGGCAAGACAGTGCAGAGGCTCCTCCATCTTGTGTTCTTGATGAGGCCACTTCAGGTTTAACTAGAATGTTATCTCCCTGGTGGAAAACCCCATGGAAAATTACCCAACTCTATTCTAAGAACCCAAGGTCAAGATGCTCCAGCTAGTTTATCTTTTACTAAACTGCCTCCCATGCAGACCTCCCCTTGCAGCTGTTGAGCATAATACCAGGGGAAGTGGCTTTAAAAGCCCCTCACTCCAAATGCTCAGGGATAAACATGGGTTCCAGATACCTGAGTAGGTCCCAGACTACTGGAATAAAGACTTTCAGTTGGCTATAAACTGTGTCTGAGTGGTCATCTCTGGTGGGCTCCCAATAACAAGTGCTATATGGAAGGGGTTGGAGGGAGGAAAGAGAAGGGGACAATAAACAAATTAAAAAAGATAAAGATAGCTTGGTGGTAGAGGTGGCACACGCCTTTAATCCCTGCAGCTGGGAAGCAGAGGCAGGGAGATCTCTGAGTTCGAGGGCAACCTGGTCTACAAAATGAGTTCCAGGACAGCCTGGGCTATGGAGGCAAGCCCCATCTCATAAAAGGGGGCGGGGAGGGGGAGGAAGGAAGGACAGACAGATTGAAGAGTCAAAGATTCAACCTCGGCCATTGAAACCAAAGGCCGCGTGTTGCTGGGAGCACTGAAAAGTAAGAGGAATGAGCACGAGACTGTATTGCTGCAGCTACTTTGTAACATGAGGAAAGGCTGGCCCCAGGACGAAGCTGGTCTATATACAGGAAGGGGAAAGAGAGAAAATAGGACTCAAGGGAAGAAGACAGCGACGCTAGATGGACCAGGTCCTGGATGCACAGTCATACCCTTCACAGTAGTCCTCTGACTGTTCAGTGACAGCAAAACGTTTTCTGGCTCAGAAAGGCACAGGAAATAACATCTGACTTGCCGCTTCTAAACATAGTTTTTAAAACCACTAACAGGTTGGCTGATTATCATTAAAAAAACGGAACAAGTCCTCCCTGGGTCCCCCTAACACAGTGGCGCGCTGCCACCTGCTGGCCGAAGAGCAGAACGGCCCCAGAAAGCCGCTTGAGGGGTGAATGCTGGGAGACGCCCGGCAGGGCCACCAGCATTAAGGACGTCATTCTGAACGTTTGCATTTCAATTGGCTTTTCTTGGAAACAAGGTCCGTGTAGCCTAACCCAGACTAGCTTCCAACTGTTGCATAGCTGTGGCTGACCTTGAACTTCTGATCCTCCTGCCTCCGAGCACCGTCTCAGCCAGCTAATAGGTTACCTTATAATCATACAAAACAATCAAAATACTCACTTTAGGAAACGCTGTCTTTTGTATATTATGACACTGGCTGTTTTATTGTTCTTAGGTGCATTAATTAACGTCTTGGGGGGGGTTGTTTGTTTGTTTTCTCTTAGAGCAACCTCGCAACCACAGAGATAGCTTCTTCGAGTCTCTACACTCATGGACTCCTCCCATCCAACCTTGGCAAGGGATTAAACATTTCTCAAAATTCTCTTTGGAGATTCTCTGAATTTACCTGGCATTTAAGGATTTTCAGAATGTTTGTCCTGTTCTTGACAGTACTCGGAAATCTCAGCCCCTTTGGAATTTGGTGTCTGTTCAGCCTGGCCTCAACCCTAACCGAGCAGGTCAGGACTTGATCACAAATGATGTCAACCCCCCTCTGGCCTCGGTTTCAGCAAGCAATGTCAGGATAACCGCAATGGGCTGATCCCACCGGCAGGTGGCGCTGCGTTGCCTGCTCTCATCCGGACCCCGCCTGAGGCCCACGCCGGACCCTCATCTTGCTCAAGCTCTGGGAACCGATGCTTGTGGCCCCTTTCCCCGTCCTTTGTGACCAGAATGTCCACCAGTCGTCCTTTAGGAACCATTACCAACGGCTCTTGGTGAAACTGTCCCTGTATTTGGGACAGGAGGCACGTGTATGGGAGTACAGCCTCTCTGTCTTAATGTGCCTATGGGCTAAGGCATGCGTTCCTGAGTTCAAAACCTGGCCTCTCACTTAGCACTGTGCGACCTGCGGTAAGTTACTGCACGTCTCTGAACCATGCAGGCATTCTGTGAAGTGGTTGTATCTGCACCCTAGGGCAGTAGAGAGAACAGTTACAGAAGATGGTGTCAGGGAACCACCCCTGTAGTCCCTCACAGCAAACCCAAAGGTGTGCTACTCTCTGCTAAAGGGAATGATTTTCCTTAATTTAGTGTACACATGGCCTAGGATGATACTGGAGACACAGCGAGGGCTCAGATATTCATTGGGGTGGGGCGCCTGACAGAAGGTGCTTGCTCTACTCAGAGTTTTTTTGTTTAGTTGGGTTGAGAATTTCATGCATGTATACAATGTGCTTCCGATTAAATCCTCCCCCAGCCTCCAGCCCCTCCCCCACCTCCTCACCGATTTTTTTTTTCTTTTTTTCTTTTTTTTGGTTTTTCAAGACAGGGTTTCTCTGTGTAGTCCTGGCTGTCCTGGAGCTCACTCTATAGACCAGGCTAACCTCGAACCCAGAAATCCAACTGCCTCTGCCTCCCAAGTGCTGGGATCAAAGGCGTGCGCCACCACCGCCCGGCTTCTCTCCCATTTTCACGTGCTCTGTTTTGTTAAAGCCCAGTGTCTGTTCGTGCAGTTTGTCCGTCCAGTAGATGGAGCATGAGTAGCCTCCCGTGTCTCGAACACCCCGTCCCCACCCCAGCGCTCATCAACTGCGGGTTTTAGATGTAGACTCTCCTTGAGCGGAGGGTAGTGATGACGTCATGCTTCCTTCTCCTGAATGTCGGAATCAAGAACAGGGGTGAACTTGAATGGGTATAGTGGCCATGAGCAAAGAACGGTCCGTCATTCTCCCAGTGACGACCCTTGTCCCCCAACATTCCACGTGGTCCCTGAACAGGCGCAGAAGTGGCTAGCCCTCAGAGACAGGGGGCGGGGCCATAAGACGGTGCCAGGCCTCAAAACATTCATTGTTTGTAATGACTTTTAAAAAAATGCATCTTTTAAAAAAGATACCCTCTTCTTTCGATCACCTCAGGCTTTTGCAAAGTCTTTGTCTGGGCAAGGCGGATACCCCTGTGCTCCAGCAACTTCTGCCTGACAGAACCAGGACACATTGTGCAGTGGCTCATGGTCATCTATCCCATGACAAGGCTACTACACTGTGCTTGGCAGGGTAGCGTGTATTTGCAATCCCAGTTCTCAGGAAGATGTGAAGTTGGAAGAAGTTGGTCTGGAGCCTTATGTGGTGGTGCACGCAGCGCTCGGGAGGCAGAGGGAGGTGGGCCCCTGTGAGTTTGAGGCCAGCTTGGTCTACAGAGTTCCAGGACAGGCCAGGGTATGTAGAGAGAACCTGTCTCATAAACTACATCAACAACAATAACTTGTAACACCATTTGTCACATCTTAAAACCAGATCCGAAGTCTGGTGAGCGCTTGCAGAATAAGTGTGTTGACCTGAGTTTAGTCCCCAGGACACATATTTGAAAAGCCAGGCATAGTGGCACGTGTTTGTAATCCCAGTGCCCGGAACTGTAGAGACAGGAAGATCCCTGGAGTTTTCTACCCAGCTAACTTACCCTTCAAGTTGAGCTCCAGGCCAATGAAAGACTGTGTCTTGAAATCTAAGGTGAACACCTTCTGTAGTGTGACACCGGAGGTTGTCCTCTGGCCTCCACATGTAGACTCACACATACCACACACACACACATTCCACATACACATCCCACATACAAACAAACCATACACACACCAAACATACCACAGACATGACATACACATGACACACACTCTCACACACACCATACACATACCACACACACATCACATACATACCACACATACATATCACATACATCACACACACATATCATACATACCACACATCAAGCACATACACACACACACACATTCCACATACACATCCCACATACAAACAAACCATACGCACACCACACAAACATACCACAGACATGACACACACTCTCACACACACCATACACATACAACACACACATCACATACATACCACACATACATCACATACATACCACACATACATATCACTTACATCACACACACATATCATACATACCACACATCAAGCACACACACACACACACACCACTTGGGTGCTTGTGTGGAACTAGGAGATGTACTCTGGTGACACTATCCATTTTCTCCTTGTGTTTTGCATCCATGGATTTTTTTTTCTTCCATCCTTTTTGAAAACCACTTGTCTCACAAATCACCTCAAAAGTCAGGGCATGGTGGTGCACACCTTTAATCCCAGCACTCAGCAGGCAAAGGCAGGTGGATCTCTGAGTTCAAGGCCTGACTGGGATATAAATCTAGTCTAGGACAGCTAGGGCTGATTACACTGAGAAACTCTGTCTCACAATCCAAAAGTCAGTCCAACCAGGTCCCATTAGTAACATTTTGATACCGAGAAAGAATTCCAGAGAGGCAGTGAGCAGAAAGGCTAAAAACAAGGGGAGTTTGTATAGTGTCAGCTTCCAGGCCGGCCACTGTCCTGCTGGCAGGGAGAGACCTCTGCACACGTCCCTCCCTCTGTGATATTTACTTTTATCCGCTCAGTTCTCCATGGAGTGGAATCAATACAGAAAATGCTAGCCTTATTTAAGTGGGACCGGGTCTGCGACCTGAGACTCAGGAAGAGCTGACTGTGAACTTCCAGTCTGTAGCTTAACAGTTTAAAGAAATCAAACAGAAATTAAAGGGAAACAGAGCAAAACCACAGAGAGGCAGCTGCTCGTTACAGCCAACGTCCACTTAACACAGGCTGTGTGGTTCTGCTGTCCTAGAGGGAAGCAAGGCCCCTGACCCTGGCTTCTGGTTTTATAGAAAAATTACAGCCCCTTGACCAGGTTTCATCGTGACAACGCAGAGTAGCATCCTCACAGTGGGCCACTAAGAGCTGAGTGGGGACCCTCTCATCTGCAGGTCCCCAGGCTGCATATTGGTTCAGATAGCAGAGACGAGGTGATGGTTTCTGAGACATGAAGAACAGCACCAAGAAAGAAAAAAAATCTTTGGCTGATAATAAAGTAGACAGACACACGGACAGACACACAGAGTTCAGTCTCCCCTACTACAGCATTACCCTACTGGAGTCCAGACTCTCTTCGGATTGGATCATTTGGTTGATGTCCTACTGTCTTCCACCATTCTCTCTGCTTTTTATCCATCCTCTAGCTGGAAGATCAAAGCAGCCCATGCAGAGATCTGATAACCCCTTCACCATCAGCTCAGACCTAAAAGTATCAATGACTGCCACCACCCACGCAGTCCAGGTTTCTCACTGTGGCACAGGAGGTCCGGCCTGAGTTTCCAATCCCATCATTCACTGCTCCACATGCCTAGCATCTGTTCTATCTCGGTTTACCCTAAGCGTGGTGGTTGACTACCGGAATGAGTGTCAGCTGTGGTACTTGTAAAACAACACATCCTCCTGACTCAGACTCCGATAGCAGTCATCCGAAGCACTTTCTGTGTACACTGTGGCTGGGGGAGGCATGCCCTTCTCCTTGTCCTGTCTGAGGCATTGTTCACGTCCATTTCTCTTCATGAAACTCACCCTTACAACACTGCTTTGTTTGACGACAGAGTTCTCATTGCCTGGTTTTAGAAGCCACGCCTAGGCTATCAGTCTCTTCCTAAGTAGCTATATGCACTTTCTGTTTCTGCCAAAGGAATTGGTAACTCTGTTTCCCCTTCCCCACCGCCACCTCGTGGGCTGAGAATCCCCCCCCCCGCAGTGCTCAAGTGCAGGCATCCTGATGATTCCCATCTAGACACTTCTTTCCCTCTGGACTTGGCCTATTTAATTCATAGCTCCCTGTTCTGAGTTTTACACACTTGCGTTTGGATTTTTATTTTATACGCTTCTGCTACAATCCGCCTCAGATCCTTTCTGAACCAGAGCAGAAAAAGAAATAAATTATTCATCTCTATATTCATACCACCTGGACAACGGCTGGCCGAGGGAAGCTACTCAGCAACAATGTTAAATTTAACTATGGCTTAGAAGAGGTTTTGCTGGTTTTTATCATGATGTTCAGAATTAAGTCGGGCTAGGAGGATTTCTGATGGGGAAGTGCTGATTTCTGTCCTGGATCTCAACAGTCCAGTTGTAATTCCCACCTTCATCCAAGAGCAACCCATTCCAGGAACCTGGGCTCTTCAGTGTGGGGTTGGCTGTGATTAACTGTGAAATTTAGTGAATGGACAACCAGGAAATAAGGAGACAGAAGGATGTCTCTGGGGAACATGGAGTTCAAATGAGATCGTGCAAGAATACAGCATAGGTCACAAGATAGGGGTGGGTGGGGCACTCCAGCAAATGCCACTAGACCAAGGAGGCGGGGCCACATCAGGTCAGGATGTTGCCTGAAGATGTAAGCAATTTAATGTCCCAAGTGCGTCAGGAAGAGCATGTGTGTTCAAGTCCAGACTTCAAGCCATCAACATCAAATTGCTGCTTGATAAAGCTGCGAAGAAAGAGGAGAAAAATCTTTGAGTTTAAAAAAAAAAAAGAAAATCAATCTCATTTTTTGTGCTCATTTTTCTTCAATTTACATCTAATGTTTCCCTCAGGAAAACCATCTTTCCCACTCCTACGTATTATATCTGAAGAAATCGCAGCGCTGCCCAAATCTCTTTAAACTGAAGGTTCATTTTTCCTAGGAAACACATGAGCGTGTGCAGTCTTGACTCTCATTGTCACCTTGGGTTTCTGAAGGAGTCCCTCACACTTCCTGCTAGCGATTTTCAAATTGGAAAACTCCACTCAACTGGAATTTCTTTCCCCCTGTGGGGGAAGAAAGACTCCAGGTATGCTCACCGATCGATTGTTACACTTACCCAAAGACATGTAACACTGCACGTCTAATTTAAATTTGCTTAGATAGATTGGCTTCCAACCAAAACATCAATCCAATGTGTTGACTTTAATCATATTTTCTTGAAAATCTAAAAAAAAAAAATCTGAGAGAACTCTTTGAACGATGTAAAAGAAAAGTGTTGATTTTAAACAGATTAAAATGGAAGTTGGTGGAAACGAAGCTGGCTGTATCGTTGCCTTGTGGGTAACAACTAAGAGATGTCACGACATCTTAGCCGGTTACAATGAAGTTTGGCTTCTTCCCAAATAAATTGAACAGAGGACCTTTGAGTTAGGCTTGAGTATGTGGTGTCATCCTGGCTTGGAATTCAGTCTAAATCTCCAGGGATTAAGGACAGGGAAGTAACCTCCTCAGCAGTGCCAAGAGGGCCTGATCCAATGCGGTCTGGCTGCGGTTAATAGACTGGGAATGGAGCTAAGGGTTATGTCCCAGCCACTCTATGGCAGAGACACCGTGAACTTAGACACAAGCGAGTCTCTAATTTCTCAGCCCCAGGACAACTGAGAACGGCAGTACCTTCAGGCGTAGCCTCAGGCCTCCCACCCACTGAGCCATGAGTCCTCTACAGGAGACACACTTAGTTCAGAGGGGCCTGGGACATGGCTGGAGATTATCCTGGGCCTGGGAAAGGGTTTGGGACAATCTGGAAGCACCTCTGAGTCTATTTGCTTTTTAACACGTCCACAATCTCCAGGGCCTTTGGAGACATCTGCTCCTTTAACAGAATCCCTGACTACTCATCAGACGTGGGCTGTTCCATTCCAAGGCTTGAACCTTGGCTTAAAGAGCAGATGCCCAGTCTCCTCCCCCACAGTCCTACAGGAACCTCGTCCCATTCTTCGTCAAGTTCCAGAACTTAACCCCTTTCCAGGTTATGCCTCACTGGGGCTCCTGTTGTGTTGCCAAAGGCGTCACAATGATGTAGCGGCCATGTCTTTAGTCCCTAGCAGGTGCCTGTGGGCCGGGAACTCAGCTGTTTCTCAGAACTCATTAACGTGGATTTCATTAACATCTTAATTTTCAGACAAAGTAAACTAGAGCTCAATGAGGTCAAGTGGGTTTCCGCACCATGTGCACAGCCCAGGTTCAGACCTAAGACTGGCAGAGGGCCAACTTGCTAGCTGTGCCCTCCACAGTCAACTAGGAACAAGATGACAGGAGCCCTGTCTGCTCTTCATGATGGTGCACTAAAATGAGTCGGCTCACTCCGATCCCCTCAGCGACACCTCTTCCTCCCGCCTGTTTTGTGCAGGCTCCCGGCAGCTTCAGCACAAACAACCTTGGCAATGGCTCGCCCTGCCCAGGGCTTCACTCTCAGGTTTGCAACTTTGTTACTTTCTGGAAATCATGCCAGGCGGCAACGTAGCATAGAGGTCCAACAGGAACACAACAACCTTATAGCATAAGCCCTGGGGGGGGCCACTCCTGACCAGCGGTGTGTGCGTGCTGATAAAGACCTGTGTCCTCCTCCTCCTCTCCCCATGATAAACATTTCCCAAATCTTCATGTGGTTCTGTGGAAAGTTCCACAGGGTCAAGCCATGTCTGTGGCCAACACATCTAAGTTGAGCTGAGTTCCTCTCCTCTCTGTTTCCCTCTGGCTGATCCCTCATTCCTACTGCAGAACTGTAGGACCGTGAAAGGCAGTCTGGGTCTCCGGAGACCCACTAGACATTCTACAAGGGACGGACCGGTTGGCCATGCTCCCAGACACCAGGCTTCTGACAAAAGGCCCTCGACTCCATAATCCTGTGGCCATCAGTCATGCAGGGCAACGCCCTAAGCCCCTAGTATTCTGGCTGGACTCCACCCCCACGGTTACCTGGCAACAGCCAGGTGTGCCCCTCCCACGGTTACCTCGCGACAGCCAGGTAGCCCGGCCCACTATAAGAGGGGCTGTGTGCCCCCTCCCTCTCTTATTCGGTTAGCCTCTCTCTTGCCCTACCGGGCTCTTCTCTCTCCATGTGGCCATGGCCTCTACTTCTCTACCTTCACCCTCTCTCTACTTCTCTACAATAAACACCAAAAACCATGGACTCCCTCTTCTCATCTGGGCTCACCGTGTGGGAACAACCGGCAGGTCTTCCCCTAAAGAGCCTGCGAGTGTAATCTCCCGCTGGAAGCCTCCCAGTGTTCCCAGCCATGACTGCCACTAACCCAAGCCATCTGTCGACCAGACCAAGGACTGTCGTCCCCACGGGACCCAGTGGGAGCTCTCCCCTGTCCCCTTCCCTTTCGGCCCGGGGCCAGACCCTAGCCCCGAGGGCCCACACTTCTGTTCTCAGCCCTTCTGAGACATCCAGCATCACCTGAGGTGTCCAAGACTGTGAACTTGTCCCCTTCCAGCTCCATCCTGCCGGCTCCCCAGGCGACCCCAAGGACACTCAGTTCTTCCTCAATATCTGGAAGATGTTCAAGGCTGAGACCCCCCAAAGGACTGCCCCTTCACCACCTCCCGCGCGAGGTCGTGAGGCTCACTACAGCCCGATGCTCGCGGGCGACTCCATAGGGTTGTGCTGCAGTCTGTCCACCCAGTGTCAGGAGCTCTGGCGGGATGCGAGTCAACTCCCACCCCCTTTCCCCACCACCTGCACCCTGCACAGAACCACATTTTCAAGTAAATTATCTACAAGCCTTTGTCCCAGGCAGATAGACAGAGGAGGACAGCCTTGCAGGGGGATAACTTACCTAGCATGAGAAAGGCCCAGGGGTCAATCCCCACTACAGAAGAAAAATAAATAAAATAAAAGTCCAGGCTATACATGTATGCTTATCTCAGTGGATACTATGGGGGCAGGAAGGGGTAGTATAAAAATATCTTAAACAAGGTGCTGATGCCCCCAGAAGATTGGAGTAATTGGGGTGGACAGAACATTTAGTGGGTAGAGCTCTTTCTGCACAAGTCTGAGGAACTGAGTTCAAATCCCTGAATCCACATAAAACTTGGATTTATCGTGGAATCCACATAACTTCCTCAAATGTGCAGACATCAGCTCAAAGCCAAGGATCATGAAACATCGGGGCCCTATAACACCATCCGAAGAGAAAGGGAAACGTACAAACTGCCCGACAGAGAAATTAAAATTATTCACCACAAAGAAGCCCAGTGAGCTATGAAATGAGACAATTAATATCAGAAATGCATTGCCAAAACAAGCAGTTCCACAGCAAAGCATATCTTTAAAAAGAGCCAAGTTTGGGCTGCAGAGATGGCTCTGTGGTTAAGAGCGCTGACTGTTCTTCCAGAGGTCCCGAGTTCAAATCCCAGCATCCACATGGAGGCTCACAACCATCTGTCATGGGATCTGATGCCCTCTTCTGTGTGTCTAAAGACAGCCACAGTGTACTCACATACATTAAATAAATAAATCTTTTTAAAAAGAGCCAAGCTTTAGAACTGGAGATCTCATAGAGAGTTTTAGTAGCTAATCAAGCTGGAGAATCAGGAAAGAGGGGAGAAAGGGGGAGAAGGGGAGAGGAGAGGGGGAGGGGGAGGGGAGGGGGAGAAGAGAAATGAGCATCCAAAAGCCTCTTCACGTCTACTAAACGCGAAGCTCTGATAAGGCACAGTACAATCGGAGGCTCAAAAATCAGAGAGAGTTTTGAAAGCATCCAAATGAAATCACCTTGTGGATACAAGGGAACCCCAGTTTTGTCAGCAGGCAATTTGCAGGTCAGGAGAGAGTGACGTGAAGCAACTGAAAGAATGGGGGAAACAATTAATTAATCGATTAATTAATTAATTAAGAAGAGTAATTTAAAAACTGCCAACATTGATAAGGGGATATTGACCCAGAATCTCGGAATACCCTAGACACAATCCGCATATCAATAGATTTCTAAGAAGATGGAAGGAGAGACCCCTGGTCCTGGAAAGACTGGATGTAGGGGAACGCCAGGACAGAGTAACGAGAGGGGGTTGAATGGAGAAAAGAGGGAGGGAAGGGGGCTTATGGGACTTTTGGGGAGGGAGGAAACGGGAAAGGGGAAATGATTTGGAATGTAAATTAAAAAAAATAAATAATAAAAAAAAGAAACAAAAAACTGCCAACATGCTGGGCAGTGACGGCACACACCTTTAATTCCAGTTCTTGGGAGGCAGAGGCAGGTGGATTTCTGAGTTTGAAGCCAGCCTGGTCTACAGAGTGAGTTCCAGGACAGCCAGAGCTACACATAGAAACCCTATCTCGAAAAACAAAACAAAACAAAACCTGCCAACTTAGAATACCACAGCAGACAAAACTATAGGCCAGGCACGTGGCACATGACTTTCAGAGACAGAAACTAATAGATCTCTGTAAGTCTGAGGCCAATTAGGCCTACATAGTGAGACCTTGGAGGGAAAAAAGAGAAAGACAGACAGACAGGCAAGACAAAGATTTGGCGGGAAAAGCAAGAGGGAGGGGTGCTGATCATAGAAGGTGCCGACATTGTAGCACTGGTGAAATTTTAAGCCCCATGTAAAGGTAAGAACACTGTCATATTCACAAAACTGTGTGTGGCATAAGTCAGTCTTAACTCTAGTGTAAGTTAAAAGGCACAAATACAGAAATTAATTATGGTCTCATTAATTTACTAGTGATATATAAGATGTTGGCCGAATGCAGCGGCGTTTGTTAACCTATAACCCTACTTGAAGCAGGGAGATCATGAGCTTAAGGCTTGACTAAGATGTCTCTCCTAGTTTGTGTCCTGTTGCGAGAGTAAAACCCTTACCAAAACAACTTAGGGAAGAAAGGATTGTATGATATTACAAACTCCCGAGAAGCAGGGTTGGGTGAGGATCTGGAGGCAGGATCTGAGCAGTGGAGGGCTCCTACCTCCTGGCTTGCTTGCCCTGGCTCACAGGTGCCTGAGTCAGAGTTCCCTTCCCAGGCGTAGGCAGCTTACAAAGTGTCATCTAGCTCCAGGGGCTCCAACATTCTCACCCACACGGCTCAAGTGGCACTCAAGTGGCATGCGCACCCACATGCATGTGCGCGTGCGTGCGTGTGCGTGTGTGTGTGTGTGTGTGTGTGTGTGTGTCACACACACTTAAAAAATAAAATTTGTAAAATACCAAATATAAAGAAAAATTTTAAAAATTGGACTTTATAAAAATTAAGAACATCGGCTCTTCAAAGGGCACTGTTGGGAAAACGAGAAGCAAGTTGTACACTGGGGGGAAAACGGTTTTGTAAGGCATACCTACTTAGGGACACTTATACCTACTTAGGTATACTTAGTATGCCTACTAAGGGACAAGCAACTCAACTGAAATGGTTCCCAGGGTCTGGCTTCTCCCAGCGACTGCTGCTTGAGCTGCCTGGTATTTAAACAACAAATTCTCTTTTCTGTTTGGTTGGTTTCTGTTACCAGGAGTGCTGGCTTCTGCGACACCACCATGTACAGTTTGTACTGGGACAGTGGCTTCCCCAAGAGCCACCACAGCAGCACAGCCCTTAATGGGGGGAGTGGGTTTCGGGGGAGCTACCTGATCCTCCTGAGACAAGACTGTGGATCCTGCTGAATACAAAATCTGTTTCTGATGTTGGGATTGGACATAAAGGCGGGGGTGGGGTGGGGTGGGTGCAGAGGGGGATAAAATTCCATTGCTTGAGCCAAAGACTGTGTAAACTCTACTTCCGAAATTCCTATCCTATAGTTTCTGAGAGGCTTCGAGCTTGGAGCGCTGTATTGGAGCACCATCTCCTGCTGTGTGACCCTGGCAGGGGGATGGAGAGGGGTTGGGGGTGTGCTGTCTTCTTTAATTTATTAATCTATAGAACATGAGGAATAGCTTCAACTTGAAAGGCTGACTGAGCGGATTAATTAACAATATGCATAACTTTTTTCTAACAGTTCCTGCCTCTGCAAGGGAGGCTGACAGGACAACCTGAGTGGTTCCTGTGGCCCTGACTTCTGGCTTGCTTTAGTCCCCTCCCCTGAGGACTGAGTTGGAAACTGTGTCAGTAGGTTGAGTGACAGTCACCCCAGGGACAGTCGACCCCAGTGACAGTTGCCCCCATGACAGTCTAACAGTTGTCCCCTGTGACAGTTGTCCCCAGGGACAGTCACCCCCGGTGATAGTCCCTCCCAGTGACAATCACCCCCAGTAAGTCACTCCAGTGACAGTCACCCCATGACAGTCACCCCCAGTGACAGTTGCCCCATGACAGTTGCCCCCAGTGACAGTTGCCCCCAGTGACAGTTGCCCCCAGTGACAGTTGCCCCCAGTGACAGTTGCTCCCAGTGACAGTCACCCCAGTGACAGTCACCCCATGACAGTCACCCCCAGTGACAGTTGCCCCCAGTGACAGTTGCCCCCAGTGACAGTTGCTCCCAGTGACAGTTGCCCCTCTAACAGTCACTCCCAGTGAGTCACTCCAGTGACAGTTGCCCCCTAACAGTTGCCCCCAGTGACAGTTGCTCCCAGTGACAGTCACCCCAGTGACAGTCACCCCATGACAGTCACCCCCAGTGACAGTTGCCCCATGACAGTTGCCCCCAGTGACAGTTGCCCCCAGTGACAGTTGCCCCCAGTGACAGTTGCTCCCAGTGACAGTCACACCAGTGACAGTCACCCCATGACAGTCGCCCCCAGTGACAGTTGCCCCATGACAGTTGCCCCCAGTGACAGTTGCCCCCAGTGACAGTTGCCCCCAGTGACAGTTGCCCCCAGTGACAGTTGCTCCCAGTGACAGTCACCCCAGTGACAGTCACCCCATGACAGTCACCCCCAGTGACACTTGCCCCCAGTGACAGTTGCCCCCAGTGACAGTTGCTCCCAGTGACAGTCACCCCAGTGACAGTTGCCCCTCTAACAGTCACTCCCAGTGAGTCACTCCAGTGACAGTTGCCCCCAACAGTTGCCCCCAGTGACAGTTGCCCCCAGTGACAGTTGCTCCCAGTGACAGTCACCCCAGTGACAGTCACCCCATGACAGTCACCCCCAGTGACAGTTGCCCCATGACAGTCGCCCCCAGTGACAGTTGCCCCCAGTGACAGTTGCCCCCAGTGACAGTTGCTCCCAGTGACAGTCACCCCAGTGACAGTCACCCCATGACAGTCGCCCCCAGTGACAGTTGCCCCCAGTGACAGTTGCCCCCAGTGACAGTTGCCCCCAGTGACAGTTGCTCCCAGTGACAGTCACCCCAGTGACAGTTGCCCCTCTAACAGTCACTCCCAGTGAGTCACTCCAGTGACAGTTGCCCCCTAACAGTTGTCCCCAGTGACACCCACCTCTGTTGCCAGTCGCCCTGTGACAGTCACCTCTGTGACAGTCAGCCCCAGTGACAGTCACCTCCAGTGACAGTCACCCCCAGAGACAGTCACCTCCAGAGACAGTCAGCCCCAGTGACAGTCACCCCCAGAGACAGTCACCCCCAGAGACAGTCACCTCCAGAGACAGTCACCTCCAGTGACAGTCACCCCAGTGACAGTCACCCCCAGTGACAGTTGCCCCTCTAATAGTCACTCCTAGTGACAGTTGCCCCCCTAACAGTTGTCCCCAGTGACAGTCGCCCCCAGTGACAGTCAGCCCCAGCGACAGTCACCTCCAGTGACAGTCACCCCAGTGACAGTCACCCCCAGTGACAGTTGCCCCTCTAACAGTCACTCCTAGTGACAGTTGCCCCCCTAACAGTTGTCCCCAGTGACAGTCGCCCCAAGTGACAGTGACCCTCTCAGTGACAGTTACCCCTGTGACTGTCACCCCTGACATCAGTTATACTGGCACACAATTATTCTGTGTGATTCAAATGATAGACACAGAAGGAATTTTTTCAAATCATCTTTCAAATGTAAACTCAGGCTTTTCTGTTTCATGAATCAGCACCCATTGGTTTAAATCAGAGAGCATGAAATGTTTTAGGGTGAGAGACGTTTCAGCATGAGTGTGACCCAGGGGATTTCTTTGTACTATTTAGGTGATGAGATGTTGGTCCTTTCTAAAGCAGAACATGAAAGACTTGGATCAGATGCTGTAATTTAAATCAATAATAATAATAATGTTTCTATATTTTATAATCAATGTTATAAACATTATAGAGGGTCTGGGGGCTGGAGACATGGCTCAGTGGTTAAGAACACTTGTGTCAGAGGTCCCAAATTTTGTTTCCAGCACTCATATCAGGCAGCTCACAACCAAGGGCACTTGTACTCACATGTACATATCATACCCACACACACACACACACACACACACACACACACACACACACACACACAATTAAAAATGAAATAAATCTCTTTTTTAAAGGTCTAGAGAGAAGTGTGCTGGTATTTGGGAGAGTGAATTAGTTCAGGATCAGCCTGTCTGCACAGCCACAGTTGGGGCTGGGGTCTGTGTACACGGCGACAGCCGGGGCTGGGGTCTGTCTACACAGCGACAGTTGGGGCTGGGGTCTGTCTACACAGCAACAGTCAGGGCTGGGGTCTGTCTACACAGCAACAGTCAGGGCTGGGGTCTGTGTACACGGCGACAGCCAGGGCTGGGGTCTGTGTACATGACAACAGCCGGGGCTGGGGTCTGTGTACACGGCGACAGCCAGGGCTGGGGTCTGTGTACACGGCGACAGTCAGGGCTGGGGTCTGTGTACACGGCGACAGCCAGGGCTGGGGTCTGTGTACACGACAACAGTTGGAGCGACAGTTGGGGCTGGGGTCTGTCTACACAGCGACAGTCAGGGCTGGGGTCTGTGTACACAGCGACAGCCAGGGCTGGGGTCTGTGTACACGGCAACAGCCAGGGCTGGGGTCTGTGTACACGGCGACAGCCGGGGCTGGGGTCTGTGTACACGGCGACAGCCGGGGCTGGGGTCTGTCTGCACAGCCACAGTTGGGGCTGGAGTCTGTGTACACGGCGACAGCCGGGTCTGGGGTCTGTGTACACGGCGACAGCTGGGGCTGGGGTCTGTCTACACAGCGACAGTTGGGGCTGGGGTCTGTGTACACGGCGACAGCCAGGGCTGGGGTCTGTGTACACGACAACAGTTGGAGCGACAGTTGGGGCTGGGGTCTGTCTACACAGCAACAGTCAGGGCTGGGATCTGTGTACACGGCGACAGCCAGAACTGGGGTCTGTGTACACGACAACAGTTGGAGCGACAGTTGGGGCTGGGGTCTGTCTACACAGCGACAGTCAGGGCTGGGGTCTGTGTACACAGCGACAGCCAGGGCTGGTGTCTGTGTACACGGCAACAGCCAGGGATGGGGTCTGTCTACACAGTGACAGTCAGGGCTGGGGTCTGTGTACACAACGACAGTTGGGGCTGGGGTCTGTGTACACGGCAACAGCCAGGGCTGGGGTCTGTCTACACAGTGACAACCAGGGCTTGGGTCTGTGTACACAGTGACAGCCAGGGCTGGGGTCTGTCTACACAGCAACAGCCCAGGCTGGGGTCTGTGTACACAGTGACAGCCAGGGCTGGGGTCTGTTTACACAGCGATAGCCAGGGTTGGGTCTCTGGTGCAGATGGGTTTCTCATTTTATATCCTACAGGGAGGGAGTTTTAAAATATTACATCTAAAGGCTCAAAAAAGAAATCCAATCTGTATTGGGCCCCCCAATGCTATAAGGAATGCTCCGTGAGAAGTGGTAATTTAGCCCAAATCCTAAAACAAGGCCAGTGCACCCTCATGTTACTTTCCTCCTCACTGCTGGTCCCAGTTGAACAGCACGTCATCGCCACATACAGTCGCTGATGGTGACATCCGTCAGATGCCTGTAAATGGTCACATAGTTTAAGTTAGAAAGCCTACCTTTGGAGACACTGCCCCAGGGACCTATCAGCTCTTCCAAGATGGACACCACGCTATTTATAACCTTATTTGTGCACAGTACTATCTGGGAATAACTAAGAGCTCCAATTGCAGAGATTCTGACAACTGAAGATGATTCAGACAGGTGACAAAATGTTAAAAGTCATGGAAATGCTGTTTCCAAAGAAAACTTAATGTGGTGGAAAATTACAATATAACCTCACTTGAGAAAAAGACGTAAAATTACACATACGAATATGTATATAATACACTTTTAAATATATTTACATATTCATTTTAAAACGCTCTTAGAATCTGGGAAAAAGCAACCTCGAATTAAAATATGAAACAATCAAAATGTTAATAGCATTTGTCTCTTGGTAGCCAGATTATGCGCTCTTTAATGCTTTCTTTTTTTATTCATTTTCCTAATTTTTTTTAGTAATGCATATATATTATTAATATAATCAGGAAAGTGTCTGTTTCAATTATATTAAAAATATCATTTGGAATAGTCATTATCTAGAAAAAGAAAAGATTATGTTCAGAAAATAAAGAGCAAAGACCAAGGCTTTCGCTGTCCTCAACCTACTGACACAGTTTCCAACTCAGTCCTCAGGGGAGGGGACGAAGGTGAGCCGGAAGTCAGGGCCACAGGAACCATTCAGTTGGTTATGCTTCAGGTAATGCACGTGCAGAGGGTGTGCTATGGTTACCATGGCAACAGACTCAGTCAGGTCTTATCACCTAGGGATGATGTCATCCCTGGATCCAGAGGCTGGCTGTAAACAGCTTCTGATGCTAACACTTATCACTGGGGGTGACTGTCAGTGGGTGCAACTGTCTCTGGGAAGACTGTCACTAAAGGTGACTCTCCCTGGAGGTGACTGTCACTGGGATGATTCTCCCTGGGGGCAACTGTCACTGGGGTTATTGTTACTGGGAGCGACTGTCACTGGGACTGTCACTGTGGGTGACTGTCACTGGAATGACTCTCCCAGGGGGCAACTGTCACTTGCGGTGATTGTCACTGGGGGTGACTGTCACTGGGATGACTCTCACTGGGATGACTCTCACTGGGATGACTATCACTGGGATGACTGTCATTGGGGTGACTATCACTGAGACTACTGTCACTGGGATGACTGTCATTGGGGGTGACTGTCACTGACATCACCTCCTGAAAAGCAAATGTGAATTTAAACAAATTTAACATCTAGAATTTAAACAGATTATCTTTGGTTTTTATTAGAGTATATTAATTGGATAAAATAGTGAATGGGTTTCGCGGCAACTTTGATCATATCTGCTCCCACCCCCCTCTGTCACACCCACGCATACCCAACAGGCCCCTTCCTCCTTAAAAAAACAAAACAACACAACTCCGCCTTCCACTTCCCTGCCTTTTGTAAGGTCAGCGCACAGTCGCGTGCTTCATCATGGCCTCTTCACGCACAGCATGCACCATGCGCCGCTTCCCTCGCTCTCCTTCCCAGCCGGCCATCTTTTTGAAAAATCCTTTTTGTCTTCCCGAGTCTGGCTTATTTCACTCACTGTGAGGAGCTC
This sequence comes from Tokudaia tokunoshimensis, assembly GCA_036184795.1. NCBI lineage: Eukaryota > Metazoa > Chordata > Mammalia > Rodentia > Muridae > Tokudaia > Tokudaia tokunoshimensis. The sequence goes on from BTHU01000014.1 coordinate 2,455,711, forward strand.
ATGTGATTCTGTTCTCCTTTCGGTCGGGTACTGTTCTGTGCATGGACCACATTCTCCGTACGCTGTTGTCCGAGGACGACGCCTCGGCTGACCGCGTGACTCGGCCTCTGTGGACCGCGACACGGGAAGCCCGGGTCTACAGGGATCCCTGCTGCACGCAGTTTGCTGCCTTTGTTCTTGTGTCAGGAGTGGTATAGCTGATCGGATGGTGATTATATTTTTAGTTTTGGGGGAAACTTTGTGCTGATTTCCATAGTTACTGGACTTGTTTAAGTCCCTCCCCCCCCCCCAGCTCCCTCAGCATCTCTGTCTCCTTGATGAGAGCCATTGTGGCAGAGGAGAGAAAGAACCTTAGTGTGCTTTGGATTTTGCTAAAGATGAGCGCTTTTACTACTGCATTGGTTAGCCATTTATCCTTATCCTGAAAACGTCTCTTTACTGCTTTTGCCCACTTACTGACTGAAGTATTGTTTCTTTTGGTGTAAGACAATTTCCTAAACAACTCAAGCTCCCTGGGTCAGCGGGTCTTCCTGACTGACCTTCTGCTTCTACTCACAACCTGGATATGCACCTGACACAGCTCAGTTAGTAGATGACAGCCTAGCATACAAGTAGCCCTGGGTATCATGCTTAGTACAACACAAATTGGTCATGGTGAACCACACCTACAGTCCCAGGACCCAGAAGGTGGAGGCAGGAGGATAAAAAGTTCAGGGTCATAAAAAGCTACATGTAGAGCTTGGGCTACAAGAGACTCTGACTCAAATAAAAAAGAGTAAGAAGGAGGAGGGAGGAGGAAGAGGAGGAGGAGGAGGAGAGGGAGGAGGAAAGGGAGGAAGAGGAGGAGGGAAGAGGAAGAGAGGGAGAATGGTATCGGCAAAGCGTTGGTTTGCCTGAGGTGCACCACAAAGGTCTTGGGGGTTTTGAAGCATGAGGCTGACCGTGGTAGTGACCCACCAGTGGGAATTTAACGAGCTGGGTGGAGAGATTTTGGAACTCTGAGTCAGACAGTCTCCACGAGATAAGAACCAGTGATACCGCCAGGGTTGAGAGTAGCAGGGATTAGCACGGGAACATGCCATTCATTTTACTATTTCCCGAAACAATTGGTAGCATGTATTGAGCATTTATTAAATTTTAGTGCACATGTCAAGTTGTATGACAAGATCTTTCCTGGGAGATACAACACATACATCTATTCATCCCAGACAGGGAACCCAAGACAAACCAAAGTATGGGTACCACAAAAGTCAAATTTGGTGAACCCATGAGTTTTATTAATTACTTAAAGGAATATGGGTGAGGGGTTACAGGAGCAGAAATGACTCACAACTATATCATCAAAGCCCAGCCCAGCATGGATGACAGGTCACAAAAACTTGGAACCTGGAGCACACCACACAGCCTGCAGGCAGCTCAGCAGCTTGGAGAGTGTCCTTTCCAGGTAACAGCTGGTCTAAACCTCTTCCTGGCAGCTCTACTGATATCTGCTTCTTCCAGGCAGCTGACCTGGTCTCAGAATCTTCTCTGCAAACTTGGCTTGTCTAAGAGGAATTCTCAGCAGTCTTTACTGCTTAGTCTTGGGAAAAGGCACCTAGTGAATCTGCTCAGTTTCAGGGACTTCCTGAAGCTATTCTGAGTTGTTTCCCTTCTGTCTCAACGTGCTTTGTTGGGAGATGGAACATTTAATCCAGGAGGAAACTACTCCACAACACGAGTGCTTTGTAAATTTTACCCAGCTTAACCCTCCTGAACCAGACATCCCCACGAGCCCTTCTTTATTGAGAAGGAAGCTGAAGCACAGAGAGTAATTGATCCCTGTCCTTGGTCAGTAAGTATCAATAGAGTCAGATTCTAAACAGTCTTTCATTTATTGTCTTGGCCTGAAATTTATGCCACTAAGCAAGCTACCTTCACTGAGAGTTGTCATCTTCAAAATCAACTCACTTCATTCCCTCAGTTTACCGATGCAGATACTGAGGCTCATCCAATGGCAACGATGGAGAATGTGAGCCTAGAACCTGGTGCTGCTTTTATTTCAATGCATCCAGTGGTAATGGCTGGGACTTCAGACTGACCTCAAACTACCAAGGTAGCTTGTGATGGCCTTGAACATCTGAGCCACCACACCCAGTTTTATGAAATGTTGGAATTGCCACATGGTGGCTCACAGCCACCTGTAATGGGATGGGACGCCCTACTTGACTGTGTGTTTCTTTCTGTCCTCTTTCAAATCATTCACCGTTTTAAAAGTTGCCTTTCAGAGCTTTGTCTGCTATCTCTTTGCTGTCTTCGGATTCAGTTTTCTCATATTTCTTGTGCTTAGTGCTGATATCTGCACACCTGTTGAGAGATAGATCTCTCATTTTTAAGGGAGAGACTTCCTAGAGAACAGCCTTCTTTTAGGGGCTCAATCCCAAGGCCGGTTTAAAGATAAGAAAACAAGCTACGTTATCGATAGCACAAAACAAATGAGATGCATAAATATAGGAAAATCCAACAGAAGGCAAACACTATGCCACCAGTTAACGACAGGAAGAAGGACCAAAACTGACACAGAACACATGAAAGTTTAAAATTAATAAAAATAAAATTAGCATGAATCACACAGTAACAAGGGGGATCAGGAAAGAAAAAAAATGAACAAGGCAAGGTTTTTAAAGAGAAGAGGGAAGAAAAATAAGAAGAGGGGTGATAAAAATCTAGTTAAAAATAAGTAAATAAAATTAGATAAATTTTGAGAAATTATGGGAAGGAAGGAGGGAAGCAAGGAGAGAAAGGGAAGAAGGAAGTAGGGGGAGGGGAAGGAGGAGACAGAGGGAGAGACAGGGAGAAGGGGGTGGGGAGGAGGAATTCCGTCTAACCAAGGCACTAGGAGGAATGCTTTCTTAACCTCGCAGAGTGCCGACCAGCACCTTGGCTGGAATTATTTTGTTTTCACTTTTCTCTGGATCCATTAGGTAAGGGGGAGGGGAGCGGAGCTCGTCTGAGCCTTGTTTTCAGCCTTTCTGACCTCCCCCATTTCCTGAGGAGCCAGTTAAGGATACTTTGTTGGGGGATGGGGACGAGAATTGTTTTCTCGCAGACTTCTTTCATTCAAATCCAGTTACCTGAGGACTTCAGTGGTCTGTAGGCTGGCCTCCAAAAGGAGCCCCAAGTCCATGCCTCCAAGGCACGCGTCCTTACTGTGATCTATCCCCAAAGGCCTCAGAGAGTGGAAGAAGCAGAGAACTGAGTTCTATGATGGAGCAGGGGCACTATGGGAAGGGAGCACTGGCCTCGGGCTTGGTACTATCAGCACTGGCCTCAGTAAACCTCATAGCTGCTTTGGCTACTTGACATGGAAGAAAGCAGCCAGCCACCCTGCCCTGCACAATTTATATTCCCCAGTCTTAAAACCTTTAGTGGTCATGAGGATTAGTCTTGTCAACTTGACAGGATTTAGAGTCAATCTAAGAGGCACGCCCCTGGGTGTGTCTGCAGGGATGTTTCTAGACACAAATAATAGAGAAGAAAAGACACATCCTTAATGATATGTTATTTCTCTGACGCTAAAATGAGCCAATTTAAACCAGGTTAGATTATACTATGGCAGATTTATTGGGAGAGTCCAAGCTGCACTTGGGAGAGTTCACTGGCCCCAAAAAACCAAAGCCAGGGAAGTTGTCATGGGAAAAGGTGTGGGGGTGGGGATTAAGTGATAAGGAAGAGAGAGAGAGAGAGAGACAGAGAGAGACAGAGAGACACGAATGCAGAGAGAGAAGAGGGGAAGAGAGAGAGCAACCGAAATGTCTGGATTCTATAGGGAGAAGCCTCTGGGGGGAAGGGCAGCCCAGCCCCGGGCTGGAAAGTTCAGGTTGGGGGCAGGGTATACCAGATAAGGACTGAGGGATGCTGGGAGAACCCAAAGCAAGGTCTGCTTTGGTATGTAAAATATGCACCTCGGTCCCTTCCAGGGTCAAAACCAAACACTCAAAGTGGGCAGCGCTGTGATCATAAAAAGAGAAAGAGGTTGGAGAATATGTTCTGCGGCGGTGTGGGGGAAGGAGGTGTCAGCGGGCCCATGCCGGGGCATCCCTTCCCCCTGAGGGACCAGACACACACCGGCATAGTATAGAATAGAGTCTATTCAGGGCATGGGATGGGAGTTAAAGGGTTGTAGAGGCAGAGAAAGGCAGAGAGAGGGAGAGAGTAGAGAAGCAGAGGGCAGCCATGACCACGTGGACAGAGTGGGGAGGGGAGGAGAGTCCAAGAGGGGGCAAGAGAGAAGCTGAGAGTGAGAGAGGTAGGAGAGGTAAGTGAGATGAGAGAGAGAGAGAGAGAGAGAGAGAGAGAGAGAGAGAGAGAGAGAGAGAGCTGTTGCCAGGTAATTGTGGGGTGGAGTTTAGACAGAATCCTGACAAGCAGCACCTTCCTATTGGGAACGTGCGTGATAGCTCCGATGTAGTTGATGCCCATCCGACTGCAGCTTCAGCTGGGCAGTGGTGGCACACGCCTTTAATTCCAGAATTTGGGAGGCAGAGGCAGGCGGATTTCTGAGTTCGAGGTCAGCCTGGACTACAGTGTGAGTTCCAGGACAGCCAGGGCTATACAGAGAAACCCTGTCTCAAAAACAAAACAAAAACCAAAAAAAAGAATAAAAAGATTTCAGCTTCTTCACCTAGGAGCTCCTCTAACACTGGTTTGCTCCTGCTGAGACGTCCATCATCATAGACCAAGAAGCAGCCTGTCCTTAGCCTTTTGGCGTGCAGATGGCCACTGATGGAATACCAAGACCCAAGGGCATGGGTTCTACTTCAAGCATTCCCACAGGGTGTGTATGTGTGCATGTGTGTGTGTGTGTGCGTGTGTATGTGTATGTGTGCGTGCATAAAATGCAGTACTGGAGGTACTGATCGCTTTGGACCTTCCAATCCCAGCTCTTAAACACTGACACTCTGAGCATCTTTCCCATTTTTATTATTTTAGAGATTTCTAAGTTGTTAGGTCTTAGTAAATGAATCCCCCCTAATCTTTTTCTTGAACGATTGATCTGTTTCACCATGTGAGGAATGCGTATTGGAGACTCTGTATTCGGAATAGTACTGTGTAGACATAGTTGTCTATGCCCTTTCTTAACATTTCACCAGGCTTCCAGCCTCCCTTACTCCAGCCTAGAGAAACATCAGTGCTTCCGAACTCTGACATTTCCCTTCTCCCAGGCTGCTTCCTACTCAGGCAGTCAGGGAGCCTGCTGCAGGTTTTGGTTGTCGGCTCATAACCTCTGAGGTCCACCCCATGCCGTGTGCCTGCACACACAGACACACACACACACACACAGACACACACACACACACAGACACACACAGACACACACACACACAGACACAGACAGACACACAGACACACACACACACAGAAACAGACACACACACACACAGACACACACACAGAAACAGACACACACACATACACACACACACACACACACACATACAGACACACACACACAGACACACACACACCCCTCAGGTTGTACTTGAACCCACAGGGAATGGATGCCTGGCCCATATAGCCATTGGGAAGAGTCTGACCCCAGACGCCCTTTGAAGTTACCCTGTGAAACTTCAGTTTTTCATTTCTACTTCATAATACCAGGTCGTACCTGTGTGTGTGTGTGTGTGTGTGTGTGTGTGTGTGTAAGGTGGGAGCTGCAGATGGTGACAGGAGATCAGAAGGAGCCGGGTAAAAACCTAAACACACTGGGGACAGAAGTTCACTATGCATTTGCCTCTCCTGACCATAGTAAGCACTCAACATATATTGTGGAGTAAACTGTGTTTTGAGCACGTGGACTTACTACCAGTCTCCACTAATTGTGTGATCACTGTTGCTGGGCACCGTTGATTGATATAACACATATCAAAACAAACAAACAAACAAAAAACCCAAAAAAACCCAAGAACTTCTTTCTACAACTCCTTCAGGATGTGCGTTATTATTCCCTGTTTCGGGAAATATTAAGAAAGTGTGGCTTTGTCAGATGTGCACCACAAAGGCCGTGGGGGATTGGAAGCACGGGGTTGGCATGGTAGTGACCCGCCAGCGGGAACCTAGCAAGCTGGGTGGAAAGATTGTGGAGTTCCGAGTCAGTCTGAAAGAGATAAAACAAGTCAGCCACGGCCCGCCAGTGCATGACCGCTGGGGCAGAGGCATAAGCACGGGAACGTGCCGGCTCATTTTTTAAAATATTTCCCACAACAATTCCCTTGATACAAACAAGGAAACTGACACACCAAGTAGTAAACTTGACTGAAACAGCTAGTTTGAGTGAGCGTTTGCAGGATGCTGAGCTTCTGAACTGCCCAGAAACAAACACTGGGCAAAAGGAAAGGAGTTGCAGTCTCTTCCCAGGGGCTCAGCAAATCCCCTTCCCAGGCCAAATCTCTGCACTGCAAGAAAAGCCTTGGTGTCACTGTCAGAGGATAGAAGCATTATCCAGAGTCTTTTAATGATCATATCAAGGATGATTTTAAGATCATTTCTGTCTGTCCAGCACTGATAAGTAAAGTTGATCTCTTCCTGATATTTCCTGACCTTTATAGACCGGCAAAAATACCAACACCCCAGGCAAGCACTCTAACACCAGCCCTACATCAGTGGCTCAGCTCAGTAAGTACCGACCTGTGGTCAAGTGTGTAGGAAGGAGACCTTCCTTCTCCCTTGGACAAGCCTTCTCCTGGGCTCCTGGGCTCATTTCCATTTAGCCAGCATGTAAGTGAAAGACAGTGGGTTACACTTGATAGGGTTCACCAGGCCAGCCTAGAGGTGCTGTCCTCACCCCATCCACGCGCACCTACAAGGGAAGGTGCGCAGGAGAGCCTAGCTGCGTGTTTTGGCAGCCATCAACGTAATTGGCACATGTAGAAGACACTATCCTATACCAGATGTCCTGGCTCTAATGAAGGATTCATTTGGGCTCACGGTAGCCCATGATGGTTAGCTTCCTTGTTTCTGGGTCTGGGCAAGGCTACGCATCACAGCAGAAGGGTGTGACAAACAGAACTTCAAGGGAAGCAGGAAGTACAGAGAGATAGGAAGGAACAGTGTGCTGGCTGGTTTTGTGTGTCAACTTGACACAGGCTGGAGTTATCACAGCTAAAGGAGCTTCAGTTGAGGAAGCGCCTCCATGAGATCCAGCTATAAGACATTTTCTCAATTAGTAATCAAGGGTGGGAGGGCCCCTTGTGGGTGGTACCATCCCTGGGCTGGTAGTCCTGGGTTCTATAAGAAAGCAAGCTGAACAAGCCAGGGGAAGCAAGTCAGTAAGTAACATCCCTCCATGGCCTCTGCATCAGCTCCTGCCTCCAAGTTCCTGCCCTGTGTGAGTTCCAGTCCTGACTTCCTTTGGTGATGAACAGCAATGTGGAAGTGTAAGCTGAATATAGCCTTCACTCCCCAACTTGCTTCTTGGTCATGATGTTTGTGCAGGAACAGAAAGCCTGACTGAGACAGACAGCAAGATGCGGTTCCCAAGGGCATACGGCCAAGGACCTGCTTCCTCCAGCTAAGGCTTCCAGCGCCTCCCAGAACAGAGCCGCCAGCGGAGGGCTAAGCCTTGAACACAGAAGCCTGTGGGTGTGGGCTTCATATTCAAGCCATAGCTGTCACAAAACCCGGATGTTCAGAACTGAGTGAGATCCACCAAGGGCTTGCTAATCCCGTATGCTACGCTGTTCCTTTCGTTGTCTTCTGGCTGGCAAAATGCCGGCTGGAGCGGAAGCCAAGCCACAGCAGGAACAGTTATCCAAACTTTATATACCTGTGACGTCTAAATTCCACTTATTAGCCGGGCGGTGGTGGCGCACGCCTTTAATCCCAACACTTGGGAGGCGGAGGCAGGAGGATTTCTGAGTTCGAGGCCAGCCTGGTCTACAAAGTGAGTTCCAGGACAGCCAGGGCTATACAGAGAAACCCTGTCTCGAAAAAACAAAACAAAAAAAACCAACAAAACAAAACAAAACAAAACACTAAATTCCACTTATCGACCAGTTAAGACATAGGTCGCCTCCACTCAACTTACTTGTGAGTGGTTATCAGTTGGACATAGCTTCTGGGTAGGGATGGGCGGCCGTGTGTCCTCTCCTCTCCTCTGCTCTAGCACCCCATCTGGTGCAGACCTGCGCAGGCCATGTGCGTGCTAACACGGTCTCGTAGTTCACATAAATTTTGATCCTGTTGATTTAGAGGGTCTTGGTTTTTTGGTCTTCATCCCCTCTGGATCTTCTCTCCTCCTCTCCCCTCCTCTTCTCTTCTCTTCTCTTCTCTTCTCTTCTCTTCTCTTCTCTTCTCTTCTCTTCTCTTCTCTCTCTTTCTCTCTCTCTCTCTCAGATGTGTGTGTGTGTGTATATCTATGTGGGTGTGTGTATATATGTGAGCATATGTATGTGTGTGTGAGTATATGTATATGTATATGTGTTTGTGTGTGTGTGTTTATGTGTATGTATGTGTATATGTGTGTGTTTATGTGTGTATGTATGTGTATGTGTGTGAGTGTATGTGTGTATATGTGAGTGTGTATATGTATGTGTTTATGCTTGTGTGTGAGTGTGTGTGTGTATGTGTGTGTAGGGGAAAATAAATCATAAAAAACTTTGGATTTGACGGAGACCTCCCTTTTTAGTTTTCCTCCAAGGAAGTCTCACTGGGGAAACAAACTACTCTGAAAGGTTGGCTGTGGCCCAGCAGTGGATGCCAACAGAAAACGAATTTGTGGGGGCTGGAGAGATGGCTCAGCGGTTAAGAGCACTGACTGTTCTTCAGGAGGTCCTGAGTTCAAATCCCAGCAACCACATGGTGGCTTACAACCATCTGTAATGAGTTCTGATGCCCTCTTCTGGCGTGTCTGAAGACAGCTATGGTGTACTTACATATAATAAATAAATAAATATTTAACAAAAAAAAAAAGAAAGAAAGAAAATGAACTCACTGGCATCTTCAGGGTTTCGTTGTTTCTTTTTCTTTTTAATTTTTTTTTTAGCTTTTATTTTATCTCATTTTGTTTGTATATCTTTAAATTGTTTTCTCCCTTTTTATCCTAGAGGTCCTTTACATACATTATGGCTTCCATTGTAGTATTGGTATGGGATTCCTGAGTATGGGAATGAGAGAGCCTCTGCGTGTATATCTGTGTCTTGTGCCTTTTCTTGGGCTTCTTCTTCACGTTTGTTTGTTTCCTCCTATTCCAATGTGCCGAATTTGTTCTACCATTGTATTGTATTGTATTGCATTGCATTGTATTGTATTACATTACATTTTATTATATTCCCTTAGAAGCCTCTTTGTTTTCTAAGAAGAGACACAAAGGGGGTGGATCCAGACAGGAGGGTAAGTGGGGAGAAACTGGGAGGGGTAGAGAGAGAGGGGACACCGTAATCAGAATATACTGTATGAGAAAAAATCAATCTATTTTTAATAAAAGGAAACAAAAAATAGTCACCCCTACTGATGGGAACTGTCGGGAAGGCACAGACCCTACAGACATGGCCCCAGGTAGGGGTGCCAGCATGATCTCCGCGTGACCGAGCTTGAACTAGAGTCTTCCATACAGATAAACTTTCGGTCTCTGTGTTAGAAACTAATTTTACCCAAAGTGAATTCATTTGTGTTCAGTCTAATATCTTCTAAGTAACGTCTAATGTGGTTGAATATTTCCCAAGGAACGCAGTAGCGGCTCTCTTAAGCCACCGTGGTTACAGGCTAGTCTGGTTTTTCTTGACGTATGTTTAAATGCTGAGGATGCCCTTGGAGTGAAGTGCAGGAACACTGAGGGCAAATCGACCAGAGGTTAATTTAACGGAGGCCTAAGCTGATGTGCTTGCCTGTGCTTGTGCACCAGGGTCTAACAAGCTGAGCTCCCTCCATTGGCTGTGTAAACACCATTAAAGCACACTGGTCACGTGTACACCCTACCAATAGAAGGGGTTTAAAGAACTGTGTTAGAGGAAGTCAACTGGTGCGAGTTAGGAGTTGGGGGCAGACGGGAGGGCAGGGGGTGTTTGAGCTCTTGAATTTTAATTGAACTATAAACAAGGGCTTATGATAAAAGAAGCTCCCAGTTCGCTCATTGTATGCCCCCCTTGGGGGGTTTCAGTGTAAGCAGGATTTAATAGCACACCTGTCCCCCTAGGGCACCCTTCCTCCCCACTTTCCTCTAGTTCAAGGGACTGAAAGACATGAACAATAGATTCTGAAATCTTGGTGCTTTGAAGGTGGATTATGCAAAGAACACTCCGGAAGCCAAGGCTGAGGCCTCTCAGAGGAGGTTCCTGGCTCAGGACTCAACTGGAAGTTAGTTTAAGCCTCAGGAGCCTCTGCTACCCTGAGAGCCACCGAGGCACAGGGCAGCCAAGCGTTAATATCTAGGGGACTCATTACCCAGTTTGCAGTTTATCCACAGAGATAGAGGGAGTCCCATGAGCATCTAAGTCATCTACTCTCTGGTTCTGTAGCCTGATGCCGTATCAGAATCCCAAGGACAAGGTATTTTTCACCAGGTCCTTTGGTGGACCTAATAGGAAGTCCCAGTAAGAACCCTGGGTTAGGCCTTCACTCCTCTCCTGGAGGTGAGCCCACCATAAGGTTGACTATCTGGATACAGAAAGGAGGTGTAGACAGCAGTGTCAGGTGAGTTTGTGACCAGTCTTCATAACGGACAAGACAGTATCACGCATCCTAAGCTGGTCATTCACAGTTTAGGCCAACGCGATAGCTTGGTTTTGTTTTCCTTCCTGCTCATTGAATCTTTTCCAACATCCAATAAATACAGGCTCTGCAGCATAAGACAGCAGAGAAAGGGCTGGTCCCTGTCCTCAAAGAACTCAGCACCCTTTTGCCAGGGAACATCAGGTTCCTCTTATTAGTAGCCCTTGGTAAAGGCATAAGATAAAAATGTAAAATTTTTAATGTTTTTTTCTGGGATTGCTTGATCTTCTGTTTTGTTTTTCTTTTTAGGCAGGCAGGGTCTTACTAGGTAGACGTGGCTGGCCTGGAGTTTGCTCTGATAAATGCTTCCTGAGTTCTCTGATAAATCTCCTGAGTTCTGGAATTAAAGGTGTACACCATGACCCCGGGCTGAAGCTTTTCACCTTGCAGAAATAATTAAGACTTGTCCATGTCCCTTCTCTAAACCCACTCACAAAAAGGTATGTACACACAGATATACCCATAGACATACACACAGATGCACATACACACACAGATGCACACACACACACAGATACACCCACAGACATACACACAGATGCACACACACACACACACAGATACATCTACAGACATACACACAGATGCACACACACACACACACAGATATACCCACAGACATACACACAGATGCACACACACACACAGATGCACATACAACATAGATACACCCACAGACATACACACAGATGCACACACACACACAGATACACCCATAGACATACACACAGATGCACATACACACACAGATGCAAACACACACACAGATACACCCATAGACACACACATACACACACACACACACACACACCTTTCAAAGCGAGAGGGGGCTGAAGTTGCTTCAAGTGCCCACCACCAGCCTGTTATCTTTTAATATAGAATTTATTTGCAGGAGAACCTGGTGGATTAAGATTTAAGCAAAGCCCTGGAATCCTAATTAGCTTCTGATTGGCAGGAGCCCCCGTCCAAGGCCTCTGCACACAGATGCTTCCTCATTCCGTTCTTCAGCTAAGATTTGAGCTTTACCGTTTACCAGCCACTGTGCTAGGTACTGGACACGTAATACACAGACAGACACACAGATACACACACACACACGACCATCTTGACTTCACTGACACTTAGACTCAAGCAAGGAACACAAGAATCAAAGACATACTACTGTGATGAGCAAAGCCACACAGGACAGGACACATGACTGACCATTGGCAGGCCCCAGAGAACTTGATCTTCATGAACCTCACATGGGGTTGAAGATGGGGTGTATCTGAAGAATATGGTGGTGGAATCCGTTCCATAAGAAAAGAGCTGAAGTAAAATGGGTGGGCGGGTGGTCTTCACATCCACGGGAGCTCCAGAGAACTTCCCGAAGGCTCTGTGAGGTCGCCAGTGTTTCTGTGAAGGGACTAATGGTATTGCCCTTTCTGTTGGATTGATTGGCATTTGCTCTGATACCAGTTTGAAAGCACAGATGGGTAAACTTCTGGTTAGAACCAAGCTAATTCAGTACTAATCAAAGTAGGGGCAACAGAGCACCCCCAAAGTCGCTGTGCTAATATCCTCCACCCTGTGCCTGTGAACCCCACCCACGTACCTGCCACTTAACGGTGCCTTTGATTAAGCAGAAGTTATTTCTTTTATTAAATCACAGCCCTAGAGCATACATCTTTTTAATATTCTGTGTGGCAAATGGGAAGCTTGCACAGTGTTCTCCAACTCCACACAGCAGCGCGGCAGTGGTGGTGAAGAAAGGCGTCTGTTTGATTTTTTTTTTTTTTTTTGAGTTGCAAAGAGAATGAGCTGCCTTTGTTGTAGAATATTGGGAAAGAAAAATAGATAAAAAAACAATTTTAAAAATCTGACACACTTTGGTTATTCAAACTTGATGAGTTAACAGAGATTTTTCTTGTAAACGAATAAATTGGATTTGCCACTTCAAGGAAAAGAACTGATAGCTTTTGTTGCCCAAGATAGAATTCAGGCTTTGAAACACTACTAGAAATAGTAGAAAACCAGTTGCCACACCTAAGGGCATGTCACAGAAAGGCTTCAGTGAGTTTGCTGTGAGCTAATTAATGCCGTTTTTTTTAAAGTGGTATAGAATTTCAGGTGTCACCGTTTAGAAAAATGATATAACTCTATGAAGTAATCTTTTCCAAAGAACTGATCTTGAGGTTCTAAGTCTTAGAGTCAGAATCCAAGGTCACACTTGGGTAAAGCATCCATGAGGTGTAGGAGGGCCCTGGTGGATTTTAATGTAACAGAGAAGTTTCATTGACATAGTTTCTTGCAACACCCCGCCCTCCATCCCACACAGGCTAGCCTGAACCTGCTAGGTAGCCAAGGATTACCTTGACCTCCTGACTCTCCTGCCTCTGCCTCCAGGTGCTGGGATTGCAGCCATGAACCACCGAAGGAGTCAGCGCAGGGCTGGGGACTTAGAGCTGCCTTCCCGCTAAGCCGCACTCCCACCACCGACGAGCCACACTGCGTGCTCAGGACTAACTTTCCAGAAACTATCAGTTGTTCAGTTTTTCTCTAGTGTACACAAAGAACATCTACAGCAATCAGAGAAAGCTACCAAACCCTTTGTTTGTTTTGTTTGTTTGTTTGTTTCTTTTTAATGGTACTGGGGATAAAACCCAGGCCCATTCAGGCTTGGCAAGGGTTCTACCACTCAACAACATCTCCAGCGTAAAGTACAGGTCTGGGACCTATGGGCTAATGGCTCAGGGTACAAAGATGCTTATTGCCAGGTCTGATGACACACATGGCAGTTAGAGAGAACCAGCTCCTGCAAGTTGTCCTTTGATCTCTACATGTGAGCTGTGGCGAGTGCACACACACACACACACACACACACACACACACACAGAGAGAGAGAGACATACACACATACACACACACACACACACAGAGAGAGAGAGAGAGAGAGAGAGAGAGAGAGAGAGAGAGAGAGAGAAATATGCCCTGGCCTTCCTGGACTGGAGGTCTGAAGTCAAGGAGCAGATGGCATTACCCATGAAAAGTCATCCAGGGTCTCTGTTCTGCCCTGGCAATGGAAGTAAGTTGACTAAATCAGTGTTCTTCAACGGATTAGCGGAGACCATCTACCCAGTGAAAGAGAGTATGCTAGGTCTTTGTTCATAACACTTAAAAAAGTCATTGTTTGACTTTTCAAGACTGAGTCTCACTATGTAGCCCTGGCTGGCTTAGAATTTGCTCCGTAGAACAGCCTGGCCTTGACCTGGTCGATCTGTCTGCCTCTTAGGAGTTGGGATTAAAGTGTGCTACCACACTGAGCCAAAAACAATTTTTTAATCTTCAAAAATAATGCTTTAGTTATATATTTTAGTCATGAAAGAACAGACTGATTATATACATATATTGTAATAAATCCCATATACATATATGCCCACTTATATACACATAAGTGTACATACACACACACACATATGGGATTTATTACAGTGGCTTACTAGTCTAACAAGGGCCGTCCAACAGAAAGTCCAAGGGTCCAGTAGTTGTTCGGTCCACAAGGCTGGATGTCACCGCTGGCCTTCAGTATACACCCAAGAACTAGACTCCAACGCCAGTGTAAAGAGGGTGAAGGCAAGCATCCACAAAGCTGCAGTTTTGTAAGTCCCTTACAAGAACTGCCGTGAGAAGGTGTGGCCCAGAGTTAGGGTGACTCTTCCCACCTCAAGAGATCTGGGTGTGTCCTCCCTCAAATGATTCAGTTAGCTAAAAGTCCCTCACAGGTGTACCCTGTGATTTTTTTTTTTTTTTTAGTCAATTCCAAGAGCAATCAAGTTGACAACCAAGAATAGCCACCACAAATCGGGCAGATTTTCTTCGTATACCACTACAAAGGAAGAGGCCCACAGAGGACTGAATTCAGAAACTAACACAAAAACTCAGCTGTTTTCAGTTAATTCAGACGTGAAGAAAATGCTGCTGTTAGCCTGTTTTGGGAACTAGCTGTTTTTCATAAATATATTCATGCCAAAATCTACTGGTTTTTACTATTGCTATTTTTAAGTAAACTACAAACACATATTTTTGAATTCCTCAGTTTTAATTTCTGACATGAAACAGTTGATTTATATAACACACATGCACAAAACCTCTCCAATTATCAATGTTTCATAAGGGTTTGAAAGAGTCCTCTGACCTCAATGTTTAAGAACTGCCGGAATGAATTATTTTGCAGTAACCTAGTAGTGTTGAATTTCGGGGTCTAAACTCAGCGAATGTCTATTTCTCTCTCAGGCATAATCCGTCGCACTGAAGACAGCTGGGTGCTGACTCAGCAGCTCTGAATCCTGACTCAGCAGCCTTGAGGACGCCATTTTGTGGTTCTGCTGCTTCAACGCATGAATGCCAGGACGGCCGCTATACGACAGAAAACTGGAATGTGGCAAGCAGGCTCTTCGCTGTTCTGACGTGTCATTTCTAACAGCTCGTGTAGCAGAACTAGTCACATGACTTCACCCCCAGGTAAGTGGACTGGGAAATGTGAGAAAGCTTGCAAAGATTTAGAGAGCAGAATATGACTCTCTGAACCGGTCCACACAGAGAATTTGCAATGAGAAGCTGCATCTCCACAGGGAGAGAAGGTAGGCACATCTCAGATGGAGTGAGATGAGGAAAACAGAAGCCATATTGTGCAGACCCGCTCCAAAGGCTCAATCTAGCTGGTTGGCTAAAGGGTTGACGGTAGAAGCTGGCTTTATCTTTTGAAGGATTACAGACGCTGGGGAAGAAAATGAGTACTGAGGAACAGGCTGGTTTTGGTCCATTCCTACCGTAAATACGGCTAATTTCCATCACGGCTAATGCTACATTTGCCAATTGGAAGTTATGTAAAAGCAATGTCCTTGTTGTTATTTCGTCTTTGTAAAGCACACGTATATTTTATGTATAGTAATATAATTTAGTTCTGTTTAGTTCTAGGTGTGTTGAATTTCGGGGGGAAAAACACAGAGAATGTAAATTTCTCTCTCAGGCATAATCAGTTGCACTGAAGTCATCTGGCCTCTGAATGGCCCGTCCATCCATCCATCCTCCCACCCATCCATCCACCCATCCATCTGTCCACCCATTCATCCATCCACCTATCCATCTGTCCACCCACCCATCTGTCCATCCATTCATCCATCCACCCATCCATCCATTCATCCATCCATCCATCCACCCATCCATCTGTCCACCCACCCATTTGTCCATCCATCCATTCATCCATCCATACATCCATCCATTATCCATCAATCCATCCACCCATCATCCATCCACTCACCATCCACCCATCCATCTGTCCATCCATCCATCCATCCATTCATCCCCCCACCTATCCAACCACCAATCCACCCATCCATACATTCATCCACCCATCCATCCATTCATCCACCCATTCATCCACCAATCCATCCATTCATCCACCCATTCATCCACCAATCCATCCATCCATCCACCCATCCATCCATTCATCCAGCCATCCATCCATTCATCCACCCATCCACCCACCTATCCAACCACCAATCCATCCATTCATCCATCCATCCACCCATCCATCCATTCATCCATCCACCCATCCATCCATGCTTCCGTTAGTCCTCCTCGTCTTGCCTCCAGGACAAAAGCCTGGGTGTGTGTCTGTCCCTTAAGGATCACCAGATGCTTCCTCTATTAGCTCATCTCCCCAGAGTCATGTCTGTAAACGCTCAAATTTGCAGTGTAACAACCCCTCTGCCAGCTGCTTTCGGGGGAGGGGGGCAGAAAACCACTAGTAAGACCTTGCTTGGGTTTTTAGCTCCTTCTGAATTATGTGAAAAGTCACAAGAATAAAAGCATTTAAAGAGACTATAACTAAAGTTATAAAAAAAAAAAAAACCTTTGCAAGATTGTGCAATGGGTGGGAAAATCTCAGCATTTTCCAGCCTGTTCCAAAGGGAACCAGATGACTGTCTCATGGGATAAGGCAAGAGAGAGTCTCCCCATCACAGAGGCCTCTTGCTCAGGTGACCTATGACCTATGGCTTGCTCCAGGAGAGAGCCATGACCCTTACCAACCCACAAGCTAGTTCATCTGCATTTATTTCTCCAGTTCTCAGAGCAGACTGGCAGCTTGTCACACCTGAGCTGGCACCTGGGCTGCTGCTATTTAAGTAACTGCTCCAACACAACAGGTGTAGTTCAGGAACTCTCACACACACACACACACACACACATGCACACACACACATGCACATACACACGCACACACACACAGCACCACACACACACACACACACACACACACACACACACACACACACACTGCAGCAGGCCATATGGATTCTCAATTTTTTTTTTTGTTTAAAGAGCTTGCCTGGCTCAGGTGGCAATCTCTCCCTTGTTTCTCTCACTCTTCCTTTTCCTTCTTCCTCTGTTTCTCTCTCCTCCCTTTCTCCTTCCCCGTCCCTCCTTCCTCCCTCCTCTTTCTTCTTCTTTTCCTCCTTTTCTGTCCTCTTCATATGAAGCCACACGCTACCGTTTCCCACAGCTGTCTTGTCCTCCCTCTCACAGTCACCCCCCCATCACCTCCCCCCCAACCCCCCATCCCCGCTCTTCCTGCCGAACAGACAACAGAACCTCCATTAGCTGGGTTCAAATCACTCTGACCAAAGCATCCAAGAGAAACAACTTAGGGGCAAAGGGTCATCTCAGTGGGAGGCAGAGGGGCTTCTCCGCTGTGATAAAGCACTGGCCAAAAGCAACTGTGGGAGGACAGGGTTTGTCTGGCTCTCAGCTTACTGTCCATCATCAAGGGAAGCTGAGACAGTAACTCAAGCCTGGAGTTCGGACCTGATACAGGACATGAGTTTTGCTGGCTGCCTGGCTGCCTTTCTTACGCAGCCCAGGCCCGCTTGCCTGGGGACAGCACAAGCCCACAGTGGGCTTGGCCCTCCTATATCAATAGCAATTAACACAATATCCCACAGCCTGATCCGGTGAAAGCAGTTCCTCAGCTAAGGTTCCTTCTTTCTGGTGTGTCAAGATAACAACTAACATTAACTGTAGTGTTAGAAATTCTGGTGTGTCAAGATAACAACTAACATTAACTGTTGTGTTAGAAAGCGGCTCATATTTGGACAGATCATGCCAGACCAACACAGCCCCACGAGAAGAGCTTTTATTGCAGAGGAAGCAAGGAAGAAAGAGGGCAAGGGGTTGTTGAGGTCTCTGCCTTTTATTCAAGCCGTGATGTAGATAGATACCAGGTAATCACACACACCATCGCACACAGGTGAGGCTCGTGCCAGGGATGTGTGTGTGTGCATGTGGTGGGGGTTACCATGGCAACAGACACAAGCGGGTCCTTGTTGCCTAGGGGTGACATCATCGCTGGATTCGGAGGCTGACTGTAAAGCCGCTTCTAATGCCAACGTGAACCATGACAGTAGTTCACTTCATAAGGAGATGGGTCAGGACACTGAACAGGAAGCAGCCGGTATAACTAAGAAGCTACCTTTCAGTGACTTCTTCTACCTAGGCCCTGCCACCCAAAGTTTCTGGAACATCCCAGATAGTGCCAGCTGCTAAGAATCGGGCATCAATTAACAGCTCTGGGAGATGCTGTTAATTCAAAGTGAAAATCTTCTAAGCAGAAGGGAGACACTCTTGTCAGCTCAGGGTTGTATTACCGTTCAAAGGTTTTCCAGAAACTACGGTGTCTGATACACAGTGTTCAAGGAAACACAGGTAAGGTAGCCAGTGTGGCAGATGGCATAGACTACAAAGCCTGGCTGCATCATTTGCTCACAGTCTCCCTTGAAACATGGCACATCTATGAAACATGGTACATGTATGAAGCTTGCCACATATATGAAACATGGTACATTTATGAAGCTTGTCACATCGATGAAACTTGCCACATATATGAAACATGGTACATGTATGAAGCTTGCCACATGTATACAACATGTCACATATATGAAACATGACACATGTGAAACATGCCACGCTTATAAAACATGCCACATATATGAAGCATGTCACATATATAAAACATGGCACATATATGAAACTTGCCACATAGATAAAACATGCCACAGCCATGAGCCTGTGTAGCATTGACTTAAATTTTCTGTTTCGAGACATGTGAATCTTTAACTAAATTCACTGAAACCACTAATGGAATAGAAGACCTGAAAACAAGAGAACTCATCTTTCTCTTGCTGGACTGCCGAATACAAGTTGTAAGGCTGTGCAGGCACACACATACAGGGAATGGACTAGGAGATCACTTGTTTACACAGCTAAGGGCTTTTGAAAATACATAATTCTAGGGTTTTGTTTGGTTTGGTGCTGGGGATCAAATCCTAGGCCTTTCGAAGTATACAAATTACCACTGAGGTACACCTTCAGCCCCAAAGAGAATTTCTCATCATCTGATGAAATATAGGACATTCTAACATCAATTTCTGGTTGGTTGGCTGGGACAGGGTCTCGTGTAGCCCAGGATGGCTATGAACTTACTGTGAACTTCTGACCCTCTTGACTCCACCTGCCTAGCACTAGTTTACACATGTGTATCACTGTACCTGACATTAGATGTCTTCATGAACTGAGCAGAGTGAAGTCACCAGATTGTATCTTTTCCCATAGCGGCACTGGAGAACCATTGAGGTTGCAATGTATCTAACACCATCTCTCAGTGTGAGACTATGTTTGACAGGTAAACCTGTTGGACTGCAGAGAATTGAAGTCCAATACCACACAGCCAATAATGAGAGAGGTAGAATTTAAGTTCAAGTTACAAGTCTTTCAAATAAGTAAGTGTGGGATGGGGTCCTAATATTGAATGTATTTCATTAGATCCCTTTTAGTGGATTACCATCAGCTAATCTTCCTCTTGGTGTGTGTGAGACAGAGAGCTGTGTGTATGCATGAGTGTGAGTGTATGTGTGAGGTCAGAAGACAGCCTCAGGTGTTCCTCCTCAGATGGCTGTTAGAGACAGGGTGGGTCTCTCACTGGGACCTGGGATACGTTGTTTAGGCTAGAGTGGTTTGCCTTTGGGTTCTGTCTGTCTCCACCTCCCCAGGGCTGAGATTCAAAGCATCTGCCACCATATCCAGCTCTTTTACTTGGCTTGTGGGGAATCAAACTCGGATCCTTGAGTAAGCACTCACAGACAACTACCTCCATAGCCTCCCTCTGGGCCTCCATTTCACAGGAAGATGACTTCCCCACAGATGTTCTGCATCCCTGTTGTGAATGATCAGTTTTTTTGCTTACATATCAACAGTTTGATTATCACACATGTATTTCCAAGGATTCTGAGGCACTGCTGAAAAATGAAAAGTAGGTTGTAGGATTTTTTTTTAACTTGAAAAACCTGATTTTCTAGGCCTAGAAGTCAACAGCAATATTCTGACAAACACTGACAGCTATTCAAAGCACCCCAAGGAAGACTGTGGCTCAGTGGAACAGACCCTCCACCTGCCAACCACACACTCCATCTTTTGACAGCACCTAACTGTGACCTTGAACTTGTACTCACGTCACCCAGCACAGCCAGAGTTTCTTCAGCTATGAATTGAAGGTTTGAATAAAATTAATTTGAAACTACAACCAACGGAATCCTTAAGTCATTCTCCTTGCTAAATATAGGGATCAGGCATTTCTTTTCCTTAAGCTACATACAATCTAAGAACTAAGCATAATTTGTGGCCTTTATTCTTTCATCGTCACCCACTTCCACTTCTAATGTCATCTGTCTCTATTAGTCCTCGTCAAGACCATGCTAGCCCTGACAAAGGTATTAGCCTATTACCCTCTGAAGAATTCTTTTGCATTTTAATTATTTATCTGTACATATATGTATATATATAGCACATATATGTATATGTGTATATGTATATATGTACAAGTGTGTATGTGTGTAAATGTGTATATGTATTTATGTACATAAGTATATATGTGTATATATGTATATATAGAGACATATGTGTACATATGTCTATGTGTGTATGTATATGTATAAATATGTATATACGTATATATGTACATATGTATATGTGTGTGCATATATATGATGTGTATATGTATATATGTGCATATGTGTACATGTAAGTGTATGTGTGCATATGTGCATATGTATGTGTACACATGTATACATGCATATATGTATATAAGACAAATTTGTATACCATATGTGTACAGGAGCCCAGAGTGACCAAAGAGGACATTTGGCTCCTTGGAGCTAGAGTAATGAGTGGTGGTGAATTGCCTGCTGTGTCCACTGAAGAAGGGGCTGAAGGACTGAAGAGCAGAAGGGCCTTCTGCAGAGCTGCCAGTGCCCCTAACGGCTGACCCATCTCTCCAGCCCCATTTTGAGGAATTTTTAAGCTTAGATGAGGTGGGAACTGTAGTTCATGTTGCCCAGTAGTGGCTGGTTTCTTAAGCAAGCCCTCTCTAGCTAGCTGGTAATCATTAGTAGCATATGTCCATGCCTCCTGAGGGGTAGAGTGGCCCCTCTTCATTTTAAAATGTGACCTCAGTGCTCACATATCCCTAGATATGTTTCCTATCCAAGTGGTCAGCTTCTCTGGCCATGAAGCTTCCTCCTATGTCTGGTCCTGCTTTTGTGTTCCTGGTGCTGGCAGAAACAGCACAGGTTTTGGTCATGAGGTGACTCAGAGACTAGTGCCAAAGTTCACCAAAAGAGTGAACCGTGGACAGTCCCAACCCTCAGCCCCAGCATCAGAATGAGTAAGGTAAGCCGACTCCAGCATCCTCCAAATGGATCAAGAAATGTGACCCCCGGAGCCTGCTCACCCCAGCACTGACTCCATGACTCTCTAGCTGGGATCTCCAAGCCTTGGGCCAGAACCTGCCTTTGGCACTTGACTTCAACGTGCACAAACCTGTCTCCATCTTGCCCACTCACTACATGATAGCATGCTTTCAAGTCCTCACCGCAGTCTCCAAACACAGGAGAAAGAATCCAGGGAATACTTGAAAAAAATAAATAAGTCATAGGGAAAACAAGGAATCCTGGTGTGGTTATTTTTAGAGCCAATGAACATAAATAATGTTTTTAGGAAACTAAGGGGGCAGAGTAACATTTTTAACACAGGAAAGAGTAGCGTGTTGTCCATTGGGCATATTGGGTCCATTTGGAAGCAAGCAAAGGGAAAATTGGACCTACTAACCTCAGGCCCAAAGTCTCCCACAGCACCTTTCTCACCTGTGCCAATGTTAACTTTTGTTTAAATGTTTGCAGCCTTTTGGGAATTACAACATCAGCTCATTGTTCCTGAGGTTTCACCATCCACCCCTCCTATGTACTATGAAGCACATGAAATACATTTTACCTGTCCAAGAATTTAAATTACATCTCGGTTGTAAACTTCATGACCTGTCACTGGAAACACCTGGAGATACTGTGCAAACAGGTCCGGGAATGACTTCTCACTCAGGGTTCAGCAGAGTTGGGGGTCCACTGTTCCCATGTGAGGATGCTATACAGTTAGTGTCAGTAGAACCTAGGGACATGAGACCCAGTGGCCCAAGTCATGACAGAACCAAAAGCCTATGTATAAATAATCCTCCAAAATCCATCATTAACGTAGCAAATCCTTTTTGGCTTGTGTTATCAAATGCTTCTGTTATTTCTGTGTGTAGGCTTGTTAGCCCAGTAAAGTGACCACTGATTATGACCACTAACCCCTTGAAACATGGGAGTCTGGACTTGGAAGACTGAGGACAAAAATAAGGAAAATATCTCATTTATAATTTTGGCCTTGGCTTAGCAGGCTCAGTGTGTGCTGCCCAAGCCTAAGGACCTGAACTTGATCCCCAGAACCTACAGAAACGCAGAAGGAGGTGGGGCATGCTGAGGCAGGCCTTTAATCCCAGCACTCAGGAGCATTCAAGGCTAGCCTGGTCTACACAGTGAGCTCCAGTTTGGCCAGGACGAAAGAAAGAAAGAAAGGAAGAAAGAAAGAAAGAAAGAAAGAAAGAAAGAAAGAAAGAAAGAAAGAAAGAAAGAGGAAGCAAAGAAACAAAGAAACAGAGAAACAAAGAAAGGAACAAAGAAAAGACCAAACAAACAAAACTGACTCCTCATACTGTCTTCTAACCTACACACATATACACAATCTGGATCAGAAATTCAAAGTAATCCTTAGCTACATATCAGGTTTGGGGCCAGCCTTGGCTATGTGAGTCCGAGTCTCAAATGAATAAAGAAAAAAAATCAAACCAACAACCAGTTCAAAACACAATATTTTAATTTATTGGTTAAGCGTAATGTACTATTAACTTTAATTTCACTTTTTAAAAAATTTTTTTTAGGGCTGGAGACATGGCTCTGCGGTTAAGAGCACTGGCTGCTCTTCTAAGGGACCCTGGTTCAAATCCCAGCATGCACATGACAGCTCACAACTGTTTGAAATTCTAGTACCAGGGGATCTGACACCCTTACACAGATATCCGTGGAAGCAGAACAGAACACCCATGAAATAAAAAAAAAAAAACAAAACGTTTTTAATGTGGCTGCTAGAATATATCTTATTGCATACATATAGCTTGCCATTCCAGTTCTACTCACCAGGCCTGCCTGGAACAGACAATACCCAGTCACGCTTAGTAGAGTGCAGAAACCAAGATACATAAGAAAATTGAAAAGACCAACTCACTAAGAGGAGAGTTGAGAGCATTTATTCCAGAGGGAAAAGATAGTTTATTTCAGATGTGGATGAAATGAAAATCTCTTGGGTGCATAGCTGGGGTATTTAAATAGCAAAAGACAGACAGGCCAGGCGGAGGCAGGCGGATGCACTTAAAAGAGACTCTAGTAATACAGGAGGAGTCTTGGGAATGAAGACTGGAAGAGACACAGAGGCCTGGTCTGTGCAAAGCCCTTAGTTCACTCCCCAGCACCACAGAAGGGTGTGGGGGGTAAGGGGGAGTTCAGCCAAATGAAACAGAGAAGTTCATGTAGTTTTATGCTTGTGTTTGAGGAAGAAGTGGACCTTGGTAGAGAGTGGAGTTGAACTCAGATAATATGATTTAATGGTGATAAACTGGAGGAAATTTGGCAAGCTCTTTTTAGACTCTTTCCTTTGTCCCTGTATTCCTTGCCTTCAAGTGTGGGGAGCAGAGAGCACTACCCCAGGCCATATGGTCTTCAGAGGACAGTCAAGCATCCCTTTATGGCTGGCTTAGACAGGAAGGTGAAGTGGAGGTGGGGGGATGGCCTTCCTGGTTCTCTGTTTTCTCAGATGTCAGGTACAATGTTTCTGACCGTGGGTTCTGAACTCCATCACAGCATTAGTAGCTTATCCAGGCAGTAACTTTTAAGAATAAACCTCTACACTTATAAGGGAGAAAATTGCTGCCTCCTTAAAAGATTATCAACACGGCTGGCCGGGTGGCTCAGCCAGGACCTTCAGGCCACCAAGCCTGAAGACTTGAGTTTGATCCCTGGGACACACAAGACACACATATAAACACACACACACAAATGCAAACACGTATACACATACATACACATGCACACGCACATACTCTCACACATACACACACATGCACATACACACACACAGACACACAAGCACACAGTACAAAAAAGGAGAGTCAGACTCCATTGAGTTGTCCTCTGACCTCTATCCATGCCTCCTGCAGGAGCATGCACCTCCCAAATGAGTATGATGCACACATGATAAGTCATTTAAAAACACAAGACTATTAACATAGCTCCAAGGCTGCTCTTTTGTTTCAACTAAGACTCTTTGGAGAAACTTACAAGCAACGTGTCTGCCTCCTCCTTTTTTGAATACTTGATTTGTGATCTTGTACTCACAGAAATGGACCTGTTCCTTACACCTGCTTTCCTATATAAATATGGGTGCGTGTGTGTATCTGTGTCTGTGTTTTCATGTGTGTCTATGTGTGTGCGCATGTGCATGTGTGTGCGCGCACGTGCGTGCATGTGTGTGCGCATGTGCGTGTGTGTATGTGTGTGAGAGTATGTGTATGTGCATGTGTATGTATGTGTGTATGTGTTTGCATTTGTGTGTGTGTTTACATGTGTGTCTGTGTGTATGTATGTGTATATGTATGTGAGAGTATGTGTGTGCATGT
The DNA here is from genome assembly GCA_036184795.1 of Tokudaia tokunoshimensis. Classification (NCBI taxonomy): domain Eukaryota; kingdom Metazoa; phylum Chordata; class Mammalia; order Rodentia; family Muridae; genus Tokudaia; species Tokudaia tokunoshimensis. Next base: position 2,480,588 of record BTHU01000014.1, read on the forward strand.
GTGTATGTGTATGTGTGTGTCTGTGTATGTATGTGTGTTCATATGTATGTGTATGTGTGTGATTGTGTATGTGTACATGTGTGTGTGCTTGTGCATGTGTGTGTGATCATGTGTGCAAGTGTGTGTGTGTATGTGTGTGTAGTATGTGTAGATTTCCTCGATAAAATCCCTTTGCTTTGAATTTTAAGGAGCGTACCACTGTGACTGTCTCAATGGAGTAGCAACCCCTCTTTCATTCTTTCGTCTTCTGGTTGTACTCCTTGGCATTGCACTGGCCGGAGAACTCACTGTATCCAGTTCACACAGGGATCTGAGTGGACCGATGGGAAGCGCTTCTTGCCATTCTTGAAGCACAGTCCTGGATGTAAAGTGGCGAGTATGATTACTATGCCCGTTAAGATGAAAAGACTGATGCGAAGCAGGGACTTAGGAGTTTGTTTGTTTATGACCTGGAAATATTTTGGTTCAAATCTATGCATTTGTGATTTTAGGCGAGTAATGTAACCTCCTCTTTAGGCTGTCCATCCGGTAGGATCATTAGGAAAGCAAATAGGACGTAATGGAGACAGAGCTGTGACAGCTTTAACAGGAAACACTCCTCCAGAGCTTGTAGGGAGTCTTAGGACACTGGGCTCTTGGAGAGCCAGTCGGTAAGTTTGCAGCCCCTCCATGGTCACAGAAGCAGAAACCAGCTGACAGAAGGAGACTCTCAGTCCCTTAGAGCCACCTTGCCAGTCGTGGAGAAAACTCCAGGGCTACATACAGCTTTGATGTGTTGCCCCCCCCATGACAGGGTGGGCTGCCTATAAATCACTGGGTCCCTGTAACCCCTGAAATCACTATTCCTGTAAGTAACCCTTCAAATCACCATGACCCTGTAACCCCTCACCCATAGTAACCCTGATAAACTCATTAGCCCAACATCTTGGACTCTGGTAGAATCATTACTGAATAGAAAAATAAAATAAAATAGTAAAATAAAATACAATAAAATGGAGGCCATGACGGCCTCTAGCCTTGGTGGAGGAGAAGGCGTATTGCGGATAAAAGGGAGAGCATAGCCAGGGGTGGGGACATCTGGGAGAGTAAATGGGAGCAGACTGACCTGGGCCATGTGAAGAGAGAAAGACTGGAGAAGGGAGAGCCAAACCAAGAGAACAAGAGGGTGAAGAATAGACAAAAATAGAGCAGGTAACCAAAAAGTCAAGATTATATAGGGAAGAGCCTCTCAGGGAAGGGCAGCCCAGTCTCTGAGCTGGAGTAGGAAGTAGAGGGCGGGGTATGCCAGCCATACCCTGTAACAGGTAGGGACTGAGGGATGCTGGAGGACCTAGAAGCCAGGTCTGCTTTGATAAGTTAAATAGGCCTCATAGCAGTTTGTCCAAGGCTTGAAACCTAACAGTCACCTTGGTCAGTTGTTGGCTTCCTATCTGGGGTAGGCAGACAGTTGTCTTTATCTCCCCAGTGTGTTTTTATCTCCCCCACCACACACACACCACACATACCAGACACACACATAAACATACATATACACCACACCACACCACACACACACAGCACACATCACACATACATACACACACACCACACATACACACACCACACACACACACACCATACATCACACACTATACAAACACACACACAACACACACTACACACAACACACACATCACACACACACATCACACACACACACAACACACACACCACACACATCATACACACATACACACACACACACCACACATCACACACACCACACACACACACACACACACCACACACACACTTGTGAGGTTTGAGCACTGATGCTTTGTCCTCAGCTAGTCATGCTGTCCTAGATCATGGAAATTTCTGGAGGTGTGGTCTAACAAGAGGAAGTAAAATTTGGGCGGGGGGGGGACACAGTGGGGTGGGGTAGTACCCTGAGAAGATGCATCCTGTCCTCCATCCCTCAACCTCAACATTACTGGATAAACACTCTCATGATGGACTGAAGAGATGACCCAGGGGTTAAGAGCTCTGGCTGCTTTTCCAGAGGACCCATGTTAATTTCCAGCGCACACATGGCACCTCACAACTGTCTATAATTTCAGTTCCAGGGGATCTGACACCCTCACACAGACACACATGCAATCAAAACACCAATGCACATAAAATAAAAAAATAGAACAAAAGAAATCACTTTTAAAAATCTTTAAAACACCATTCTCTTTTAAAATTCAAAGTTGCTCTAAAATTTCAAAATCTCAAAGTGCAAAGTGGGCTCCTGTAAAACAAAAAATAAATTAAACTCTTACTTCAAGAGGGAAGAACAGGGCACAGTCATAATTGGAACAAAGCAAAACCAAACTCCAACTGTGTAAATAATGAAATATCCACTGTCTGGGACCCTCAAGAGGGCTTGGGTCACTTCTCTGTCCCCGCCTTCTGCAGCACACACAACTTGTCTTCCAGGCCCCGGCTGACTCCACCCCACTGCTGCTGGTCTTGGTGGTCATCCCATGGCACTGGCATCCCCAAAATGTTGGGGTCTCTGCTGCAACTGGGCTGCACTTTCACCAATAGCGTCTCCTGGAGTCTCTTCAGGGACCCAACCCTGCCACACAGGGCCAAGCCCCAGCTGCCTTCCACGACCCCTTCGTGCCTTCAAAACCAATACCACCTGAGTGATTCTTACACTGCCAAGTTTGGCCTCCAGCACCAGGTACAACCTTGACTATTTCTGGAACACAGCTTCTGAGTGCTGATACTAAGGAAACACTTCTCAGAAGATTTCATCTAGTCTATTTTTCCTCTTTTTTTTCCCTTGTCCTCCTCTTTCTCTTCTTCTTCCTCCTCCTCCTTTTCCTTCTTTGATACAGGGTTTCTCTGTGTAGCCCTGTCTGTCCTAGAACTCACTCTGTAGACCAGGGTGGCCTTGAACTCATATATCCATCCACCTGCCTCTGACTCCCAAGTGCTGGGATTAGAGGTGTGTGCCACCACTTGGCCTCTTCTTAAGAATAACTGATTTAAAAAAAAAACAAAACAAAACAAAACCCAAACCAAAACAAACCAACCAAACAAAAAACCCAAAAACAAAAGAAAAAACCCTCCAGCTTACCAGACACCACAAGTTCTTATGACAAATGTCCTGGTAGACTCTCTGCTTTCCTCTGGAACGTCACACAAGCCAGGCCTCCATCGCCATCACTGCTTTCAACATTCTTATCTTCCAAGCTAGTATGGAACAGCCCACTGAGCTCTCAACCACCCATGACTTTTCTAGCCCAAAGTCCCAAAGTTCTTCCACAATCCTCCCCTGAAAATACATGGTCAGATCTCCCACAGCAATACTCACAATCCCAATTTCTTTTTCTTTTTCTGTTTTTTTTTTTGAGATTTATTTATTTATTATATGTAAGTACACTGTAGCTGTCTTCAAACACACCAGAAGAGAACATCAGATCTCATTATGGTTGTGAGCCACCGTGTGGTTGCTGGGATTTGAACTCAAAACCGTTGGAAGAGCAGTCGGCACTCTTAACCGCTGAGCCATCTCTCCAGTCCGACGGTCATGCCCAACGTGGTGCTTGAACCCACGACCCTGAAATTAAGAGTCTCACGCTCTACTGACTGAGCTAGCCAGGCTGTACAGTCAATTTCTGTCTTAGGGTTTCTATTGCTATGATGAAACACCATGTCGAAAGGCAACTTGGGGAGGAAAGGGATTAGTTGACTTACACTTCTACATCATAGTCTATCACAGAAGGAACTCAAATGGGGCAGGAACCTGGAGGCAGGAGTTGATGCAGGGGCCTCGGAGGGGTGCTGCCATCTCATAGTAAAAAACTCTGACCCACAATTGTTCCCGTCCGAAAGAACTTCAGGAACAAAAATGGAGAGGAGCCTGAGGGAAAGGAGGTCCAGTAGACAGGCCCAAATTAAGATCCAGCTCAGGGGGAGGCCTCAAGACCTGACACTATTACTGATGCTATGGTGTGCTTACAAACAGGGGCCTATCACGGCTGCCCTCCTAAAGGCCCAACAAGCAGCTGAAAGAGTCAGATGCAGATATTTACACCCAACCAATGGACAGAAGCTGCTGACCCCTGTGGTTGAACTAGGGAAAAGCTGGAGGAAGATGAGGAAGAGGGTGACCCCATAGGAAGACCACAGTCTCAACTAACCTGGACCCCCGGAATCTCTCAGACGGTGAGTCACCAACCAGGCGCATACACCAGCTGATATGAGGCCCCCAACACATATACAGCAGAGGACTGCTGGGTCTGGTCTCCTAACCCTCTGAAAGTCTTGGGACCCCAGGGAGTGGCGAGGTCTGGGGATGGGGGTGGGTGGGGACATCCTCTTGGAGACCAGGGCTGGGGGTGGGGTAGGGAGATATCGGATGTGGAACAGTCAGAGGGTGTACCAGGAGGGGGTAAAGTTTGGATTGTAAAACAAGATTAAAGAATAAAAACAAACAAAACCTACAAAAAAAATAAAAAATAAAAAACAAAACCCCCAAAGCTCTAGCAGTTCCAAACCAATAATCTCCAAACTTCAAGGTTAATGAGAAAAACTAAGGAATGTGTAACCAGTTAGAGCCCCGGGACCATTCCCAGAGGCCGACTCAGCGCTGGGGCGAATGTTTTTAAATTATTTATTCGATGGAATATATGTTGGTGGTATATGTGAGTGTGGTGTGTGAGCCTGGCAGCAGGAGGACATCCAGTGTCCTGCTCGGTCACTTCGTCTTATTCTCTTGAACCTGGAGCTAGGATGGCCGCCGGCAAGGGCAGGGATACCCCGTCCCCAGCACTCCTTAGCCGCAGAGGTCTGGGTGCACGGGCCACACCAAGTATTGTTAAGAGGGTGCTGTTCTCAGGCTTGCTCGGTCAGTGCTCCCACCCAGTGAGCTTCATCCTAAAGATGCTCGGGGCGCGGCGATGCAGGTGTCCGGACAACAGCCAGCGAAGTCAACCCTGGCCTGACAAACCCTTCCCTGCTGCTCTCTTCAGTATCTGGGGCTCCCGCACCCCTCCAATCCCTTCTCAAGCCTTTGCCTGACGCCGCGCCTGTTGTCACACGTGTGGAATCTTCAGGTGTCCCAAACACTTCTATTTTCTTGGGACCTTAGAAATGCTATGGTCTTGTTAGTCTTCAGTGACTAGCATCTGAATCAGATTGTGTAAAAGCTCGGCGAACTGTGCGTCCTCTGGGACTCCTGAGGCATAGCATCTTCGCAACACTTCCAGGCCCCGCACAGTTTCACCTAATCTTCCTTTATTCCTGATTCTGTGGAGAAATAGTGCACCCGTTTGTTTCTAATTGGCTACGCTCAGGAGTCAGGTGTCCAGAGTCCGCAGGAGGAAAGCCGAGGTTCGAGGCCCCTCCTCCCCAGAACACACGGAAACGGTGTGGAAACTGGCCTTTTCGTTAAGATCATCAAATTACACTGGCTTCTCTTTCAGCTTCTGTGCTCCCAAACCTCATCCACGGTCCTTCCTGCTTTGATCTCTCGGGGCTGTTTGGGGCTTTTCAGCACTGCTCTGAAAAACCGCTCAGCAATAAATCATGCGAGGAGGCTGAAAGGGGACAAAGACTGTTGCTGGGTCCCGTCTGTCTGGCAGTTTAAAGATTTTAGAAGAGAGGTTAACAGTGCTGTGTTTTGTAAAAAATAAAGAGAGAAGGAATGTGTTTGGAGGAGGTGTGGCGAGGTGGGAAGGGGGTGTGTCTCTGGGGGCCCAGGGCATGGGGAGGAGAGCTGAGAGGGTAGTAGAGACAGAGAAAGGGAGAGGGGAAGGGCGAGGGGAGAGGGAGGGGAAGGGGGAGGGAGGGGAGGGAGAGGGAAAGGGGGAGAGAGAGGGAAAGGGAGAGGGAGGGGAGGGGAGAGGGAGAGAGAGGGAAAGGGAGAGGGAGGGGGGAGAGAGAGGGAAAGGGAGAGGGAGAGGGGAAAGAGAAGAGAAGAGAAGAGAAGAGAAGAGAAGAGAAGAGAAGAGAAGAGAAGAGAGAAGAAGGAGGAGGAGGAGGAAGAGGAGGAGGAGAGGTAGCCATGAGCACTTGGAGAGAGAGGGGAAGGGAAATGGGGAGAGAGGAGGGAAGAGGCAGGCGAACAGAGTGGGAGCAAGAAGGCAAGAGAGCAAGAGGAAGGGGGCAAGCAGCCCCTTTTATAGTGAGTCAGGCATACTTGGTTGTTGCCAGGTAACTGTGGGGCGGAGCTTAGACAAAATGCTAACAACCAGTAAGGAGCGCTCCCTCCTTACTGGTTTTGCTGCCTACAGTAAATCCTTAAAAAAATCGTGATAGGGGAGTAAGAGGAAAGGGAGATTGAAAGCAAGAACTTTAGGGCATTTAACAACTGAAGCATTTTTTTTCTTGCTGTACATGGATTCTTGAGGATTTATCTGTTAAAAGCAAAAGCCCATCTAATGTTTCCACTTGACTCACCCTTCCTCTGCTCACAGAAAACCTCCCCTCTTTTCTACGATTTTCGTTCGGTTATTGACGTACAAACCAAAAAGCAAAAGTAGGGTTCTTATTTAGGGGGAGGGAAGAGGTGGGATTTGAACCATGTACTTGAGCCTGAGTACATGCCTATCCTGTTCAACTGTATCCCAAGTTCCCACTCTACAAAGTTTCCCAGTAGTCAACCACTAAAGAATGGACTCCACCATTAACAATGTATATACATCATATGTATCGTGTGCGTGCGTGCGTGTGTGTGTGTGTGTGTGCGTGTGTGTGTGTGTGTGTGTGTGTGTGCGCGTGTGTGTGTGCGTGTGTGTGTGTGCATGTATGTGTGCATGCGTGTGTGCATGTGTGTGTGTGTGTGTGTGTAACTATTAGAAGCTTTAAACCCTAGGTCCATGAGAGTCTTTGGAACCCATGCAGAGCCTACTACTCTAAGCTCTAGGGCTGCTTGGGCCCAGGAGTAACCACAAGCAGGCGTGAACCCAGGCCTCCGCAGCATCTGGAGATCTCCTTCCACATATGATCTCTGTGGATTTCAAGTTGCACATGCCTACGAGCCGGGAAAATGCTTAGGCATTGTCTCTCAAACTGTGTCCCAAAAGCAGACGTCTGCCTCAGGGCTCTGTGGAGCCAGAAGGAAAGAGATTACTTTTTCTTTTGGAGACAGGGACTTAGGGTTTCTAGCCTGGTCTTCAACTGCCTAGGTAGCCGAGGATACCCCAGTTCTGCTTCCACTTCTCAGAGTTCAGGGATTTCAGATTTAACCCACCATCCCTGTTTTATGTGGTGCTGGTGTTAAAAGCTAGGGCTTTAGGCACAGTTCGTAAGCCCTCCACCGACTTAGCTCTACCCCCCTCCCCCCAGTGCAGGAAGATCAATTCTAAACTGAAGTAGAAGGATTATAGTCCCTAAAAATTCAATTTGGGAATTCAAGATGTGGGGTTTTTCTAGCTATATGAGATAACCCAAGAAGGTTGTATAGTATCAGAAATTATGGAAGGAACAGGGGTTTTGGAGTCAGCATAAAGAGGAGATGTAAATCTGTTTTTATCATCTGTGTCTTGATTTGGGAAAAATATTGAGGCTTACTAAATTTCAGAACCTGGTTTTTGGGTTTTCAAGTCAGGGTTTCTCCATGTAGCTTTTGCTTTATTGGAATTCATCCTGTAGACAAGGCTGGTCTGGAAGTCATAGAGATCCACCTGCCTCTGCCTCCTGAGTGCTGGAATTAAAGGCATGCTCCACTAAGCCTAGTTCAGAATCATTATTTAAATAACAGAGATAACAACCTCTACCTTACAGGGCTGTTGTGTGAGCTGTTGTAACATTACACAAGGGACATAAGAACTTACACAACTGTTTTATGAGCTGTTGTAACATAACACAAGGGCATCATCACTTCTAGGTAGAAATGCTATAAGTATAGTAGCACATTGTGTGTGTGTGTGCAGTGTAATTGCTTTCATTTCTCTACTAATCTGTCTTCTTTTTACCTGCCCCCAAACTTTTAGTCCAAGCAAGGCTTCTCTACAATGTGCTACCTGCCTCAGGAAATTATTTTGAAATGCCAAAGAGAGATAATTGGAAGTTTGCTACCCCCACAGAATTTCCTTAACAAACATTTGAGGATGCCTGCAAGGGCCGGGCACAGTGATTCCAGGCAATGACCATAGTTTACAACCGATTTAAAGGATCTCACCGTCAGATAGACTACCTTTCAGTCTTGGTCTGGGTCCAGTTAGAAATAAGAGCAAGTAGCTCCCCACCACGAGTGTAAGCTGAGGGTAGGGGACAGAAATGCTGAGTCAAGAAGCACGGGACTGGGGGTGTGGCCCCACGGGTGCATGCCAAGCATCCACAAATCCTGGGCTTGCTATTCACTAGTGAATAACCCAGGCATGACGGTGCACGCCTGTTCTCCCAGCACTCAGAGAGGTAGAGGAGAGAGGATCCGAAGTCAAGGTCAGGTTCTGCTATATAGTGAATCTGAAGTCAATCTGGAATACAGAAGGAAGGAGGGAAGGAAGGAGGGAGGGAGAGAGGAGGCAAGGTGAGGCCTAGGCTGGTGGTGAGACAAGAGAGGGCAGGCTGACTATGGAGTGGCCTGGGATGGAGGTTGTAGAAGTATCTTCTAGGAATCTCTGTCGGAGACACTAGGGCAGTACCCTTTCAAAAGGGTATTTGAGGTTACATTTACATCGCACGAGGATGTTAAGAGGAGGGATGGCTGAGTGGCTGAGCCCCCCACCCCCATCCTTGCAGACTCCCTAAGCCTTCCGTGGAGAGGAGGGACAAAGTTTCACAGTTGTTGGTGACAGAGAGAATGAGGTCCTCGGGGCAGAGGGGGACCTTGAGCACACGGATAAGTGTGACCCTAGAATCTGGCTTTGTTGCTGTTACTGATTTAATGTACTTTCTTACCTTTTGACAGCTTCACACATGCACACAATGAATCTCCGTCCTCTTAGCCTTCTGCCCACCAAGCTCCTCTCTTGTGGATCGCGTGTGTGAGACCCACTGCACTGGCTGGTTCTGTGCGTCAACTTGACACAAGCTGGAGTTATCACAGAGAAAGGAGCCTTGCTTGAGGAAACGCCTCCATGAGATCCAGCTGTAAGGCATTTTCTCGATTAGTGATCAAGGGAGGAGGGCCCAGCCCATTGTGGGTGGTACCATCTCTGGGATGGTGGTCTTGGGTTCTTTAAGAAAGCAAGCTGAGCAAGCCAGGGGGAAGCAAGTCAGTAAGCAGCATCCCTCCATGGCCTCTGCATCAGCTCCTGCCTCCAAGTTCCTGACCTGCTTGAGTTCCTGTCCTGACTTCCTTTGGTGATGAACAGCAATGTGGAAGTGTAAGCTGAATAAACCTTTTCCTCCTCAACTTGCTTCTTGGTCATGATGTTTGTGCAGGAATACAAACCCTGACTTAGACACCCACTGAGTTTAAATATGGGGCTTTTGTGATCACAAGTGGAAGATGACTTAATCATGGGCAACTCACAAGTAGTTGTACCAATAAAGACGTGATTGCTCAGCCACAATGAACTGCCAATGGTTCTAAAGTGAGGGGACAGAGATCATGAGCTCCTCACCACAGAGAAATGCTGAAGGGCCCAGTCTAGAACTTTCTGTTCCCGCTTCTGTATGCTAGGAGTTGGCCAGGGAGGTCCCAGGGTGCCCCAAAACTTGATGGTAAGAATCTTTATTTTTTTTAAAAAAGTTTCTTTCAAGTTTGGAAATGTCGTGTTGGACTTGACAGTAAGCCATCACAGTCAGCCAGCCTTGCTACGGTCTTGTCTTTCTTATTAAGAAAGTCCACGTTAATGCTGATGGGGGGAGGGGTTAGTGTTAACTAGGCAATACAGGGTCAACACTCAAAGACTCATACACATATTTTATATCTAAAAAAAAAATCTGACCATTGTTGTGACTGATAAAATATTATGCTCACTGAGTCCGATGGCACATGGCTTTAATCACAGAGTTCAGAAGTCTAAGGCAGGAGAATTTTGAGTTTGAGGCCATCTTAGGCAACTTAGGGTGATCCTGTCTCAAAACAATCAGAAAAATAACTCCCTGAAGTAAAAGCATTTTCCATGGTAACTCTAGATGCTTCTCAAGTTTTGATGATGTCCTTATTTTGACGACTATAATAGAAATTGAAAACATCATACCCAAATTCATTGAATATACCTGATGTCCTGAATATTGTAGCTTAACTTAATCTGCCTTAAACATACTCAAAATACTTGGACTGGGTATCATGAGAGAGCATCACACCATGCCTAGGACCAAATTACCTAGAATCTGAAGCCCAATTTCTACTCAATAATGCATGTTGCTTCTCATTGTTGTAAAGTCAAAATATCATGACAGGGCATCGTAACTTGGAGGTCATCTATACTTCGAATTAAAGGACATTGGAAGGACTCATAAGTAAGTCTCCCTCCTAGCTCCTGCCCTTCTCTTCTCTCCCCCTTCTTTCTTCTGAGACAGGACACAGAAGCTAGAGCCCTTCCCCCTTTCTGTAAACTCAACCATAATGTCTAGAAACATTCTTTTAGTTTTGCTCAGAATTTCTTAGCGAAGGCGACTGTAAGAAATTTCTCAACTCATCAAGTTCGTAAGACCCCGTCATGAGGAATCCCTGTTCCTAAGGAGAAGGGTGCCACCTAAGGACCCAGGAGCCACCAGACAGGCCCCACTGGGCCTCTGTGGGTCCATCCCTGTACCAGGAGTGCCTTTGTAGTGTCCTGAAGGATGAGTGGCAGAGTCTTGGCTATCACTGACTCCATTCTGGCCCCTAAACTCAAGTCTAGCTAGTCCCATGACATTGAATAAATCCTTTAACCACATTAGGCTCTCTCTGCAGATCTTGGTTTGTGGATCCCCACTCGTGTGGGAACCAGGAGGGAGGCCGTGTGTAAAGTGCTAAGCCACAAGGCCCATGGACAAATATCAATTCGCCTTTATGTCACAGATAAGAAACTAAACTTGGCAGAATTTACCTGACATTGCAAAAAAAAAAAAAAAACAAAAACCAAAACTGTCTGCTTACCAGACAGAGACCACCAGGTCAGGAAACTGGGTCAGTTTACCTTCTTCCACAGTCCTACTTCCTGACCTGCCAACATCCGCAAGCTCCACCACAGGGCACAGTGACAGAAAGGCAAGTCACACCAACCCCCGAGGTTACTGTTTTGTAAAGAAGACCTGCCTAGTCCACTAGGCCCCTGCCCAACCCCCCCATCCTCACAGGCCTCCTTGTGGGAAATGTGGTCTCTGTGCCTCTGCCAAGCCAAGCCTTCTGAGGACAACTTAACTCTTCGCTATACTCCAGTTTATACTGGGGAGGGAGGGACAGAGTGAGGTTCTGATAATGGGAGCAGCCATTATGTCTTGGCTTTTTTTTTTTTTTGCAAGCAGCTCCGGGCTCTCTCCTCAGAACCATGTAAACTGGTGTGTGGCACAAACCTGAAAAATCCAGCATTTGAGGTGGGGGCGGAAGGAGCAGAAGCTTAGGGTGATCCTCAGCTGCAAGAGAGAGGCCAGCCTGAGACAGATTTTGTCTCAAAAGAAAGAACCAAGAGAGAGCGCTGAGCCTAAAGGTGTAACCCTAACCCACACACCCACACCTGGCCTCATCTCGTTCAAGTCTCACGCCAAGCCGTCATCGTGACCGCTGCCTCGGGTAAAAGGTTTAAGAAGGTTAGGTCATACTTCCGAGGCCACGGATAAAGCCATCTCTCACAGAACTCTGGGCTTTTCATCACTTAGGGGCTTCTCAGGAATTGAGCTGAGTGCAATGTATGTCGAAATCAGCTACTGTCCACTCCCTGAAACCTCACTGTTACCTGTTGAATCAGAGGGGTTTGGGTAACAACGAAGAACCAGAAAATCTACATTTAAAAAAAAGATGTAGCTGGGCACGGGGGGCGTCTGCATTTTATTCCAAGAAAGCAGAGAAGGATCTCTGTGAGTTTGAGGAAAGTCAGAGACATAGTGCATTCCTTTAGCCAGCCTGGTCTACATAGTGAGCTCCTTTGGGCCAGTCAGGGCTATATAAAGACAAACAAAACAAAAGATGTATTTTACCTTTCTCTCTCTCTCTCTCTCTCTCTCTCTCTCTCTCTCTCTCTCTGTGTGTGTGTGTGTGTGTGTGTGTGTGTGTGTGTGTGTGTTTGTTTGTTTATCCCCTGAAGCTGGAATTCCAGGTAGTGGGAACTGAATTCTGGTCCTCTGCTGCAGCAGCAAGGGCTCTCTCCCAACCGCTAAGAGGGCTCTCCAACCCCCAAATGCACGTTTTCACAAGGCCCACAGTTAGTTCTCCTGGGCATTGAAGTTTGCCAAGCAGAGGAGCCCACCACCCTCCAAGGCGCCTGCTCTGTCAAAAGACGAACAAAGGAGTGGCTTGAATATCAACACTGAGCACATTCCCATTATTGCACACACAGCCATCCTGCGGTGCACGGTGCACGGTGTAGCCTACACAGCGGCTCTCTCATAGGCCCAAGCAGGGCATGGTTGTTCCTGATGATTGACAGGGATTTTAGCATGAATATTGAATGAGGGAGGCAGCTGGGACACTTGGCTAATGTAATATCTCAACCTCTAGTCTCATGCTAAAGGGAATTTGCCCTCCCTTAATGCATGTCTGCATCCTGTCTCAGTCCCTCTAGCAGCGCGCTCAGTTCTCTACGCCAGCTCAGGGAGCCTCGGTTTCCCAGCCCTCAGAGGAATGAGATAGGGTCCTCCGCGCTGAGGGAAAGCCAGTGGGTAGCTCCTGCCCAGTCTCCAAGCTCTTCATCACAGCCCACTGATGGGTCAGCCTTGCTGTTGTCATTCAGAGCAATCATTTCCTGTTTTACCGTTCGATCGGACATGGCCATTTACACGATTTATAATGTAAGCCATGTACACATGTGTCTTTATTCTATTCTCTGATATTTCCCAACTTGAAAAAAATAAATACTTGGATTTGCTATCGTTCCTGGGTTTGCTTAAGCCAAATGGACAAAGGATTTTTTATCCATGGAGGTGTGTGTTGTTCCATTTGCTATGTTTCTAAAAATCCTTGCAGACCAACTTTATCAACTAATTAACTAATACTAAATAAAACTTTCATGCTAAATACTTCCCCCCCCCATGAAGCAAGAATATTTACTCTTGCCTTTCTATAAATGTGTCATGTTGGAAAGGAATGGGTAACACCATGCTGCTTCAAGGTCATGCATGTCACACGGAGGAATTCTCAAAGAAGCTGACAGCTTACTCAGATTAATAAATCAGCTGCTGGGCAGCAGGGAAAAGAACCGGTCACACCGAGCGCTCAACACTGAAAAAGGAAAAGGGAACGAGAAGGAAGAGGAAGGGAAAACTAGCCACATAAAAACGTTATTTTCTTCTATATTTTAGCAACAATGATCCAAAGACAGAAGTTAATAAAACAGCAGCAGCCAGTTACTAATAAAAGTGGAAACCGATAAACACTACAAAACGCTGACACAAAGAATCAAAGACAATCTAAATAAAAAGACAAGGCCGCGTGTCTGTGAACTAGAATCTCACTCTTGTTGTCTTAAGACAAAAGCGGCCCTCAAGTTGACACAGAAGTCAACACATGTCTGTCAAGTCATAACAGCCTCTCCCCTTTTCAACAAGTTCACAAGTTTTCCCTAAATTTTATATGGAAATTCAAAGGACATAGAATAGCCATTTTAAAAAAATACTAGCTGGTTCATTAGCTTGTTTAAATATTTAGAGACAGAATCTCTCATATCCTAGGCTGGCCTCAAACTTGGCCAAAACACCAAAAAATAAAAGTAAAATAATTGTGATATACCTATGATATTTTTCTTTCCCTGTTGTTGTGGTTTGAAGAATAACCCTTGTGGACTCACATATTTGAATGCTTAGTCAGCAAGGAGTGGCACTACTTGAGAAGGATTAGGAGGTGTGGCCTTGTTAGAGGAAATGTGTCACAGAGGGTGGGATTTGTGGTTCTGAAAGCACAAGTCTGGCCTAGAGTCAGGCTTCTTCCTGCTGCCTGTGGGTCTGGATGTGGAACTCTCAGCTAGTTCTCCAGCACCATGTCTGCCTGCACACCAGCATGCTCCACACCATGATGATAATAAACTAAACCTCTGAGACTGTAAGCGAGCCCTGATTCAATGTTTTCTTTTGTAAGTGTTCCTGTGGACATGGTGTCTCTTCACAGCAATAGAACACTTATGCCAATCCATGAGCATGGGAGATCTTTTTATCTTCTGAGATCTTTTTCTATTTCTTTCTTCAGAGACTTGAAGTTCTTGTCATACAGATCTTTCACTTACTTGGTTACAGTCACACCGAGGTATTTTATATTATTTGTGACTACCGTGAAGGAAGTCATTTCCCTAATTTCTTTCTTAGCCTCTTTATCCTTTGATTAGAGGAAGGCTACTGGTTTGAGTTAATTTTATATCCAGCCACTTTTCTGAAGTTGTTTATCAGGTTTAGGAGTTCTTTGGTGGAATTTTTGGGGTCACTTAAGTATACTATCATATCATCTACAAATAGTGATACTTTGACTTCTTCCTTTCCCATTTGTGTCCCTTTGACCTCCTTTTGTGGTCTAATTCCTCTGGCTAGGACTTTGAGCACTATATTGAATAGATAGGGAGAGATTGGACAGCCTTGTCAACTCCCTGATTTCAGTAGGATTGCTTCAAGTTTCTCTCCATTTAGTTTGATGTTGGCTACTGGTTTGCTGTATATTGCTTTTACTACGTTTTGGTATGGGCATTGAATTCCTGATCTTTCCAAGACTTTTATCATGAAGGGATGTTGGATTTTGTCAAATGTTTTCTCAGCATCTAATGAAATGACCATGTGGTTTTTTTTCTTTGAGTTTGTTTATGTAGTGGATTATATTGATGGATTTCTGTATATTGAACCATCCCTGCATCACTGGGATAAAGCCTACTTGATTATGGTGGATGATCTTTTTGATGTGTCCTTGGATTTGGTTGACAAGAATTTTATTGAGTATTTTTGCACTGATATTCATAAGGGAAACTGGTCTAAAGTTCTCTTTCTTTGTTGGGTCTTTGTGTGGTTTAGATATCAGAGTAATAGTGGCTTCATCAGATGAATTGGGTAGTGTTCCTTCTGTTTCTATTTTGTGGAATAATTTGAAGAGATTGGTATTAGGTCTTCTTTGAAGGTCTGATAGAACTCTGTGTTAAACTCATCTAGTCCTGGGCTTTTTTTGGTTGGGAGACTATTAATGACTGCTTCTATTTCTTTAGGGCTCATGGGACTGTTTAGATCATTTATCTGATCCTGATTTAACTTTGGTACCTGGTGTCTGTCTAGAAAATTGTCCATTTCATCTAGATTTTCCAATGTTGTTGAGTATAGGCTTTTGTAGTAGGATCTGATGATTTTTTGGATTTCCTCAGTATCTGTTGTTATGTCTCCCTTTTCATTTCTGATTTCGTTGATTTGAATACTGTCTCTGTGCCCTCTGGTTAGTTTGGATAAGGGTTTGGAGGCACTGCTTTCATTGTGTCCCATAAGTTTGGGTATGTTGTGCCTTTACTTTCATTAAATTCTAAAAAGTCTTTAATTTTGTTTGTTGTTTCTTCCTTGATCAAGTTATCGTTCAGTTTCCATATGTATGTGGGCTTTCTGATGTTTTTGTTGTTATTGAAGACCAGCCTTAGTCCATGGTGATCTGATAGGGTGCATGAGATTATTTCAATATTCTTATATCTGTTGAGGTCTGTTTTGTGACCGATTATATGGTCAATTTTTTAGAAGGTACCGTGAGGTGCTAAGAAGGTACATTCTTTTGTTGTAGGATAAAATGTTCTATAGATATCTGTTAAATCCATTTGACTCATAACTTCTGTTAGTTTCACTGTGTCTCTGTTTAGTTTCTGTTTCCATGATCTGTTCATTGATTAGAATGGGGTGTTGAAGTCTCACACTATCATTATGTGGGGTGCAATGTGTGCTTTGAGCTTTAGTAAAGTTTCTTTTATGAATGTGGGTGCCCTTGCATTTGGAGCATAGATGTTCAGAATTGAGAGTTCATCTTGGTAGATTTTTCCTTTGATAAGTATGAAGTGTCCTTCCTTATCTTTTTTGATAACTATAGGTTGAAAGTCTATTTTATTCGATATTAGAATGGCTAGCTACTCCAGCTTGTTTCTTGGGACCATTTGCTTGGAAAATTGTTTTCCAGCCTTTTACTCTGAGGTAGTATCTGCCTTTGTGCCTGTATGCAGCAAAATGTTGGGTCTTATTTACATAACCAGTCTGTTAGTCTATGTCTTTTTATTGGGGAATTGAGTCCATCGATATTAAGAAATATTAAGGAAAAGCGATTGTTGCTTCCTGTTATTTTTGTTATTAGACGTGGAGTTATGTTTGTGTGGCTCTCTTCTTTTTGGTTTGTTAAAAGAAGATTATTTTCTTGCCTTTTCTAGGGTGTAGTTTCCATCCTTTTGTTGGTATTTTCCATTTATTATCCTTTGAAGAGCTAGATTTGTAGAAAGATATTGTGTAAATTTGTTTTTGTCATGGAATACCTTGCTTTCTCCTTCTATGGTAATTGAGAGATCTGCTGGGTATAGTAGCCTGGGTTGGCATTTGTGCTCCCTTAGGGTCCGTATGGCCAGATCTTCTGGCTTTCATAGTCTCTGGTGAGAAGTCTGGTGTAATTCTGATCGGTCTGCTTTTATATGTTACTTGACCTTTTTGCTTTCCTGCTTTTAATATTCTTTCTTTGTTTAGTGCATTTGGTGTTTCGATTACGGAGGAATTTCTGTTATGGTCCAGTCTGTTTGGAGTTCTGTAGGCTTCTTATCTGTTCATGGGCATCTCTTTCTTTAGGTTAGGGAAGTTTTCTTCTATAATTTTGTTGAAGATATTTACTAGTCCTTTAAGTTGGGAATCTTCACTCTTTTCTATACCTATTATCCTTAGGTTTGGTCTTCTCATTGTGCCCTGGATTTCCCGGATGTTTTGGGTTAGGAGCTTTTTGGGTTTTCTTTGACTGTTCTGTCAATGTTTTCTATGGTATCTTCTGCCCCTGAGATTCTCTCTTCTATCTCTTGTATTCTGTTGTTGATGCTTGCATTCATGGCTCCTGACTTCTTTCCTAGGTTTTCTATCTCCAGAGTTGTTTCCCTTTGTGATTTCTGTATTGTTTCTACTTCCATTTTTAGATCCTGGTTTTGTTCAATTCCTTTACCTGTTTGGTTGTGTTTTCCTGTAATTCTTTAAGGGACTTTCGTGTTTCCTTTTTAAGGGCTTCTATCTGTTTACCTGTGTTCTCATGTATTTCTTTAAGGAAATTATTTATGTCCTTCTTGAAGTCCTCTATCAGCATCATGAGTTGTGATTTTAAATCCAAGTCTTGCTTTTCTGGTGTGTTGGGGTATTCAGGATTTGCTGTTGTGGGAGAACTGGGTTTGGATAATGCCATTTCACCTTGGTTTCTGTTGGTAATGTTCTTGCATTTGCCTTTCACCATCTGGTTATCTCTGGTTTTAGTTGGTCCTGCTATTTCTGGCTAAAGCTCATCCCTCCGGTAGGCCTGCAAGCCTGTCTCAGCACCCCTGGGAGACCAGCTCTCCCCTGGCACAGAGGGCTGTGGAGCAGCCCAGCTCCTGGTGCAGATGGAGGCTGGAAGGACCCTGTCCCAACTGCACTGCCACTCCTGTGCTCCCTGCACTCTTGGCCAGACCCACCTTGGACAGTCACTGGAGAGAAAATGACAATTTCTTGAAATGTCAACACACCCTGAGTCTATGAGCCAACCCACTCTGCTTCCTGGGTGTTACCTACAAGGAGGGATCTGAGAGCACCTGTCCACCGAGGAAGGTGCTTGAATTCACCATGGCAAATTGACCAAGTACTCAACAGGTGAAGACATAAATAAGTAAATAGCAACCAATACAATGGGATGCTTTGTGTGTTGGGAGAACACATAGGTAGCAACATGGAAGAGACTCGTAGACATTATATTGCACAAGGACAGCAGATATGAGGGAAGGGGATGGCTCAATAGCTTAAAGCTCTCTATGCAAGTGTGAGCACCTGAGTTCCAATTCCCAGGCGGACATGCAGCTGCTATGGCGAGACAGGAGACAGAGATAGGACTCCCGGAAGCTTGGCCACCAGCCAGCCTAGTGCACACAGCAGCAAATAACAAATTCTGTTTCAAATAAAGTAGATAAGGTCGTCACCCAAGGTCATCTTCTGACCTCCTCTCAGAGATGAGGCTCCTACAGATCCCGTACAGAGAAGATACCTGATACAAAAGAGATCATGTATTATGCTCTTTTTAAAAAGACTACATACAAATTGATCTTCAAGATATTCAAAATCCAATTCATGTTTATAGGGCCTGATAAAGAAAAGAAGTGCCATAGGGGACTTTCTAGTGACCCTCAAGTATTTTATCCTAATCGATGGCAAAAACCCAATTTATACATTTATCAAAAGGCATCAGCCTATATTCAGCCTGCATATAAATTTTACTGAACATAATTCTACTCCCATAAAGTAGATTTTTTTTAAAATCTGTTAACTTTCTTCCAAATCATCCCTATCATGGAACAATAATATCTAACAAGTTCTCAAAAAATTGTCAATTTTTTCTTCTTGCCTTTATCCATCCCGTGGATTTTCCCTTTGAAATCTCTTCATTAAACACCCCCTTTCTCTGGACTACAGTCTGTTGCTTATAGCAGCCTAGTCTCAGAGCTGAGTAGAGGCTGTGTGTGTGTGTGTGTGTGTGTGTGTGTGTGTGTGTGTAAGACTTACAACAATGAATTCCTTGGTGTGTGTGTGTGTGTGTGTGTGTGTGTGAGAGAGAGAGAGAGAGAGAGAGAGAGAGAGAGAGAGAGAGAGAGAGAGCATATACCATGGTGTACATGGTGTGCCCACAGCTGCTAACATACAGATTAAACCAGGAAAGCATCTCACCTTGTAGCAAGGGAAAGAACCCTGAGACAAAAGACCCTCGTCTGCACCAAATACCCACAAAAGGCAGGTTTGCAGGGATGGAAGGCAAGGCAGCCAGCGTTTCCCTTAGGGGTGGAGCAGAGCAGGGACTGATTCCAGAGGGGGCACAACCATGTTTCTAGGGTGACAGCTGTGTTCTCCACCTAGTTTGCATTTGCAGTGAAGTTCACATGAGCATATGTAGTTTATCACTACACTGTACACTTGGAATGATGAATTTTTATTGCCTGTAAACTAGACTTCTGTAACGATGCTTTAAAGAATACAGTGGGGAAAGAAAATGCACTGGCTGGTTTTATATCAACTTGACACAAGCTAGAGTCATCTGAGAGGAGGGAGCCTCAATTAAGAAAAGGCCTCCCTAAGACAGAGGTGTGGGGCAGGGTAGTTGTGAAGCTTTTAATCCCAGTGCTTGGTAGCCAGAAGCAAACAGATCTCCGTGAGTTCGAGGCCAGCCTGGTCTATAGAGTGAGTTCCAGGGCGGCCAAGGTTACACAGAGAAACTTGTCTCAACTCTCCCCACCCCATCTCCCACCCCACCCCCACCCCTAACAGAAGAAAAGAAAGAAAAGATAGATTGAGCTGTAGGGAAGTCTGTAAAGCATTTTCTCAATTAGTGATCAACGGGGAAGGGCCATTGTGGGTGGTGCCATCCATGGTCTGTAGTTCTGGGTTCTATAAGAAAGCAGGTCGGGCAAGCCATGATGATCAAGCCAGGAAACAGCATCCCTCCATGGCCTCTGCATCTGCTCCTGCCTCGAGGTGTGTGAGTTCCAGTCCTTGCTTCCTTCAGTGATGAAGGATGATGTGGAAGTGTGAGACAAGTAACCCTTTCCTCCCCATGTGGTTTTGAGCACGGTGCTTTGTCACAGCAGTGGTGACCCTGACGAAGACAAGCCGGGATGTCAGGGGACAAAGGTGCAGAGCTGGCTACTCATGCTTTGCTCCTGGGCACAAGAAATGTGGCAATCACTTTGGAAAAATCATCTGGCAATTTCTTGAAATGTCAACACAGCCTGAGTCTATGAGCCAGCCTACTCTGCTTCCTAGGTGTTACCTACAAGAAAGGATCTGAGAACACCTGTCCATGGAGGAAGGCGCTTGAATGTTTATACAGTTTCATTCACCATGGCAAATCGCCCAAGTACTCAACAGGTGAAGACATAAATAAGTAAATAGCAACCAATACAATGGGATGCTTTGTGTGTTGGGAGAGCACATAGGTAGCAACATGGAAGAGCCTCGTAGACATTATATTGCACAAGGACAGCAGATATGAGGGAAGGGGATGGCTCAATAGCTTAAAGCTCTCTATGCAAGTGTGAGCACCTGAGTTCCAATTCCCAGGACGGACATGCAGCTGCTATGGTGAGACAGGAGACAGAGACAGGATTCCCGGAAGCTTGGCCACCAGCCAGCCTAGTGTACACAGCAGCAACAAGAAATTCCACCTCAAATAAAGTAGATGATGAGGTCTGTCACCCAAGGTCACCCCCTGACTCAGGCACAGAGCTGTGGCTCCTACAGAGCCCTCCTCCCTCTGGTGTGACCAAGGAGCACTTTTGTCAAGTATGACAGGACACACCTCTCCCAGAAGTCAAGGGTGAAGGCCCAGACCTTCCCTTCAGCTTTGGGTCAAGCCAAATTCTTTACTCTATAAGCAGCTAACCTCAGATCTGAGCTCCATGTTGAGGCATTCAGAGTTGAGACCGGGGGAAGTCTACAAACAAACAATCAAACAACTGAGCAAAGCAGGTTTCATTTCCCCTGGATCTGGACTTACAGTTGGTTGTGAGCTGCCCGACATGGGCACTGGGCTTGAGCTCTGTTCTCTGTATGAGACGTGCACACTCCTCACCTCTGAGCCAGCTTTGCAGCCCAGCCTGGCCAGGATTCTAGAGGCTTTGTTGTGTTAACTTGATGGGATCTTCTGCTGTGTTTTCGGGTTGCATTCTTTTTTTTTTTTTTTTTGGTTTTTCGAGACAGGGTTTCTCTGTGTAGCCTTGGCTGTCCTGGAACTCACTTTGTAGACCAGGCTGGCCTCGAACTCAGAAATCCTCCTGCCTCTGCCTCCCAAGTGCTGGGATTAAAGGCGTGCGCCACCACCGCCCGGCTTTCGGGTTGCATTCTTATGCGTATGCCATGCTTCCTAAAAATTAGCACTTTTTCCCCTTTCTCCTTCTCCGGCTTCCAAATTAGAAAGGTTTAAACGGTTGTAAGAAGAGCTGAAGTTTCAAAGATACAGTAAAACAAACAAACAAACCAGAATGACCCAAATCAGGTTGGGACATTGATAAGTTTTTAGCAATCTATGCTTTGGACTAAATCAGTATAGCTAACTAAGAATTGAGACTCTTTGTAAATGTTTGAGCGTCCCTGATTTTTTTTTTTTTTGTGAGATAATTCTTTAGCAGAAGAAATTTCTAAATTCTCACTTCAGCAATAATAGAGAAGAAAGATCAAATCTTTGAGCACCTAGCTACTTAGATGAATAGAAATGCCTCTTTTTGAAATCCTGGATATGTAAGGTTTAGTCCTTAGAGGGTGAGGGTGACGTGGAAATCCTCTCAGGAATAGCTGAATCTGAGAAAATCTTCCAAGGAAATTAAACACTTGATCAAAAGGAGGAAGGGTCATTGGTGAGAGCTGAGATTATACAGAGAAATGTCTAAAACGAGACTCCATTCTAGGGAGCAAGGAGCTCATGGCCGGTCCTCCAGCCCTCTCCTCCGCAAAAGGCGATACACTTCCGTTTTTCTTCTCCTAAGATAGACAAGGTGCTGCCCCCTCAAGAAAGATAACGAAATCCTTAAAAATGTAAATTTGAAAATATATATATAACACCAAGAATTCACAGTTCAGAATTATCTCTCAAGCATGAACTAGGAGACAGGAAACTGAGACCCTGGCTAAAGGCAGTTTTCACGTATGCTTTGGCTAAGTTTTAAGCTGTAAACTGAAAGATAAGACAGGATCAAAAGTTGAGATAGTGGTGACTTACCATGCATCTGTCATTTGCGCACAGAGGCACAGAGAATTTCGGCTACAGAGATGACAGTTTAACAGTACATACTGCTCTTACAGAGGACCTGAGTTCCACCTCCAGAAATCAGGTCAGGGGGACTCATGACCACTTGTAACTCCAGCTCCTGGGGATCCAGTGTCTCTAGTGTCCACTTGAAAAGGCTCCTCTCTCTCTCTCTCTCTCTCTCTCTCTCTCTCTCTCTCTCTCTCTCTCTCTCTCTCTCTCTCTCTCTGTGCGCGCACACATGCGTGCACACCTGTCTGTCTGTCTGTCTGTCTGTCTCTCTCTCTCTCTCTCTCTCTCTCTCTCACACACACACACACACACACACTTAAAATCAAACAAAAACAACAATAAGACAAAATAATCCCTGTGGGTAAGATTACAAAACTGGTAAAAGCATCTGTCCCACAAAACTGGGCCCCATGTAAAAACCCAGAGGGAAAAAGGCATAGTAGGCAGATCTTCTTAGTTTAATGATCAAACTAACCTTCTACTGCTGGAGGTCCCCCAGCTGCAGACAGGCCAGTCCCTGAGCTTAGAGGAAGAAACAAGTTAGTCCTGGCTTCATTGTCTCAAAACCTGACCCTTGCTAACAGGCACTTGGTACTTCATAAATGCCATATTACTCTGATATCATTTCAATGCAGCATGACTGCTATTATAAATACAAAATTAGAAATATTTCTCTGGAATATTATTCCTTTTTGGTTGCCTGAGACAAAACTTCACCTTTGTTTTGTTTTGCTTGCTTGCTTGTTTGTTTTCTGTACAGGGTCTCATATAGCCCAGGCTGGCCTCAAAATCCCCATATAACAGATACTGACCCTGGACCTCAGAGTACTTAGATTAGATATGCCCCTGAGCTTGGGTTTATGTGATGCTGGAGACTGAACCCAAGGCTTCATGCATGTTGGGCAAACATTCTACCAACCGAACTACATCCCTGTTTCAAGAGAAGTACCTTATTTGAGCCACACAGCTAAATCATGAGGAAGGTAGGGTGATGTCTGAGCAAAGACTTGTCCAGGGCCTTAAGCACCACAAGGACTGTTTCTCTGACTCTGAGGGAGGCACACATAGTCCAGGCTTTCCTTTTCAGAGGGTCATACACACATAGTTCCACTTTGAAAAGTCCGGGCGGGGGTTATATTACTCCATCATGGGTTGAGAACCAATCTCTTAAGTCAAACATTATGGCCTAAGAGACAGAAACACAGAAGGAGATGGCCATGCCATTCTGCCCACACAGCTAGAGTATAGAAGAGATGTGTAGCTTCCCAGAGAAGGGGGTGACATGCTCTATCCCAGGGGAATTACCAAGGCAACACTGTTATCATAGTCAACTGCATGGTGGCCTCTGAGCTCGGCACTAGGTTCCAAAGTCACAGAGAGGGTGAAACATCAGAAACATCTTGGAAAAGTGTCTGTGGTGGGCTCTTAGTCACATGGAGGACTGCAAAAGGCTTTATCAAAGGAAGAGTCCATCTCCAAGCTGATGCTTGGGTCACACAAGTTTGTTCAGTTGGGAGTGGAGAGTCAAGTCTGCTAGTGACTCTCATTAAGTACAAGCTGTTCTCTCTCACACCCCCATTTCTCCCACGCCCCCCATGAGCCATCTAAGTCATATGGATAAAATAACTGCAACCAGTGAGATATGTAAAGCTATACGTACGTTCAACTTAAGGTCTGGACATAGGCGACTGCTCAGTTCTGACACTACCAACCTGGAGACAGAGTCAGATTCCTCAGGCGGAGGACTTCACACCCCAAGACTGCCTCTGTCTTCAGGATCCACATGCAAGTGTGGGTTGTGATCTGTTCTTCTGATGAGCAGCTGTAAAGTGGGGTCCCACTGACCTTTTTTTTTGCTGCCGTAGCCCACAGAACTCAGGGAAAGACTTCAGTTCCCAGCTTATTATGAGGATATAACAGCAGGGAATGTGGGTCACAGGCAAGAGTACAGGGCATGGAGCGCTACACTTTCAGGGAACTTGCATGTATTCCGCTACCCAGAAGGTCTCATAATCCAGTCCCTTTGACTGTTTATGGAAGCTTTATTATGTAGGCATTAATGATTAAATCAGTGGTTATTGGTTTATCAGCTCAGCCTTTGGCCTCTTTACCCTCCCCAGAGATATGGGGATGGGATGGGACTGAAAGTTCCCATCCTGCTGTCACTTGTGTGGTTTCTGCTGCAACCAAGTCTTTCTTGACACTTGCGAAGGACCCCAGCCGTTGGTCATACCCTTAGGACACAGAAAACACTAAGCACTTGAGAGGCTCCAAAGATTTCTGGAGCTTTACGTCAGGAATTTGGAAGGAGGATGGGATTGATATTTTTATACACACAATTGAGATTTTCCCTTTTTCAAGTTTTTCCTACCTCCTTATTCCAAAATATTTTATTTTATAAATATTTTATTGTTCATTACACGGCAAGCTCACGTGAACGTGGATAATACCTACTACTTTGGAGGAGGGTTTGGGCCACAGAAACCCCGACATGGCACAGTACAGCACGGGGCCCCTGGAAATACCTGGGCTGGAGAGCAAAGCCAACATGGGATTAATTGGATGTAATTCAATCTCTCAGAGAGAGTTTCTAATATAACCACCGCTTTAACATCACACTTACTGAACAGCTAATTCAGATAAAGTGAAAGCCTTCCCTTCCTCTCTCTTCTCTTTCCTGATAAGTGTGAATTAGAATCCAAGGCTGATTTTAGAGAGGAGATTAAGTTATTCATTTCATTTTAATGGCCTTCTAGGACCCCCACTCAACTGTTGGTGAAATTTACTATTGCTCAGTAAGGTGACACCCAGGTTTAATGAGTTCCCTGGGAAAATTATTATAAGATAGCACAGACCCAAATGGCAGATCCCATTTGAAAAACACGTATCATATGATATTTATTTTCTTGGGTCATGTCTCCCCACTAATTTATCTTACCCCTGGGATATACATTTCTCTAAAACAAGTAGAACATCAGTGATCACTACAGATGTTGAAATACCTCCACCCTAGAGGAAGATCCACCATGGGCCTTCCAAATTAGAGAGAAGGTAGTAACCAGTGACTCCACCTGGTCAGAGGTCAGGTGGGGCATGTGCCAGAAATCAGGGCAAAGCATATCAGTGACATTTCAATAAGAAATTCCAACACTTCGCCTTCTTCTTGTCTTTTTGGAGGGGGTGTGGCCATCGCCTCACTGTGTATCTAGGGAGAATTTTGAATTTCTGATTCTCTATCTGCTTTTAAAATAATTATTAGGAATACAGGAATGTGGCACTATGCAAGATCTACTCAGATCTGGAACTCCGTGCATAGTAGACAAGGTACATCTGCCACGCCCGATTGGGCCGTTTAGCAATCTAGTTCCTTTCCCCATCCCACCTTGCTCCTGCTGCAATCGCACGCAATCGCACGCACACGCGATTCATATATATATACCTCTGTCAGTGTGAGCTTGAGAGAGTAAAACATTCCTGGAAGACAAAGACCTAAGAGGTAAGACAGAGCTCAGGGAGTGATAGAGCGAGGCGTCTGGACTGCGGGGGGGGGGGGGCGCAGAGTGATAGAGCGAGGCGTCTGGAGAGGCAAGGCAGGTGCTGCTGCAGGGGCTTGCCTCATTGTAAGGGCAGCGGGACGCTACTGGAGAGTGTTAAGGAGCTCATATGATGACACCGACATTAATAGGCTGTTCTCTAACTGCCATGTGGAGAAAAGGAGGCCGGTAGAGGCTGAGGTAGAGAGAAGGAAGCCTCTCAGATTTTAGACTTGAGTCCACTAAGCAAGAGTCCGGACCGCAGGCAGACATCTGAGGCATTTTGTTGCTTTTTTGCTTATCTGGAGAGCATGGGAGCAGAGGATGAACTGTTTCAGATGCACAGAATTTGAGGTGTCTAGAGCACATTATGTTAATTAGGTCGGGGGAGCCTAAGCTGAGACAACAGACTGGCAGCCTTAAGCAACAAATAGCAGAGAGGGATTTCTTACGGCTCAACAGGCTGGTGAGGCCATGGACAAGGGGTTGATGGGGTAGGCCTCATTCTGAAGTGTTTTCCTTCGAGAGTTGAGCGTTAGCCTATCAAACACCTCTGTCAGCCTTAAGTGTATGATACTTTCAGTAACTTCTAGCCTCCTTTCCCAAGGGACTCTGGCTTCAGCTGTCACTAATAGGGGTAAGTTCCCAGGAGAAAAGGTCACACTCAAAAAAGCCAAGCATACATACACTATAGTGCCTGGAGGAGCCCGGAGCCCTGTGAAGGGCCTAGTGTAATAAAACATGTCAGCAGGCCTTCTGCACTCCTCCGCGGACCTCGTTTCTCTGGTCATCTCACTCCTCCCTCCCTCTTCATACAGACACGGCCCTCAGAGATGGCTGACCTTTCGACATGGTGATGAGGGTGAGGTTTTATTTTCTCGAACTGGCCCTCGAGACATCGCGCTTTCCTGAGTTCCTAACCCTAACCCTAACCCTAACCTCGATGGGTTTTCAATCCGTGTTCACTTTCTGCTCTTCTCTCTAAGAGAAGAGAAAGAGTATAGGAAACCAGATATCCTTGATAAAGTCTGGCACCGATTCTGTCTGCGGTCCTTACAGCGGAGAGTCTCATCTGTAGCACCTGGATGGCCAGCTAGTCCTAGGAAGAGATGGCAAAGCCCCAGCATGTGTCTGCATGAGTCAAATCTAGAAGCAGGGAAGGGAGCCAATGCTTATTGATGTTTAGTCTAAGATCCAGACATTCTGCTAGACACACATTTCATACATCATACTTCATCTATTCTTTATGATCAGACTAAGGTAAATATTATCAACATCATTTTACAGATGATGAAATTATATAACGATCCATAACCACTAAGTTAGCTGTGGAAGAAGTAAAGCAGAATCCACCTCCTTCGAGTCCTAGGATAAGACTCTTTTCTTTTTTGAGCTGGTTATCGGATTCAATGAAATATACAAGGGTTCTGTGGTGGTTAGTTTTAACTATCAGTTTGATACAATATAAAGTCACCTGGGAAGGGAATCTCAATGAGGCATTATCTAGGTCAGGTTGCTTCATAGATGTGTCTAAAAAGTATTGAGTTATGTTCATTGATGCAGGAGACCCTAACCTAACAGTGGGTGGCATGTTCCCCGGGTTGGGTTTCAGAGTGCATGTTAAAAATGAGAAAGTGGGCCGGTGGTGGCGCACGCCTTTAATCCCAGCACTTGGGAGGCAGAGGCAGGCGGATTTCTGAGTTCGAGGCCAGCGTGGTCTACAGAGTGAGTTCCAGGACAGCGAGGGCTACACAGAGAAACCCTGTCTCGAAAAACCATTAAAAAAAAAAAAAAAGAAAAACCATAAAAATGAGAAAGTGGGCTTTCTGCTCCTCCTTTTTCCAGAGTCCGCCACATCTTCTCGTGCAGTGCCAGCCTCATCCCTTAGACACAATGGTGAATATCGGGGTGAATGGATTTGGCCGTCTTGGACGCCTGATTGCCAGGGTTGCCCTCTCTTCTACCAAAACAGAGCTTATAGCTATCAACGAACCCTTCATGGATCTCAACTACATGGTCTACATGTTCCAGTATGACTCCACCCATGGCAAGTTCAACGGCACAGTCAAGGCTGAGAACGGGAAGCTTGTCATCCATGGGAAGCCCATCACCATCTTCCAGGAGCGAGATCCCGCTAACATCAAATGGGGCGATGCTGGTGCTGAGTATGTCGTGGAGTCTACTGGTGTCTTCACCACCATGGAGAAGGCCGGGATCCACTTGAAGGGTGGGGCCAAAAGGGTCATCATCTCTGCCCCTTCTGCCGATGCCCCCATGTTTGTGATGGGTGTGAACCATGAGAAGTATAACAACTCACTCAAGATTGTCAGCAATGCATCCTGCACCACCAACTGCTTAGCCCCCCTGGCCAAGGTCATCCATGACAGCTTTGGCATCGTGGAAGGGCTCATGACCACTGTCCATGCTGTCACTGCCACTCAGAAGACCGTGGATGGCCCCTCTGGGAAGCTGTGGCGTGATGGCCGTGGGGCTGTCCAAAACATCATCCCTGCATCCACTGGTGCTCCCAAGGCTGTGGGCAAAGTCATCCCAGAGCTGAACGGGAAGCTCACTGGCATGACCTTCCATGTTCCTACTCCCAACGTATCTGTTGTGGATCTGACCTGCCGCCTGGAGAAACCTGCCAAGTATGATGACATCAAGAAGGTGGTGAAGCAGGCATCCGAGGGTCCACTGAAGGGCATCCTGGGCTACACTGAGGACCAGGTTGTCTCCAGCGACTTCAACAATAACTCCCACTCCTCCACCTTTGATGCTGGGGCCGGCATTGCTCTCAATGACAACTTTGTAAAGCTCATTTCCTGGTATGATGCTGAATATGGCTACAGCAACAGGGTCGTGGACCTCATGGCCTACATGGCCTCCAAGGAGTAAGAAACCCTGGACCACCCTCCCCAGCAAGGACACCGAGAGGAAGAGAGAGGCCCTCAGTTGCTGGGAGTCCCTGTCCCAACTCGGCCCCCAACACTAAGCATCTCCCTCACAGTTTCCATCCCAGACCCCCATAATAATGGGACGGGCCCAGGGAGCCCTACTCTCTTGAATACCATCAATAAAGTTCACTTCACCCCCCCTCCCAAAGAAAAGAGAAAGTTAGGGGTTGGAGAGATGGTTTAGCAGTTAAGAGAACTGGTTGCTCTTCCAGAGGACCCCAGGTTCAATTCCCAACACCCACATGGCAGTTCACAACTGTCTGTAATTCCAGTTTCAGGGGATCTGACACCCTCACACAGACATACACGCAGTCAAAACAGCAATGCACATAAAATAAAAATTAAATCTTAAAATATTAAAAAGCCAAGAGAGTGAGCTGAGAGCATGCATTCCCTTCTCTCTGTGCCTGTGGCTGTGGATGAGATAATAGTCCACTGCTTCAGGCTCCTGGATTGTGAACCTGAAATAAACCCTTTCTTCCGTGAGTTGCTTTTGTTGGGCTATCTTTTGACAGCAACAGGAAATGAAGACCGTCTCTTAGGGTGATCACTTTGGGGGAAATGTCCTACAGTGATTTGCATGGCACTGGACTTGACTGGGGTCATGAGGGAATAAAGACAGGGCAGACACACACAGTAGCAAAGCTAGGGCTGGACAGGCCATGTGCTCTGATGGAGTCACACCAGCAGCCCAAAACCCAGCTCTTTCATTTTATACTTCTGAATTGAGAAGGAGGGGCTGTTGTATACAGCTGAACAAGGAGGCAGGTTTAGCTAATCTTGGCAGGGTATCTCTGTAGGGAGCAGTTCCAGAAATCCAACAGGAGGAAGCTGTGATTGATAGTTTCTGTGCATTCATACCGGGACCAGGGGGAAGACCTTGCCACTCCCTTGACTCTGAGGCTTTGGGGTCTTTGACATGGCCGAGCCCATGTCAGCGTTACACATTCACTCTGGAGTGCATCTGATCCCCACTCCGGGGATTGCTGGAGACCTCTGGGTAAAACCTACCAGGACAGCAGGATGTCAGTCAGAGAACATACTGCTGTAAGAAAATACTGAGGCTAAGGCCTCAGCTCTGCAGACAGAGCTCTATTCATGTCAGTGTACCCTGAAACAGGCAAGCCTCACACCATCTGAACCCCGTTTATGTGACTTTTCAGTCTTGTAGCACTCACTGTTATATTCTGAGCTTATGGGCATTTCTCTGTTAGAAATAAACTCCCAATCAGCAGGTTCTTGGGCAAGAATTTGAGCTAAAGCAGCAGAAGCAGAGAGTGGCCCTGGTCATCTCTCTTGCTGGAGCAACCGCCCGATCATCTTCAATAACAAAAGGGAAGGCGGAGAACCAAATGTTTCCCCTTAATTGTGGGCTGGGCAGGTGCTCACTCAGAAACCTCTGGATTGATCCTCATCCTGCCTTCTTCTGTGATGTGTGATTTGGGGAACAAGGTAGACTGCGGTAATAAAAACAGTGGAAACACAGTGAGTCGGGAATAACTGTAGACTGAGTTGAAGCCCCGTACCTGCAAGTGCTCCAGGGACTGAGTTTCCTCCTGTCTTTATTACGAACCGTCCCCAAGGCTTGGCTACTCAGTCCTCCCAGGGAAACAGCTTCCATTTGTATCAAATCAGCTGTGTTTGCTTACAAGAGATGGTCACTAGCAAGTCAGCCTTGGACGGCTTTCATGCCTTCAGAGGAGACGGTGAGGAGGGTCATTGGACCCTCATCTGAGATTCTAGCTGCTCCCTTCTGCTCTTCCCAGCCACTTGTGTGCAATTCTGGTCCCACTGTACACAACCTCAGAGTCAAGTATGCAGGCCAGAGAAGGTCAGCTTGGAAAGTGCTCAAGTATGCAGGCCGAAGAAGGTTAATGGAAGAGGGACTCTATCCTTGTGGCTGTGGGGAAAACATCATCCTTACTGGGAGGAGTTTCTTGCTTTGTGTTCTCTGCAGTCCTGTAAATAGCCCTTCACCCGTGCTCTGTGCGTAAGAAGGATAAACTCATCTGCTCCCCAGGATGAACTTAGATGAAACTGTTTGTGGTTGGAGACATATAAGGAGGATAGACGTGTTAGGTTTCCCTGAGGAAGGACTTCTCACAACACTACTCAAGGCTTCACAGTAGCAGCCCAGGCAGTACCTGGGAGCTTATGTAGGGGACAGAAGTCCAAAAGGGGCAGTTATGTTCAGATAATATGATGCTGATATGGCTGTGTATCATCTAAAACATGGCTGACCCGGGATTCTGGGGAACCCAAAAGTAAATAGTGCCCGTGTTCCTCTGTGTGTGGCCAGTTGTCCTAGTGACTGTTCTGTTACTGTGAAGAGACACCATGACCAAGGCAACTCTTACAAAAGAAAGCATTTAACTGGGGGCCTGCTTACAGTTCTAAGGGATTAGTCCATGATTGTCATGGTGGAAAGCAGACCTACACGGTGCTGGAGCAGTAGCTAAGAGCTTTATATCCTCATCCAAAGGCAGCAGGCAGAAAGAGGAGACCCTGGGCCTGAAGTGAGCCTTTGGAACTCCAGAGCCCAGCCCCCCCACACCCCATAATACACCTCCTCCTCCAACAAGGCCACACCTCCCTCCTGATCCTTCCTAAACTGTTTATCAGCTGCGAACCAAGTATTCAAACATGCACCCAGACTCTCTCTTCTCTCTCTCTCTCTCTCTCTCTCTCTCTCTCTCTCCTTCTCACTCCCTTCCTTTCCCCCTCCCTCCCCTCCCCCACTTAACTGACTTGGGGAAACCATGTAAATTGCAGACTTTGATTCTTTAGGTTTGTATCTGACACTCCTATGGGTGCCTATGGGGGACATTTTCATTCAACCCACTATAATAGTGTGCTAATGAATAAAACTTCATATCTTCCTACAAGTCCTTAAATTATCTTCAATTCCCTGGGACCCCTGCACCCTCTTCCTTTACTGACTGGTACTTGGGCCCCACTGCTTGTTAGAACTGAGGAGTGTTGGTCAGATACATACATGTAGATTCAAAATTTGCGATTAACATGGTTTCTCCAAAGTGAAGGAGAGAGAGAGAGGGAGGGAGGGAGGGAGGGAGAGAGAGGGAGAGAGAGAGAGAGAGAGACAGAGACAGAGACAGAATGTGTGTATGCATGTATATTTGTATGTGTCTCGTGTATATGTGTGTGTGTATATATGTGTGTGGAGTGTATGTATTTGTGTGATGTGTGTGGTATATGTGGTGTGTGTATGTGTTTGTGTGATGTGTGTGGTATGTGTGGTGTGTGCATGTGTGTATGTGTTTCCCTGTGTGTGTTGTGTATGTGTTTGTATGACTTGTGTGTTATGTGGTGCATGTGTGTGTCTGTGTGTGTGGTATATATGTGTGTGATGTATGTGGTATGTGTGGTGTGTATGTGTTTGTGTGATTGTGTGGTAAGTGTGGTGTGGGGGGGTATATGTGTTTGTGTGATGTGTATAGTATGTGGTGTGTGTGCATGTGTTTATGTGTCTCTGTGTGTGTGTGTGTCTGTGGTATGTATGTGTTTGTGTGATTTGTGTGGTGTGTGGTGTTTGTATATGTGTGTTTGTGTGATGTGTATGGTATGTGATGTTTGTGGTGTGTATGTGTCTGTGTGTGTAGTGTGTATGTGTTTGTGTGATGTGTATGGTTATATAGTGTGTGTCGTGTGTATATGTGTTTGTGTGATGTGTGTGGTATGAGTTTGTGTGTGTGGTATATGTGTGTGATGTGTATATGTAATGTGTGCTGTATGTGTGGTGTGTGTGTGGGTGTATAGTATTTATGTGTGTGTGTGGTGTGTGGTATGTAGTGCATGTGCGTGCTCATGCAGTCACACGTTTGTGAAGAGCAGAGAGCAGCTTCAGGTATCACTCCTCAGGTACCATCTGTATTGTTTCTTGTTTCTTTGTGTTCATTTATCTTAGGACAGCGCCTCTCACTCTCCTGGAGCTTGCCAAATAGAATAGGCTGTCTATCGAGTCCCAAGGACCTGGCCTAGCCTCTCCGGAATGGGAGTGGTGACCATGCACCACCACACTCATATGTGAGTCCAGACTCTGGGTATCAAATTCTTTGCAAGCACTATGACAATAGAGGATCTCCTAAGCCCTCTATCGCCTCTTAATACATATCAGTTTGAAAAGAACTGCTCTATCATTCTTGACCATAGAAATGAAACATATTATAAGTCATTAACAAAAGCTCACTAAGATCTTGCACAAATGAATTAGGGAAATGGGTCTAAATACATTAAGTCAAGCCTGAGTGCCATGGAATGGGGATTTGCAGTCTTTATCCTTTACCAGAAATAAAGATTTTGGAGACCCACCCCCAATATTAGCAAGTAGCATGTTGGGGGTCAAGTTGTGTATTATTCATTTCGATGGGCTCTGCAGGTAATTCTTATGAGAGAAGTTTGGGAAAACCAAACTAAGATGTGGCTCTAAATTAGATTTTATACCTTCCCAGAAATGCCTTTCGAAAGCCATCTCACCCAGGATAGTCGCCAGCAGAGCGCTCAGTTATAGAGCGAGATCTCATTTCTCAGCGCATCTTTTCATTTGCTTCATACTTACAATACATATTCATGACATCCTAACTTGCATACTTAAATTACCATAAAAAGTGTATAAAACTTTAAAGACCCTAAGAATGCTTGACTGCCTAACCTTCATAAAAATCTAGACACTGGGAATCCAATTATCAGGTGAATGGGGAAATTTAAACCGCCAAGTATAATTTAAATTAGAAATCCAATATCCCTTAATCAGCAAAAACACGTCCACAGTTTTTAGAACAAAGCAAACCCAAAAGTAAACAATTATTTCCAAGATAGAAGAGGCACTTGATACTCTGTGGGTACTATGACAGTGTGTTTGGGGGCCGGGGGTGAGGTTCATTGATAGACCTTTCCAGAAGCCTAATTTCCATTCCAGCATCTCTCTCTCTCTCTCTCTCTCTCACACACACACACACACACACCATATACACCCACATACACAAACACACACATGCACATACACCCTCTACACACATGTACACACACAAACACAAACACACACACACACACATGCATTATATGTGAATATACAGTCATATAACTTCTGATTTTATTACAAGTCCAACTTTGGAAATAACTACATAAAGGTAATTTATTAGCATCTCTATTATCCTCAATAGTGTGTACTGCTGCCTTCTTACTTGAATGAGTATTTGGATACACAGGTGTGTGACAATGTATCTGATGGGTCCTTGAGTCTATACATGTCACTGTAACATTTCTTTCAATGCTGTTTTATCCTCGTAATTTTTATAACCAAACTTGTGACAAAGGACCTAAGTAACCACCTGCCACTAACTGCTACATATTAGACTGCACAACTGCACAGGACAACTGTATGGGACAGCTATATGGGACAACTATATGGGGCAGCTGTACTGAACTGCACAGGACAACCATATAGGACAACTGCACAGGACAGCTGTATGGGACAACTGCATTGGACAACTGTATAAAACAACCGTACAGGACAACCTGAGCATCACTGTTCCTCAGCCTGGGACACTCATCCCATCCTTGACCTCTAAGATTTCTTTCAAAGCTCAGGTCACTTCTGTTATAGGAATTATACCCTTTCCCAACATAGCATTCCCCAGAGCCTCCTCTGAACTATGTTCCTAATATCCTAATAGCTCCTAGTGTACACTTAATGGGTACTTCCTTGGTGAAGGCAACGTCCACATTCCTCTGGGTATGAGGCTACAGTTTCTCCAGAGCTGTGTTGTTTTCCCAATGCCCTTCTGCATCAGTTCCCTCCTCCATAAGCACCACACTCCTCTCAGAGGAGTGTGCAGATCTGGTGGGCCCAAAACGAAGGGCTTGGGAAACCATCCTAAAGCTGGGTGATCTGAAGGAAGTAGTTAGACATGATGTCTGCCTTCCCAAGCATCATGGTGCTGTGCCAAAAATTGCTACAGAGTTCAAAGGCCACATCCGTGAGCATTCCTAGCTAGAGAAAGCCCTCTGCTACTCTTGATACAAGCCCTATAAGGAACCATGAGATTTAAATCCTAAAGCCAGGATTGTGCATGTTAGTGGCCATGTTGGCTGTGGGTAATTACAACATCCGTGGTGTCCTAAAGCAAAACAAGTGTCCTCTTTTACAGACCTGTTCTGAAGCTCAGAAGTCCAAAGTCAGTTTAGGTCTCTCTCACTGGCACAGTGTTTGCTTTGGTGGCTTTTGGAGGCCCCAGCAGGAATCTGGTTCCCTTTGCAGCCTTAGTGGCTCATGTGTCATGTGGGTTCTGAGTCTTTCCTATGTCTGTCCACTATATCACTCTGGCCCCTGCTTCTCCCAGCCGTGGCCTTCCTCTCAGTACAGCATGACCTCCTGCTCTTCCCACATAAGGATATTCAGGAGTATGAATTAATATGCTCAGGAAAATCTTCTCATCCTAAGATTGTTAGTTAATGTCTGCAAAGTGTCAGCTAAGGTAGATCTCAGAGGTTCTGATGTTAGGATGAGGCCTCTTTATAGGCCATTTTTAAGCCTACCACACAGATATTTTGTAAAAACAAAAAAATTTGACATTATTAATTTATTTCCAACCTAACATTATTATTATTATAACATTTTTCTCTGAACTTGTTTGTCTTTGTGCATGTAAAATATGTATTTATTTATGATATGTAGTAACACAAACATTACAAATCTGGATTGAAGCAATACATTTCAAAATGTTCTGTAGATAGAACTAATAAGAAC
This sequence comes from Tokudaia tokunoshimensis, assembly GCA_036184795.1. Taxonomy (NCBI): domain Eukaryota; kingdom Metazoa; phylum Chordata; class Mammalia; order Rodentia; family Muridae; genus Tokudaia; species Tokudaia tokunoshimensis. The sequence continues at coordinate 2,515,856 of BTHU01000014.1, forward strand.
TAAAAGCATACAGGAGTATGATATATATTAGGTAGTTGGACATTGTGTATAGAGTCAATGAACCCCCCCAAAGACACACACACACACACACACACACACAGGATTATTGTCCTTCGCAAACAAAAGCAAATTCTTCAGGAAAAAATTTAAATGATATTTTATTTCTTTATTTGTTGGGATATGCACAAATGGTAGGGCACGTATGTGCACTGTACATGTGACAGTGCACATCTGCCAGTCACATCTGGCAGTGCACATGTAATACTGCAATATGGCAGTGCACATGTAACAGTGCACATATGGCAGTGCACACACAGCAGTGCACATATGACAGCGCACATGTAACAGTGCACATATGACAGTGCACATAAGACAGTGCAAACACAGCAGTGTACATATGGCAGTGCACATGTGACAGTGCACATATGGCAGTGCACATGTGACAGTGCACATATGACAGTGCACACACAGCAGTGCACATATGACAGTGCACACACAGCAGTGCACATATGGCAGTGTACACACAGCAGTGCACATATGGTAGTGCACACAGCAGTGCACATATGACAGTGCACATGTAACAGTGCACATATGACAGTGCACACACAGCAGTGCACATATGACAGTGCACACACAGCAGTGCACATATGGCAGTGTACACACAGCAGTGCACATATGGTAGTGCACACAGCAGTGCACATATGACAGTGCACATGTAACAGTGCACATATGACAGTGCACACACAGCAGTGCACATATGACAGTGCACACACAGCAGTGCACATATGGCAGTGAACATATGGCAGTGCATGTGTGTGAAATTCAGATGACAACTTGCAGGAGCAGATTCTCGCCTACATGTGGGTCCTGGAGATCAAACCCAAGTTGTTAAGCATAGCAGCAAGTGTTTTTTCCCAGTGAGTTATCTCACTAGCCTTCACAATAACAAACTTGTCTCGATCAAGCTGCTATCGCCCCAATGAAACACCATGACCAAAGCAGGTTGGCAAGGAAAAGTTTATTTAGCTTACATTTCCACATCACTGTTCATCATCAAAGGAAGTCAGGACAGGAACTCACACAGGGCAGGAACCTGGAGGCAGAGGCCATGGAGGGTGTTGCTTACTGACTTGCTTCTTCTGCCTTGCTCAGCCTGTTTTTTTGTAGAACCCAGTACCACAGCCCAGGGGTGGCCCCACCCACAATAGGCTGGGCCCTGTCACATAAATCACAAATTTAAAATGTGCTCTACAAGTTTGTCTACAGCTGAATCTTATGGAGGCACTTTTGAGATTGGAGTTCGCTCCTCTCTGATGACTCTAGCTTGTGCCAAGTTGACCTAAAACTAGCCAGCACAAAACTTACCCTATGCATTTTATGCTCAATAGATTAGATTAAAAAACTAGATGTATCGAGCTAAACTAATCAGATTTCTTTTTCCCGGGGACTTTCTACATAGGAAAAAGCAGGGAAAATTATCTGCCAAGAGAATGGGGGAAGTGTGTAAAGGAGGGATGAGAAAAGCTGTCTTGTTTCACAGAGGAAAATGATGGGCAGAGTAGATGGTTGAGAGCTCTCCTTAGGCGCTGGTTCTCCTTGCATGTCAATGGCCCAGTCTACTCAGAAGTCTGAGCGAGCCTTACAGTGTTAAGGTAACTCCCTCTGCCAACATCTGTCCTTCCTCCTTCTTCTCCGCCACCCCCCATTTTGATTATATATGATTGCTTTATAGTGAAAAAAACAATCCTCTCACACAGGATAGAGTCTTTGGTTTTAAAATAATGGACTCCAATGATAGAATAAGAACAGTGGCTGTAAACTTGTGCTTGGGAATTTACACCTCTTTCCATAAATCTCTTGGTAGTAAAGAAACAAGTTATTGTTTATTTGAACTTTCTGTCTGTCTGCCCTGCCCTGCAACAACACTGGAAATTGACTTCAGGACTGATGCACACTGGGTAACTGCCCTGCCACTGAGCTGTACCCCTTCTCTTCCCTCCTCTTCCCTGCCCTCCCTTCCCCTCCCTTCCCTCCCTTTTCCTCTCCCCTCCCCCTCCCCTCCCTTCTCCTCCTCTCTCCTCCCCTCTCTCTTCTCCTCTTCTCTCCTCCCCTCCCTCTTCTACTCTTCCCTCCCCTCCCCTCCCCTTCCTTCCCCTCACTTCCTCTCCTCCCTTCCCTCCCCTCTCCTCCCTCCCCTCACTTCCTTCCCTTCCCCTCACTTCCTTCCCTTCCCCTCCCTTTCCTTCCTCTCACTTCCCTTTTCCTCCCTCCCTCCCCTCCCCTCCTGTCCCTTTCTTCCTTTTTTCTCCATCTTGTAGCACTGGATTCTACTCACCCTGTAAACCAGGCCAGTCTCACACCCACACAAATCCACCTGCCTTAGCTTGGATAATGGCATGTTCGACCATAACCAGTTTGCTTTCTTATTTTTTATTTAGGATACAACTACTTATAATGACTTTCTAAATAGAATAGTATCCTTTCAGTAATAAATTCTAGTTAAAAATTATTTTTTTCTGTATTTTTTCATTGTCTAATACCACATTTAAGTTTATTTTATCATATTTTAATTTTATGAGGAATAGTGTGATATATTAATGTTTACATGTTGTACTGGCTGGTTTTGTGTGTCAACTTGACACAGGTTGGAGTTATCACAGAGAAAGGAGCTTCAGTTGGGGAAGTGCCTCCATGAGATACAGCTGTAAGGCATTTTCTCAATTAGTGATCAAGGGTGGGAGGGTCCACTGTGGGTGGAGCCATCCCTGGGCTGGTGGTCCTGGGTTCTAAAAGAAAGCAAGCTGAGCAAGCCAGGGGAAGCAAGCCAGTAAGGAACATCCTTCCATGGTCTCTGCATCAGCCCCTGCTTCCTGACCTGCTTGAGTTCCAGTCCTGACTTCCTTTAGTGATGAACAGCAAGGTGGAAATGTAAGCTGAATAAACCCTTTCCTCCCCCAACTTATTTCTTGGTCATGATGTTTATGCAGGAATAGAAACCCTGACGAAGACACATGTATTGATTGCCTCACAGGTAATTAATATTTCCATTTCCTAATCAGCACTTTGCCCTTGGCACCTTTGAGTTTTTCTCTTTAGTTATTCATAACGGTTTATGGAAATTTCCATAAATTTTCAGTTTAAACCAGTAGGCTAAAAGTTGTAATTTCCAATTTTTCAAACAGTTTATTATAAACTATTGTAGAGTATACAAGATAACACTTGACTTGCATGTATCTGTGTTTTGCTACACTTTGTCCAACACCCTTTTCCCCCATTTCCTGCCACTGCTTCCAGCCACTAGTAATCACTATTGTACATTCAGATAATCTTTTAAAGCGTATGGCGAATGTGAGTGAGAGATGAAGCATTTGTCTTTCTGTTTCTCATTTACATAACATCCTATGTCCATCCATCATGCTGTAAATGTCAGTCTCTTGTCCTTTGTGGGTGTGAGTAGTATTCCATTGTGTATATAGATCACATTTTCTGTATTATCATCTGTTGATGGGCATCTAGGCTAACTTTGTATCTCAGCTATTGTAAATACTACAACAGTAAACGCAGGCATGTATGTTTCTCTGATTGCATTTCCTCTGGCTATGTTACCTAGAAGAAAAATAACTTTCTGTTTTAGGAAAGTCTGCGACATTCTCCCCAGCTGTACTAATACATTCCCACCAGTAGTAAGAATTCTCTTCTCTTCTGACAGTAAAATTTTTAGTTTAAACCAATTGGCTACATGTGGTACTGTTAAAACTATTTACCAGGAGGTGGTGGTGTACACCTTTAATCCCAGCACTTGGGAGGCAGAGGCAAGCAGATCCCTGTGAGTTTGAGGCCAGCCTGGTTTGCACAGCGAGTTCCAGGACAGCCAGGGCTATACAGAGAAACCATGCCTTAAGAAACCAAAAAAAACAAACAAAAATTTAAATAAATTTAGATTTGCAACCATCTAAAGGAACAGTAGAGAAGCTTTCTATAAAGTTTACATTTTCACTGTTTGAACAGAAGTATTTATGAAAGATTTTGTTTCGTTTTGTTTCCTTTTGTGCTTTGAGTATGTATAAAACAAAATGAATACCCAAGCAATCGCTGAAATACCCATCTTTATATTTGTTTTTTTATTTATTACAATCAAAGTTTTCCCATCTGGATAATGGAGTGACCTTGGGTTTGTCTTGCAAAGAATTATGGGATAACAAACTTGACCTTCATGTGTCTGTGTGGCTTCTTCAAGGGCCAGGTTTGGAAACTCTCTCACCTTTTCCGTTCAATCAAATGAAGTTACTAATTTCATACTCTTTTGCTTTGTAAAAACAAGACTTTCAAGTCATTCAACCTAAAAGTTTCTGATTTGATCAGAGCGATTTGCTGTTTTGCTCTACTTGAGAGGAAGCGTTGGGTTGTTGCTGCTAAGGAGACTGAATGGGTTTCGCCTCTGACTCATCTATTGGAAAATGCTCTTGATTTGCTTCTGGATCTCAGGTCCGGCAGTGCTGTCTCCATTCCTACCCAGGCTCTCCTGGTTGTCCCTTTCTCTACCTTTGCTCCTCTACAGCCCTTCTGAAGGGGAAGCCAGACCGAGGCCCTTACGTGCCAATCAGTTTCCTGACTGTCTCACACACTTGTCTTCCCAATGGTTTCTTTCTGTATTCAGTATAAAAATCAAAACTCCGGGGCAGGGGAGGAGGCTTGGTGGGAAAATGAATGTTATGCAAGTCCGAGGACCAGAGTTTTCTCCTCCCGGCTCTGAAGAGTATCAGCTCAGGACTCCCAAGACCAAGTCCTCAGCACAAAGGAGATTTATTTGCCCCGGAGGGACAGAGGGCAGGGGATGAGAGACAGAGACAGGAGATAGGGAATGAGGGAGAAGGGGAAGGGAACAAGGGAGAAGGAGGAGGGGTATTTGTCTCGGAGGGGGACTGCCTCTGGATAGAGAGGAAACAGACAAGACACATAGGAAAATGTTATAAAAGTACAAGGGGAAAACCTGTGTTAGGATGAGCTACTTAATTTTAATTGGGTGTGTTAATCGGGTGAGTCAAAGGGGGCTTTCAACTGCTGGGTTTCAATACTTTGATATCTGGACCTTGGTAGTTGGCATCAGGAGGAGAAAGTGGCCAAATAAGGTCAAATGGACCTTGGGGGCTGGCTCTAGGAACATAATCTAACACTTTTTATCAAGCCAGAGGGAAAGGGGAATAAGGGCAAGGCCTGCCAGAACTACGCTCACCACACTCAAGCTGGCCAGAGTCCCTTCAAGCTCCGTGAGAGGTTGGACTATTCAAAGTTTTGTTCTAGCAGGGAACATGACCCTATGAGTAAGACAGTTTGCTGTGCAAACACGGAGACCCAAGTATAGATCTCCAGTGACCAAGTAAAACGCCAGGTGTTGATGTGCATGCCCCTTACCTCCGTGGGGTGGAGGATGGGGGGCGGTGGAGGTGATGATACAGAAAATTTATCATGTGTCTTACTGACTGCCAGCCTAGTCAAAAAATGGCAAGCTCTAGGTTTCACGAGAAACCCTGTCTCAAGGGAATGAGGTGGAGTGTGACAGCACAGGACTCCTGACATCCTCTCCTGGCCCTCACACCAATGAGTCCACCTGCACATACATCATATATACACATACCCAGTGACACAATACACACTCACATACATACACACATACACACTCACACATATACACATTCACATACATACTCATACACACTCACACATATATACACATATACCATATACACATACACACTCACACATATACACATGCACACACATATACCATACACACACTCACACACATACTCATTCACACTCACACACATCCAATACTCACACACATACACATTCACACATACAGTCTCACATACACACACACATACACACTCATACACATTCACACTCACACACATACACACTCACACACATACACACTCACATACATACTCACACATACACACACATACATACACATATACAAAACATATACTCACACATGCACACACATATACCATATACACACTCACACACATTCACACTCACACACATTTACACTCACACATATACCATACACAAACATACAGTCATGACAGTTAAAACTACATATGACAGTAGGTGCTCAATAAATACTATCTACTAACTGAACAAAAGAAAATCTGCCTGAAGCTAAAGAAACAGAATGGGTAGCTTTTGCCCTGGATATGAATAACTGCTGGGTCCTGGCATGTGATTCTTACAACCAGTAAGGGAACGTGAACCCCATGAACCCCATCTCCTTCCCTCTGACCTCCCTAGTGCATTTCCTTCCATTTTTGTGTTGCTGGAGAAATTTTTCTTTTCTTTTCTTTTCTTTTTTTTTTAGTATCCTTGTGTATATATGATGGGGTGCGGGTGCCACAGCTCAGATAAGGAGGTCAGAGGGAAACTTAGGGACTTACATCACTGCTTCCTGTCCCCTGGGGCTCAGGAATCAAACTCAAGTTCCCAGATTTCTTTATTGAGCACTTTACTTGCTGAGCCATCTCACTAACCCAAACCTGTTTTATTTTTTAAAAAAGGATTTATTTTCACTTACATTTCTGTGTGAGTACATGCTACATGTATAGGATATCTGCAGAGGCCAGCAGAGCATGTCTCAGAGGCCTTTGTGTCTAGGGATCCTCTTGTCTCCCCATGTCTCCCTCTCCTCGAGGCTGGGATTAGAGTCATGCGCCACCCTGTTTCCTTTGGTGGGTGTTGTGGATCAAATGCTGTGAACGTGCTAAGCAAGTGCTCTATCCCTGGGCTGCATCCCCAACCCTTGATGTATTGACACAGGTCTCATCCTCTATCTCACACTGGCCTCAAACTCACTGTGTAGCCCAAGCTGTCCTCGAACTCTGGCTCTTCCTGCCACTGTGTTCCGAGCGTCGAGATCATGGCTGGGGGCCACCATGCCCAGTCACTGATCAGATTTCCCAGCAAGCTCTTTCAGATCATGTAAATAGGATCAAAATGGATCAAGACTGGCAATTAGGTGGCTGTCCCGAGTTTATTACGGTAAAGGACTGGGCCTGAGGGACACTGGAGAGATGATGTATCTCCGGGGCTGGTTACTGGTGCTCCAGCCAGCTGGACTCAGAGATAACTCAAGCAGTATCATTTTGTGTGATAGGGTGTCAGGGCAGGTTTGAAGGAACACTGTGGTGACAGACCGCCCATTTACCTAAAGATTTTGCTGCCGAGGCACTCATAATAAAAAGAATATTGGAGCAGTTATAGCAATCATTTTTTACAAGCTATCTTTTTGAGGGACTTCTACCATGCTAAGATAGTACTTAAAAGCAACATTACCCGTATCCACATACAATCTCCAGATTATGAAAACCATTCTTCTCTTTCTTCACACACAGTTGATAAGCCCTGCGAAGTCTTTCTTTCTCGATTCTTGTAAATGATCTTTACAGATGTTCATTTTCTATCTTCTGTTGACGAGGACAGATACCCGAGCGCCTGAGCAGTTACCAAAGGACAGTCCAGTTACTGTAGGGAGAAAGACACGGTGCCATGGGACCCTTATCTTTGTATCTATTGGTCTTTTTTGGGTGTTCCAGTGCGAATCTAAAATGTGCCCCAACCCTAGTTCATGTGTTGAAGGTGTGATCCTGAGTGTGCTCAGATGGGGTCTTTGGAAGGGCGATCGAGTTACAAAGGTTACCTCCTCCACAATGGATTAATTCATCTGTGGATGGGCTAATAAGGGATATTGAGAGATGGGGTCTGCTCAGAGACAGTAAATCAGTTGGGATGTGTCTTTGACGGTATTCCCCTGTCCCTCACTCTTCCGTGCTTTCTGACTATTATAAACTGAGCAGAATGGCTTCATTTCATGCCCCCTACCATGATGTTTTACTTTATCACAAACCCAAATGAAGGTCCAGATAAACCACTGACTGAAACTAAACCAAAACAAATACTGTCTCCCCGAGATAAGGAGATGACCAAGACAGGGGACATTGCTGGTAGTTCATACAGTCAGTAATCAAAACATTTAACGTCAACAGAAAGGCATGGTGAGTTTCCCCAAGTGCCTGATACACACACAGGTGCTACTTGTCCCGACACAGTTAGGACACATGGGTTATACAGAAGCTTCTCTGTTGGTTTGTTTTAAAGACAGTGACCGGCTGGTCCGAAGGTAGTGAGTTATCTCAATTGATTGTTCACAGTCAGTTACAGATTGAACTCTTGTTCTACACTTTCCCACCTTCTCACGACTGCACTTGACTAGTCTGAAAAAAAAAAAAAGACAGTGACCACCGGCTGGGTATCTTGTTTTATTCTTTAATGTTATCCTCACAGTAAACCAGAGGAGAGGGGCTCATTATCCCTATATTCCAGAAAAGGAAGCTTAGTCTAAGCAAGGCTACACATGTCTAAATTCCATAATTAATAAAAAGAACAGACAGAAGAAAACCAGGGCTGATCGCAAACCCACGCAAGGCTAGGAGAGGAACTTCCAACCTCCTATACATGACTTTACCTTGAGGACTCATCTTTAACCCACTTGAGTATGTCATTTTGTTTGACCTGTGGAGCTCTTTTGGGCACTTCCTCACAGCGGTGATGTTATGATATAATTGCAAACATGACATCAATGTCCCTGCTAGGCTGAAATTCCACTGGGTAGTTCCCAGTTCTCACGGGCCTTGCATACAGTAAGTGTTCAGTATTTCTTTGTCCACAAGTGTGTGCGTAGTCACACAAATGAGTGCTCTCAGCAAAGTGAAGAAATGAAGACAGATTATAGCAGTCCTATACTACACAGATGGCTCCAGGAACGAAGGAGCAAGAGTTGGAAGTTCCATGATGCTCTGGGCAGTGTGATGGGATCTTACTGTGCTCTGCTGTCCCTACACACCCAGCACATACGTGTTGCATGCATCTGGCCTGTTAGCTGCTTGATGGTTTTCATGGTTATCTGCTCCACTGCTCTGGTGTTCCAAGCTTCCAAGATTTTACTGAATAATGACCGCAAGTGCAAGGCAATGACGCTTGCAACTAGATGAACGGAAGAGCTTCCTTTAGGTGAAAAGGAATGGTTTATCATATCTACGTATTCATGGAAAAAGATGGAGTATGTGCATTATTTTCACAGCTCTACAACAAAATACACAACAGATGCAAGGAGACGGGAAAGATGCTTCTGTTCACGGTTTCAGAGGGCTCTGCACTTAGGAAGATGCGATGGAAGAACTCTCAATATCTTGGCAGGCTGGAAGCAGAGAGCGGGTAGTGTTGCCACATTGTCTCTCTGGTTTCTCATTCTCTCCTTTACTCCTCTCAGTCCCTAGCCCATGCAATGACATCACCGACAGTCACCTATAGTCAGGTGTGCTGTGGGAAAATAATAAAAAATGACCAGCATGTTCCTATACCTGTGCCTCTGCCCCAGCAACCTGGCTGGCCATGCACTGTCAGGCAATGCTCGACCTGTTTTTATCTTGTGGAGATTCTGACTCTGAATGCCACAGTCTCTCCTCCCAGCTCACTAGGTTCCCACTGACCAGTCGCTACCACACCAACCCCATGCTTCAAATCCCCCACGACCTTTGTGCAGCACCTCAGGCAAACCCACGCTTGGCCCCGTACCTTTCTCTCTTGAACCCAGACAAGCCACCCCATGAAGGAAAACACAACACAAACTTAGTTCAGAAACAATGGTAACTCAATCTCTGGGTGCCACAACTAAAACCTAATCTTGTAAATCTTATCAAAATCTAATCCCTTCAGTGGCGGATCCTTGTGTATCCGCCATGATACCAGGAAACTCTAGCAGCTACATCTTACCCCTCGGCTGTCCTGGTTCCAAAAGGAACTCTCTCCTGCTTCCTCTCTTTCTCCATCCAACACAGAAGTCCCACCTAATCGCCCAGTGATTGGCTCCTTTATTAGGGGATTGGTTCACAAGAACAGCACTAGGCCCATCCACAACACAGGTGTCTTAGGGTTCTATTGTGAAGAGACACCATAGCCCTGACAACTCTTAGAAAGGAAAATATTTCATTGGTGGTGGCTTTCAGTTCAGAGGTTTAGTCCATTATCATCATGGTAGGGAGCAAGCCTACTATGATAAGACAGCACCTCCTAATAGTGCCACTCCCTATGAGCCTATGAAGGCCATTTTTATCCAGATCAGCACAGTAGGTCCACTTCCTCAGGCAATGCTCCCTCCTTTGGGTACATACCCAGTAAGGTTGGCAAGGGAGATGAAACGTCACAAGGGTTTCCAGACATCTCCTTGGAGTTTTGGAGCATACGAAACGCAGATCCCATCACAATTGGTTGATATATTGTGCCCTTAGTCACTTCTGGCCTCACTTTCTCCCACTGTAATTTATTGATAAATTCCAAGACATTTTTATGTGATTGATGCATGATCTATAGTTTCCTTCAGGCAACAATATATAGCAGACAGCAGTTAAAGGTACAGGGTCACCAGAACTATACCTGTATCCGCACCCAGCTATTTCTAATCACCTAGTCATTCACCCATCCATCTCCTTTCTTTTTGTAAAACGTCCTTTTCAGCTAAAGTTATTAATTACCATTCTGTTATTAATAAAAATCCTCCCATGAAAATTATTAAATGTATGGAATATTTTTCCTTGTTTTTAATCTGATTATGTGGAAATATTCAAATCCTAATATGGTTCATTAGTAATGTTGCAGATGTACTGTCAGTAACAGTATCATAGCTTTTAAAAATGTATCCTTTTCTATTTGAGTAAATGCTACAGATTTATGAACGTTGTTGGGCTAGATTTCTATCTTCTGCTTTTCCACTCCTCTCTTTAGTAATTGAAACTGGTAATGTAAAGTGCTGACTGTGTGACATTGATAATGTAAAATGCTGGCTGTGGAACACTGTAAGTATTATGCCTGTTGTTCTTGTTCTCTCTTAGCAGTTCCGGAATGGGAGCTATGCAGTGCTACATTCTATTTTCTGCAGGCTATTGTTTGCTTGCTTCTTTCTACTTCCTCCTCCTCTTCTTCTAATAAAAATTCATCTATCTTTGTGAAAAAGTGTTTTTTCCCCAAATAGAAACATCATAAGAGGAAAAGAAGTCATTGACATCATGAGAAGAACGATTTGCTGTTTCTACTTTACGCAGCATGGGTTGTTGTATACACAATGGCTAATAGAGCGTTCCAAGGAGCTTTCTTGTGCCTCAGAGTTGGAGGGTGCAACCCCATGACAGGGCAGTCATGATGTGTGAGGCAGCTGGGTGCATTGCAGATGCTTCCAGGAAACAGAGAAAGACGGGTCCTCAGCGGGCTTCCTCTCTATTTTCTCTGGGCTCCCAGCCTATGGATGGTGCTATCCTCACACAGGGCAGTCTTCCCTGCTCTGTGAACACTCTGGAACCATCCTCACAGACACACATAAAGGCATGTTTTCATAATAACTACAAATCCCGTCCCGTTGACATAAAATATCAACTGACATTCAGCATTATAAAAAGAAAAAAAAAATCTTCCTAGCTGGGCCCAGTACTCAGGAGGCAGAGGCAGGCAGAGATCTCTGTGAGTTTGAGGCCAGCCTGGTCCGTTGAGCAAATTCTAGGACAGTCAGGACTACAAAGTGCAACTGTGTCTCAAAACACAAAACAGAACAAAACAAAACAAATCATCCTTATTACATTTATAAATGAGGGACATGGTGATTGACATTTAACTGACATCCTTTAAAGGGAACTCTTTTTGGTTTGGGTGAAAACAACCATCTCAAAATAATTATCATTAAAATGCAACAAGAAAAGCCTTAAGGTAAAAGCTTTTAAAAATCAGCAGCATTGGGGCTGGTGAGAAGGCTCAGTGGTTAAGAGCAGCAACTGCTCTTCCAGAGGTCATGAGTTCAAATCCCAGCAACCACATGGTGGTTCACAGCCATCCGTAATGAGAAACAAATAAAGAACCTATGGGTTGGAGCAGAAGGGAAGGGGGGGGGTGGGAAGATAATAAAAAAGAAAAGAAAACAGATTTTTAAAAAATCAGCAATATCTTCACCTGTTCTTTATGTATTAAAGCATAAACAAGTATTCCAGAATTTTTCATTGATTTCTCAATAACTGAAAACTATTCAACATGTCAATGCTAATTTCCTATAAAGCAATAGATTTAAGATTGATGGAGAGAAAGACTAATTTTCTGACCCTTTCTTATAATTACCAGTCCATGATGGGACTCCCTGGCCCCTGAACCCACACTCCTACCACATGCCCTTCTCTCTTCCCCAGTAAACAGTGTCAGAAATATTCTAAATAGCTGAGACAGACAGACAGTGACATAGATACATAGATAAATAGATAGGCAGATAGGCAGAAATATTCTAAATAGCTGAGACAGACAGACAGACAGACAGGCAGGCAGGCAGGCAGGCAACTACATAGATACATAGATTAATAGATACATAGATAGGCAGATAGGCAAAAAATATTCTAAATAGCCGAGACAGACAGACAGACAGACAGACAGACAGACAGACAGTTACATACATACATAGATAAATAGATAGGCAGATAGGCAGACAGACAGATAGAGTGGTGGTTTGAATATGCTTGACCCAGGGAGTGGCACTATTAGGAGGTGTGGCCTTGTTGGAAGAAGTGCATCCCTGTGGGGGTGGGCTTTGAGACCCTCATCCTAGCTGCCTGAGGATAGTCTGCTCCTGGCTTCCTTTGGATGAAGATGAAGAACTCTCAGCTCCTCATGCTGAGACCATGCCTGCCTGGACACTGCGTGCTTCCGGCCTGGATGATAATGGACCGAACATCTGTGCCAGCTCCAATTAAATGTTGTCCTTTATAAGAGTTGCCTTGGACATGGTGTCTCTTCACAGCAATGCAGACCCTTTGGGACCAAAGATTGAGGTTTTGCTGTGATAAGCCTGACCAGGCTTTTGCTTGGAGAAATGTGGATTTGGGGACTTTGTAAAGCAGCAGAATGCTTTAAGTGGGGCTTAATGGGCCAGACTAGTGGAAGCATGGAAGACAGTGTTCCTGAGGATGTTTTGAACTTTGGGATCCTAGCTCAAGTGCTTTCAGAGACTGTTTTTGTGATATTTTGGTGAAGAATGTGACTGCTTTTTGCTTTTGTCTAAAGAGTCTACCTGAAGCTAAGGTAAAGAGATTTATATTAATTGTCTCGACAAAGGACGTCTCAAAAAAGCCCAGCAGAGACTTTATTCTCTGGTTTAGTCTTACGAAGAACGTTTTAATGAAAAGGAGCAAGCTGAGAAAGGAAAAAATATAAAATTATGGTTCAAGCAATGAAGGGGCACCAGGAAGTGAAATCAGATGCCCTCCTCTGAACTGAATGAACCATGTTCATGAATTGGATAACTAAATATTGCAATGATAGGTTTTCTCAAACTGAGTAATAGATTCAGTTCAGACCTTAAAAACAGCATTTGTTTGCCCCACCTCTACTTTTAGAAAATGAATCCAATTTTGTTTTTGGACAGGATCTCTCTAGGTAGTCCTGGTTTGGCTGTCTTATAGGTCAGGCTGTCCTTGAACTCACAGAGATCCACCTGCCTCTGCCTTCCAAGTGCTAGAATTAAAGGCTTGTGACACTATGATACTATGCCCGACCAGAACCTAATTTTAAAGCGTATATCAACATTGAAAATACCAACCAGGTGGTGGTGGCGCACGCCTTTAATCCCAGCACTAGGGAGGCAGAAGCAGGTGGATCTTTGAGTTTGAGGCCAGCCTGGTTTACAAAGCAAGTTCTGTGACAGCCAGTGCTACATAGTAAGACCCTGTCTCAGAATCAAAAGATCAAGATTACTCTAAACACCTTTTTAAAATAAATGATGGGTGGGGTATCTGTTGGTATAAGGAAAATGTTTGTAGATTGTTGTTGGGCACTATGCTGGGTCAGTAAACTAGAGGCTGTGGATTTTCATATAGATAACTATAATTTCACTGGCACTCGGTATTTAGCTAGGTTTCCAGCGCCAGGCATAGTATTCCTGCTGTTCAGCTCATCTTTAAGTCCGATTAGAGAGCTGTTGATTGCCACCAAGGTTTGTGTGTCACTACTGTACCCTTAGCGCTATCACGCCATGCTGGCTGTTGACGCGGTTTATCATCGCTAGGACTGCTGGTTGTCTCCCTCCTCTGGAAGCTTGCATGGCACCTTCTGTTACCATGAAAGCTGGTCCTCAGACAACTGAGGATGAAGCGGGAGAAGGGGTTCTCCTCAGAGAGGAGCATGCCAACTGGCTGTCCAGCACCAAATCCTCAGACCTGAAAACATACATAAAAGCAGCACTGTATCCGTGGGTCGCAACCTTCCTAATGTTGCGGTACTTTAATACAGTTTCTTATGTTGTGGTCCTTTAACACAGTTCCTCATGGTGTGGTCCTTTTATACAGTTCCTCATGTTGCGGTACTTTAATACAGTTTCTTATGTTGTGGTCCTTTAACACAGTTCCTCATGTTGTGGTGACCTACCCCCCCCACCATAAAATTATTTCATTCCTCCTTTATAACTGTAATTTTGCTACTGTTATGAATTGTAATGTAAATGTCTGATATGTGACCCCTAAACTGATCATATTCCATAGAACTGTTGTACTATATGGGCGTAACATGTTTTATTTAGGAATGTATATATATGCATTAGTATTAGGCGGGGGAAGAGGCCATGAGTTTGAAAGAGAGCAGGGAGGGGTATATGTGAGGGTTTGGAGGAAGGAAAGGATAGGGGGAAATGTTGTAATTAAATTACAATCCCCAAAATAAACAACAATAACAACCAAAATAACTAACAAGTCTCTGTTGTTTGTGTTCTTGCAATAGTGTATTCTACTTTTGTTGTTTCCTGGGTTTGGTTGTGTATTGGAAAGAGAAGCTAATTATAAAATTCACAAACACAGCTAGACAAAAATAGAAAAAAAAATGTGTGTGTGTAAAACAAAGATGTCCGGGAGGGTCTTTTGTTTGTTTGTTTGTTTGGTTTGGGTTTTTTTTGGGTTTTTTTTTTTTTTTTTGTTTTTTTGAGACAGGGTTTCTCTGTGTAGCCCTGGCTGTCCTGGAACTCAGAAATCTGCCTCAGCCTCCCAAGTGCTGGGATTAAAGGTGTGCGCCAGCACTGCCTGGTCTGCCTGGGGAGTTCTGAAGAGGGTGATTTGTCCTCGGGAGTTGGAGATTCAGGCAGTTGTGAATGTGTGTGTGTGAGAGAGTGTGTGTATATGTGTGTGTGAGTGTGTGTCTGTGAGTGTGTGTATGTGTGTGTGAGTGTGTGTGTATGTGTGTGTGTAAGTGTGTGTGTATGTGTGTATGTGTGTGAGTATGTGTATGTGTGTGTTAGTGTGTGAGTGAGTGTGTGTGAGTGTGTATCTGTGAGTGTGTGTGTATTTGTGTGTGTATCTGTGAGTGTGTGTGTATGTGTGTGTGTGTATGTGTGTGTGTCTGTGAGTGTGTGTATGTGTGTGTGAGTATGTGTATGTGTGTGTGAGTGTGTGTGAGTGAGTGTGTGTGTGTCTGTGTGTGTATGTGTGTGTGAGTGAGTGTGTGTGTGTCTGTGTCTGTGAGTGTGTGTGTGTGTCTGTGTGTGTGTATGTGTGTGAGTGTGTGTATGTGTGTGTGTCTGTGAGTGTGTATGTGTGTGTATGTGTGTCTGTGAGTGTGTGTCTGTGAGTGTGTATGTGTGTGTGAGTGTGTGTCTGTATGTGTGTATGTGTATGTGAGTGTGTGTGTGAGTGTGTGTGTATGTGTGTGTGAGTATGTGTCTGTGAGTGTGTGTGTATGTGTGTGTGAGTGTGTGTCTGTGAGTGTGTGTGTATGTGTGTGTGAGTGTGTGTCTGTGAGTATGTGTGTGTGTGTGTGAGTGTGTGTGTATGTGTGTGTGAGTGTGTGTCTGTGAGTATGTGTGTATGTGTATGTGAGTGTGTGTGAGTGTGTGTGTATGTGTGTGTGAGTGTGTGTCTGTGAGTGTGTGTGTCTGTGTGTGTATGTGTGTGTGTGTGAGTTGTGAGCCAGCTGACATAGGTGCTGAGCACCTGACTTGGGTCCTCTGAAAGTGCAGCACAAGCTCTTAACCAGTCAACCATTCTCCAGCCTCCCAAACAACTTTTAATGGGAAGAAAACTGGAGGCTGGCTCAGTTGGCAAAGGGTTTACCTAGTAAGCAGGATACATGTGTAATCCCAGCACTGGAGAGACGGAGACAGGAGCTCCTGGTGGCTTGCTGATCAGACAGCCTGGAAGCCAGTGAGGCCCCTACCAAAAACAAAAACAAAAAGCCAAAGAGGTTAATGGCCATGGAATGACATCCAAGACTGACACTGTTCCCTAATATCCCCATGAACACGTGTATACCACAAACATGCATGTATACAAATAATCAACTAATCGATTAGAATTACTGTGCAGAACAGGTAATACATTCCTATATACTTGCCCAGAAGAGATTAAAATGCATCTTTAAACCTCCTCAACAATAGCCTCACTCATGACAGGTGAAAGTTGGAACAATCCCGTCGTTACCTGAGGCCTTGGCCCGGGGAAGTATTGCCACTGCCTCCATACAATGAAGGAAGGAAAGAAGCAAAGTTCTTACAATGCACCGCCATGAGACAGATCTCACAAACTCCATACTTGGTGAGCAAGGCTGTGCATAGAAGGCTCTGCTCGAAGGATGCTGTTGGCTTGGAGTTTAGAAAGGCCAAGGCACAGAGACTGAAATGAAGCGCTCGTGCCTTAGGCTCAGGGTAGGAGAGATTGGGGCAAACAGACAGGAGGGAACATGTAGGGTGAGAAAGGTGTTTGGAAACTTGATCGTAACAAAGTTTGCACAACCGTGTGTTTTCCAGGTGCGATGATACACGCCTGTGATCTCAGTTCTTGTGGGGAAGAAGTAGAAAGATCAGGGACTTGAGGCTACAAAGGGAGTTAGAGAGGTCTAGGACACATGAGAACTCTCTCAAAGCCAACCCCCAAAACCATGCAGAAGACGTGTAAATGCACTCGGCTCATTAAATTTATACTTAACTCGGTAAGTTTTGTGCTATGTAAACTACACTTCCATAAAGTTGTTTTTAAACAAAGTTAAAAAAGATAAATGCTGTGAGAAAGTCTCTATGATATACAATCAACAAAAGATTAATATCCCTCAAATCTATAAACTCCTTTAAAATGAATAAAATAGAATAGCTAAACAGTTAGAATTCGGTAAAAGGGGAACGTCCTCATGGTAGCATGCTCTCCTGCTCCCTCACATACTGGCTTTAATGCATATTTTAACAGAGTTGGCGTGATGATGTTTTTAAAAGTCAGATATGTTTTAGGGGGCTGGAGAATGTTTTGAATTGTTTGATAAGAAGTCCACAAAACAAGATTTTAAACTATAACAGCAAACAAGAGTTCTAGCTTGAACAATGGACAAGGCTGCTCCAGTAAACAACACGTCTCCCCTCACCGCCACTTTCTTATCTGTGAGTCTATAATTAGTTCTAACCTAAAAAATGCCGCCAGGCTTCTTTCTCTCTGGTCTCTTTACAATTCAGTTAGAGAAGAAATCTCGAAAAATGACTCTCAGCTGGGATGTAGGTCAGTATCGTGTTCATTGCCTGGCTATGGGCCCTGGCACTGTGTAAAGCAGGTATGGCCGCCTGTGCCTATAATCCCAGCTCTCAGGATGATCAGGAGTTCGAGACTGTCCTTGGCTGCCTAGTGAACTGGAAGCCAGCCTGCAGTACAGGAGACCTGTCTAAACAAACAAAATTGAGTCTCTACTTGGTCTAAGTAATTGTGATGATATGGTTGGGGGTTTAGTGTGACCAAGAAGGAATATCTTACATAGTCTTTTCTGGAGGGGAAAAGAGGCATAATAATGATAAATAAACAATGACAAGTTATTGAGTAGTTATTTAGTTTCAAAGCATTAGCCCCGTCTTGACACAGGCTCTGCTGTTCCCCATCCTCCTTACAACACTATCTCTCTACCTCTGAAGTTTAGCCTTTCTTCTACTGTTCTTCTTCTAAAGCCCTTCCTCTTTGACCTCTAGAACTAATTCTCCATTGGCAATTTGGCTTTCATTCACAGACCCACCCTCCTGATGAATAATGTAGCTCGTTGAAGGTCAGACCTAGCTCCCTTCCTCTCCTTACAGCCCCTCCCAAGTGCAATCAGACACATTTGTGGGTACGATATAATGTGCTGACAGCTCCCAAATTTCTGTCTCCATCCCTAGAGCCACAGACCTGTGCACATAATTGCCCACTTGGCACTTCCACATCAGATCTTAACATTATCTCAAATTCAACTTGCCCAGGACTGAACATGTGAGTTCCAGTTAGCCCATCTAAAAAAGAAATGAGAAGAAAATAAGACCTTGGTAGCTGCACGTTGGCAACAAAGGTAGGTTCTTTTTCCTTTCACCCTTCTCCATCTCTTTTCACCCTTGGTTTGGTTTTGTTTGGTTTTAGTTTTTGAGATAGGATTTCTCTATGTAACAGCCATGGCTGTACTAGAACCCCTTTTGTAGACCAGGCTGGCCTTGAACTCACAGAGACGGGCCTGCCTCTGCTTGCAACTTTTAGTGTTAATTCTGGATCAGTCTGTAGGTCTAGGCTACTCATCATCTCCTGTGCTATTCAAGCCCTTCGAAGCATCACACACATCCATTTCGTGGTCAAGTTCAAATTTTAAATTAATAAAATGTACTTATTTATGTGTGTGTGCACATGCAGACATCAGAGGACTACTTGTTTTCTGTTTTTTCCTTCCGCTGAATCCCAGGACTAGGCCTTAGGCCGTCCGGCTTGGCAGCTGGTGCCTTTACCCACCAGTTCCTTGACCCTGAAGTGCACTTTTATGTGTATCAACACATAAAATGATCACATTTGAAGGTTTCTGTGTCTCCTATTAGGCTCTGAGCTACGTGAGTGGGAGCATTCGTCCTCCCAGCCTAAGCTAGATTCTTGTTTCCAGACATCACCCTGGGTTGCATGTTCCTGATAACTGTTACACTGTAATCTAACTTAGGCTCCGCAAAGTTGCAACAGCCTCTAAGGGAGAGTCTAGATTAGAAGTGGTTAGCTTAAGATGTGAGCGATCTCCACAGAAGAAACAACAAACAGACAAGCACCTTGAATGGTGAGCACCAGGTCATACATGTGCCCCACAGAACAAAACATGAGAACGGCCAGAGCTGGGAGAATGAGGGACTCAGTTCCACAAAGAACTTGAAATTTATCTGAAGGGCAACGATGGAGCCTCTGAAGGGCTTGCTTGTTTTCGTCATTGGAAATTCCACGGAGGGTTTCACTCAGGCTAGACCATTAACACACTCCCAGCACTCTTTGAAGGATTTTAAAAAAGCTATCAATCAGCATGGTCAGATTGATTTGTTCTGGCTGCCGGGAGGGGAGGTTGGAATGTAGGACGGCGTTGCAGTCTGCAGGTCTATGTGGAGTCTGGTGTTAGCAGCAAGGATAGAGAAAGGAGCGGACTTTGGTTATCTATACTGAAGTGGTACAACGGACAATCCAGGTGACAGATTAAATGAGATCACTGTGGGAGGGCGGGTGGAATCAGGATACATCCAGCACTGGGGTGGATCATGGTGGCTTTTTTAAGACTAGAAGAGGCTTGACAAGGAGAAAAGTGGAGTTTCAAGATCTTAATTTTGAAGTATTCATAAGACAATCCAAGGAAATCCTGCTCCCTAAACGACTGGAAATTGGAGTCAACTGAAAACAGAAATAATTCATACGGGAGATCTGCCAAGGAGATAAAAGTTTTGGAATTATGTAAATGGCCCTTGCTGTCCTGAGAAACAGGTATTGGATGAGCGCTTAAAGGAGAACTCATAGAGGAAGGAAAGCCCTGATCTGAGGAATCCCAGCAAATACCGATGGGTAAGAAGGATGCTATGAAGGACATGAAGAAGGACTTACTGCAGAGGACAAGAAGGACAGGGTTGTGCCATGCAAGAGTTGGGGGGCTTTGTCCTCTTACAGGGGACATTAGCTCCCCGGGAACTGCAGTTCTAGACAGTTGTAAGCTGCCATATGGATGTTGGGAACCGAACCTGGGTCCTCTCGAAGAACAGCCTGTTCTTAACCCAGTCCACCTTATATGTATGTGTGTGTGTACATACATACATACATACATACGCATGCACATGCAGTGGACACGTGGGAGGCAGAGGATAACCTTCAAGGGTTCTCTCCCTCTACTGTGCAGTTACTGGGCTTGGACTGAGCTCATTAGTCTCAGTGATAAGTGCTCTGACCTGCTGAACCTTCCCTCTCATTGAGACCGTTTATTTTTTGAGGCAAGGTCTCATCACTTAGCCTAGAGCTGATGGTTTTGGCCAGACTGACTGGCCAGTGAGTCCTGGAGACTGCTGTTTCCACTTCCCAGTGCTGGGGTTACCCATGTGGGCAGCTCCACAGGCTTTTCTGTGAGCGTTGAGGTTCAAACTCAGGTCCTCATGCCCAAGCGGCAAACACTTTGTGCATTAAGCTAACTCCCTACCTGATAGACATAGCTCATCGTCATCGTCTTCTTCTTCTTCTTCTTCTTCTTCTTCTTCTTCTTCTTCTTCTTCTTCTTCTTCTTCTTCTTCTTCTTCTTCCTCTCCTCCTCCTGCCTCTTTTGATTTACTTATTTTCTCTTTGTGTGTATGGGTGTTCTGCCTACGTGTACACTGTGTGAGCACATTTCCCAAGGACGCCCAAAGGGCACTGGCTCTGCTTGAACAGGAGTTACAGATGACTGTGAGCCACCCTGCGGGTGCTGGGGATTGAACCTGGATCTTTGGAAAGAGCTCCTGAGCTATCACTTCAGCCTCTGATATAAACCTTTAAAACAAAACAGGAACTGAAGGGTGTAATTAATTCCTTATACATGCAACTGAAGCCAATAAAGAAGTCGGGCCTTCCAAAGACACAATAAACTGCAGGGAGGTGATTGACAGGCAGGCCCTTCCTGATCCCAAAACCCAGGCTTTCAGCCACCACACCTCCCCAAAGAAGGAAATGCTCACACTTTTCCAGACATCTGTAGAGACTTAAAAAAAAAAAAAACAAAAACAAAAACCTGGCAGCTTTCCCAATTTATCTCAAATTATAACACTGAAAGAGCAGCCTGCTTTCATTCCAAGAATGCTTTGTTCTGAGCCTGGCCCCTCCTGAGAGGCCTTCCCCACTCTCCCCTTCATCCCCTTCCCTCAGCCTGCCTGCCCTTGCAGATTCAGGCTCCCTTAATACCAAGTGCCCACAGTGGCTTACCCGCACCTAGTGTGGTGTTTAACTATCAGCTGGCCCGTAGGCTCCATCAAGGACAGCATGGTTCCGCCTGAGAGCTCTGCGCTCACGCTGCTCTGAGGAAAGTAAACGCCTAACCCTTGCTTACCAGAGCCGTACAAAAAGTTCGGCAGAGAAACTTGGTTTTTAGGAAGGTTAGCCTGAAATACAACGGAAGGCCAGTCCTTCAAGACATCAACCTCCCGCCTGTGAAGAGAGGAAGCCACGGGGCCACAGCGGGTGGGGGCGACAAACGTCTTGAGGAATTTAGTTGTTTGCGTAAGTACCAGAGCAGAAAAACCACCGAGAGCACCCTTAGAACATGGCAAATACTTCCGGTCTTAGTAGGTAAGGTCCCAACTGGGTGTAGTGGCACAGGGCTGTAGTCCCAGCTACTCCCAGGCAGGCGATCAAGAGGCCTGGTCCAATGTGAGACTCTCCCCTTCTCGATCCCTCCTCCTGGTCTTCCCTCCTTACTTCCCTCCCCCAACCCTCTCTCCCTTCCTTCTGTGCTAGGGTTGAATCCAGGGCCTCAAGGCCGACTCTCTGACACTAAGCAACACTCCCAGTCCTGGATCTCACTCTTAAAAAAAAAGTACCAAATAGCCGGAGGAAAGCATGAATCCCAGAATAACTTTCTCCACGCTTAAAAGGGCTGTTTCACCCGCCCTTGCTTATCTTCCGTCAATATTTCAGCGATGTCTCCTGGTACATCTACCTGCAAGCTGGGTGACTTTGGCTAGAGTTCACACTTAACACTTAGTTCTGGCTGGTGAGGAGCCTGGAAGTTGTGACCGGACGACTTTTCATGACAAAATGGAGAATATGTGTGCAGGCCTGCCTCAAGCAGCTATCTGATACATGGTTGCTTTTACTATCAAACTGCAGTCAGTGTTAAGGCCTAGAGAGACTGAGTTTATTTCTGCAGTTCTCAACCTGTGGGTCTAAGGACTCTTTCACAGGAGTGGCCTAAGACCAGCAGAAAACACAGATATTTACATTAGGATTCATAACAGGAGTGGAAGTTCTGAAGTAGCAATGAAATAACTTTATGGTCGGGAGTCACCGCGGCCCGAGGAACTGTATCAAAGGGTAGCAGCCTCTCCTGTGCTGTTCCTTAATCAAAGCTTGGGGCAGAGCTGTCACAAGACCTCTTCTCTCCTAAGCAATTCGAAAACTATGTTGCTTTTCTAAGTTCCTTCCAACATTCTTCTCATATTAGCTAGATCGGCCACCACAGCCCATTTCCAAAGAAGGCTGCCAAACTCATCAATTTCTCTTCCCAACACTTAGAGATATGCTTTAGTTTCTTCCTTACTAAAAGAATCATCCCTTATGTGTTTTTTATGTGTTTGAGCATTTTTCTCTTCCTTCCTTTTCTTTTTTCTTTTTTGGCTAACAACTGAAGAGGAAAGGATATTGTTTCAAGAATTTTCTCCCAGAGTAGGGGTGCAGCGGGAGGAGAGGCACTAAGCACTATCTCCCACCTATAAGATCCTAACAACAAAACACTGTGTGATTCCACCAAAGATCCAGATAGGTTACCGGCGACATGAGCCAATTTAAACCAGATTATATTATATTAAAGGCAGGCTTATTGGGAAGCTGCTCTCCAGAATTCACTGGCCCCAAGGACCAAGGCCAGGGAAGTCACCATGGGGAAAGGGGAGGGGGTAGGAGAGAGAGAGAGAGAGAGAGAGAGAGAGAGAGAGAGAGAGAGAGGCACGAATAAGAGAAGAGAAAAGGAGAACAAAATGTCTGATTATATAGGGAAGAGCCTCTGGGGGAAAGACAGTCCAGCCTCTGAGCTGGAAAGTTTAGGGCTGGGGGCGGGGCATGCCAGGTAGGGACTGCTGGGATGTTGGGAGAGCCTGGAAGCCAGGACTGCTTTGGTATGTAAAACACTCACCTCAGGGGGTTTTTTGTCCCCAGGTCAAAACTAAACAGTTCCCCTTTGCAAAGCAGTGAGAAGCTCTCTTGGGGAGAGAGATTGTGCGAGGAGCATGTGCTTATCTAAGTAGCTACCCTAGGAGGTCAGCACCCAGCACAGTGGCTTCCTTCCAGTAGGTGCAGAGAGAGAAAGAGAGAGAGAGAGAGAGAGAGAGAGAGAGAGAGAGAGAGAGAGAGAGAGATCCCTCTGCTCTTCCCTGTGTACTGTACACTCTAGCCCTTCTCTAAAGCCCAGGCCACCTGCAATTGGGGCAGAATGACGCTGGCCCTGCTTCTATGAGCTCGCAGTGAACAAGTCTAGCTGTGACGATCATTTGCAAGCAGGCAGAACTGAGCTCATGAAGACAGAGGTGGCCCTACTTCTGGGAGGACAGGCCTGTAGAATGTGGATATACACCTTTGTCCTTATGCGATGGCTTCTAACTCACTTCTGCTGTACCTTTGTAATCAGCAAATAGGTCAGCCAACTAGGTGACCCTAAGACACTAGATTCCCACGCAGAGGCATCTCGTGTAGGATTTCCTACAGTGCTCCAGACACACTTGTATTTGTTCTCTGTGGCTGTCTATTGTTGGAATTGCTGGAATTGAACCCAGGAACTTCAGTAGCTGAGTACCATTAAGTCCCTGACATGCCTCTTTTGAGAAGATAAAGGGATAAATTAACCTGTCACTTCCATTTGATGCATAATAATGAACTATGAAATATGCGGACTTTTCTAACAATCTGTTATCCAAACTGTGGGTGAAATTAAAATCATTAGCATTTAAAAAAGCTATTTGCATATATGTTCGTCTGAGTGTGAGTTTGTACATGCAAGTGCACTGGGTACAGAAGCCGGAGGAAGGGCTTGGATCCCCGGGTGCTGGAGTTAAACAAGTGGTTGTGAGCCACCTGACACAGGTACTGGGAACTGAACTCTCTAAGAGCAGTATGAGCTCCTAACCACTGAGCCATCTCTCCAGTCCTAGCATCCATCTTTAACCAAAGGTCAGGGATGTAGCTCAGGTAGAATGCTTGTGTGACATGAACTGATCCCTGGTTTCAACCCTCAGAACCACATAAACCAAGCATGTTGACTTGGGAGTTCAAGGCCTAGTCTGAGAACATGAAACTCTGTCCTAAGAATTTAAGCTTCCCTTTAATTTGTAGATCCCACTTTCAATATATATATATATATATATATATTGACCCTCTCCCTGCCCAACACTCTCTAGCACATTCAGATCTGTTTGCTTCATTCTGTGACTCTCCTCCCTGAAGATTAACCAGGCCCATTTGTGTAATCAGGGGCTTTATTTAGAGCCATCTGTTGCAGCCTGGTGCACCCCAGAGAACACACAACTAAAGATTGATTCGTCCACTCCTAGAATCTATTGATTACTAATAGTTCAGTTGTAAAGGGCTCTGTGTAGCATTCCCCCCCCCCCCGCCCCAACTGTCTTGTGTGATGAGAGTTAATGATTTCAGGGCTTGCTTGAAATCTAGACAGTAGTATTGCAAACCCTTCAGCCTCGCCTCTGACCCTTGCGTACTTTCTGCCTCCGCTCCCACCGTGCTCCCTGAGCCCTGGAGGAGGTTGCATAAGCTACTTACTTGGGGTCCACACCCATCATTCAGTTTCTGTATTCTGGGAAGCCACGAGTCTCCGAATTCGCCAGTGTGACTATTAGAAGAGGCTTTGCTGACTGGGGCTGGGCGCTGCTTTTGTCTATGGATATAAGTGTAGAATTTAGAATTCACTTTGCTGTTACATAGGTTTACTCCAGCCACGTCATTAATCTCACAATAGAATGACTTCATACTTTCTGAAACTGAATTCCTGGAGCCTTTTTTTTTTCAAGTATTCTGGGATTGCATGTCACATGAGGTGAGTAAACATAACAAGAAACACAGAATGCTGTGTGAGTGTGAGGCCGAGGGAAGCCTCTCTGAGGGAGGGATGTTTAGGTGAACTGGTGGGCCCTAACGCTTCATACACAAACATTTATCGAATAGCGTATGAAAAGAAGCTCGGACTGAGGGTCCAGCTCCGGCTTGGGCCGTAAGCTGAGGCTCTGCAGGTTCCTGGCAGACGTGGCTGTTTTAGTGTGAATCACTGTTTTAGTGATGCAGGGGGCCAGTTCCAGCGAAGGCTCACTGCATAGAGCCTGCAGGGATAAGATAACAGGGCCCGTGTCTTAAGAGACTGAGACAGGTTTTAAGTGCCTGGAGTTAAAATATGGAGACTAAAGAGGTTAGGCACGACTGTGCAGCCTTTAATCTCAGCACTTGGGAGGCAGAGGCAGGCAGATCTCTCTAAGTTCAAATCCAGCTTGGTCTTCAGAGTGAGTTCCAGGACAACCAGGGCTACACGGAGAAACCCTGTCTGAAAGAAAGAAAGAAAGAAAGAAAGAAAGAAAGAAAGAAAGAAAGAAAGAAAGAAAGAAAGAAAGACATCAATAGAGGTTGGGCCTGGCAGCACACAACTTTCATCTCAAGACTCAGGAGGGAGAGGCAAAGAAATCTCTGTAATTTCCAGGCCAGCCAGGGTTATATTGTGACACGCTATCTTAAAGCAAAGTAAAGCTAAACAAAGCAAAACCAAAGAACAGCAGAACCGTGCTCTTGGGAGAAGGTCTGATGACCAGCAATTTCAACACTGACTGTGCGACTCCCACTAAAACATCACGCTTTCACAAGAACGAGTGAAATGTCCTAGCATCTATACTGATCCACAGGAAAAAAAATCAGTGTGTGTTGGTGATGTCTCCAATGGCAATTCCGTTAGGTTCCTATTGCCCTGACAATGCCTAAGAAAGTCTTCTTTAAAAGAGAAAGGACTGGCTGCAGGCGATGTCTGAGCTGCTGCCCCACAACCCCCCCACCCCTTTTGTAGTGTATTCAATGAACTGTTCAGAAACAAAACAACAGAGACTTACAAAGAGGAGAAAGGAAGAAAGACTTTGGTTGATGGCTTCAGAGTTCACGGTGGCTCAGCTCAGTTGTGGACATAGCATGTCAGAGGCAGGAGGAGGAGGAAGAAGACTGTTTACCTCATGATTCAAAGACAGCAAACTCCCATCCTGGGGTCTCAAGGTAGCCCTCAAGTGCATTGCCCCCAATAATCTGCTTCTTTTGAAAATCCTCATCTCCTAATGTTTCCACGAACTCTCAGGTCTGCACTACGACAAAGAGGAATTCAAAATATTGAAGAAACATCTGTACTCTCACATTGCAGCCAGGCTCAGAAAGACAAGCATCGCACAGTCTAACTGATATGGTGAATACAAACACCACAGATGTTAGGAGAAGAGTGCAGTCAAGGTGATTATCTGAGATGGAGTAGTGAGGTAGGAAGCCACGGCAGAAGGCTAATGTAGAGACGCTAACAGGAATCGGAAGCTCTGCTGTGCTATTACACAGTAAAATGATTGTAGGTACTAATGTGCTGTGTATTTCCAAATACTGTAAGAAATGATAAACGCATAAGGAGATAGATACGGAATTTATCTATTAATGATCATGATTGCATAGGTCTCTGTATGACAGTATGTGCACACATGTGTGCCTATGCCCACATAGAGACCAGAAGTGGGTGTCAAGTGTCCCTGTCAATCACTCTCCACTCAGTCCTTTGAGTCAGAGTCTCTTCCTAAACCTGGAGTTCACATTTTTCTCAGCTAAGCTAGCCAGTGCCAGCAATTCTTCTGGGGTCATAGAAGCTACTATTAAAGGCAAGTGTCAGATGTCCAGCTTGTCACAAGGGTACTGGTACCTGAACTCTGGTCCTCATGATTGAGAAGCAAAGCACTCTTAACTGCTAAGCCATCTCACCAGCCCTCAGATAATTAATTTGGTATAAGCATTATGTGACGCATTCATATATCAAAACATCACATGGCACTCTACTAATATATAAATTTTAAGTTTTTCACATGTCATTTAAACATAAAATTAAAGGGTACCTCAGTGATGATACATTTGCGTGAGGTCCTGAGTAGAGAAAGAGAGTGATATGGTAGACAGACAGACACATAGACACACAGACACATAGACAGACACACAGACAGAAAGACAATAGATAGATGATAGACAGAGAGATAGATAGAAATTAGATAGACAGACTGACTGACCAACAGACAGATAAAACACAGATAATAGATAGATGATAGACAGAAAGATGATAGATAGATGATAGACAGATGATAGAGAGATAGATACATAGATGATAGATTGACAGACATATATATGTATGTATATATATATATATATATATATATATATATATATATGATAGTTGATAGACAAACAGACTGATCAACAGACAGATTAAACAGATGATAGATTGATGATAGGTAGGTAGGTAGGTAGATAGATGATAGATAGATAGATAGATAGATAGATAGATAGATAGATAGATGGAAGTAGTGAGCACACGAAGAAATCAGAGTGCTCCCAACACATCCCAAGTGTGTGTGTGTGTGTGTGTGTGTGTGTGTGTGTGCGCGCGCTTACATCAGTTGGTAATCAGGCTGCTTTCTCTAGCAATCCAGATGGTTCAAAGCCCATGATTTGGGAAGCAGACAGGCTGTCATCAGCACATTTCACTTACCATACCTGTGATGAATAACCAGTATAATCATTCAGTCTGGTAATGCTGCCAGCAGACAGCGACAGAAACATACCTGAGAGGAGGTAAGGAGTGTTTTTAAAACAGACAAAGCGAGTGTGGCCCCTTCTTCCCTGAAGACAGTGGTGTCTACATCACCTCTGTGTATTGTTGGGGTGTTGGTCTCTGATTAGAATATATTAGAGGCAGGTTTTTGAGAAGCTGCTCTCTGGAGAGTTCACTGGCTTCAAGGATGAAGGCTAGGGAAGTGACGAGGTGGGGGAGGAGGGGGGAGGGGAAGAGAAAGAAAGAAAGGACATCCACAGAGAGACAAGAGAAGATGAGGGAGAGAGGAGGAGAGAGAAAGAAAGGGGGAGTAAGGGAGGGAAGGAGAGAGGGAGGGAGGGAGGAAGAGAGAGGGAGAGAGAGAGAGAGAGAGAGAGAGAGAGAGAGAGAGAGAGAGAAAGAGAAGCACAATATGTCCTGATTATATAGGGAAGAGCCTCTGGGGGAAGGGCAGCCCAGCCCCTGGGTTAGGGGAAGGGTATGCCAAATAGGTACTGAGGGATGCTGGGAGAACCTGAAGGCCAGGTCTGCTTTGATATATAAAATATACACCTCAGTCCCTTGTCCTGGGGTCCAAAACCAAACACTTATGGCCACATAAAAACATCTAATCAACAATTTGGCATTGAGAAAAGCCCTATTTTAGTGGAGTCCGGATTACTGCAGAAGCAAAGAATATACTTGTGGCTGAAGTAATCTTAATGTTCTGTGTACCTTTGAGACTTACCCAGGTTATGCATGTTCGATGAATTGTTCCTTCGCTGGCATTAGAGCCTACTTCTTTGAGAGTCCAGCATCTCCTGAAGACCAGCTGACACATCCATCCTCGTGAACTGAACAGCTACTGGATTCTTGGGCCTTCCATTCATAGGTGGTCATTCTTGGATTAGCTGGACCACAACCGGTAAGTCATTCTAATAAATATATATTTATATATTTAATATATAATATATTATATAATATCTGATATATTATAGATTATATAATATCATATATATGATATTATATATATATGATATTATATATATATATATATATATATATCCTATAAGTTCTGTTACTCTCGAGAACCCAGAATAATACAGATTTTGATACCAGAAACAAGGTGTTGATTGATAGAGCTGACCATGTTTTTGGGAGGATTGTGGAAGGACTTTGGAACTTTAGGCTAGAAAAGCCATTGAATGTTGAGAGCTTAGTGGGGTGTTCTGTAAGAGCTTGGAAGATAAGAATGTTGAGATCAGTGCAGACGAGGGAGGCCTGGCTTGTGAAGTTTCAAAGGGAAGTTTAGAGACGCTACCAGGGCCATTTGCTATTTTGAGTTGAGAATCTGTGTTGTCTCTGGTCAGCTGGAACTGAAGAATCAGTTGTGATTACCAAGAGACCAAAACCAATAAAGTATAACCTTTGAGTTACAGGGACAATGGATGCTGTTCAACTGGAGTTGTGAAATTGATGGTGTTTAAGAGCAGAGAAGCATCACTGAAGTAAATCTTCTGGAATGTTTCCTCGGGGTCAGTACTCAGAAGCTGTGTTCCAGAAATAGTTAAGGTGGTACCTGGTGCTGGCAGCCAAACTTGGCAGTGTAAGAGTCACTCAGGTGGTACTGGTTTTGAAGACATGAAGGGGTCATGGAAGGCAGCTGTGGCTTGGCCCTTGTGTGGCAGGTCTGGGTCCCTGAAGAGACTCCAGGAGACACTATTAGTGAAAGTGCAGCCCAGTTGCAGCAGAGACCCCAGCACTTTGGGGATGCCAGTGCCATGGGATGACCACCAAGACCAGCAGCAGTGGGGTGGAGCCAGCCGGGGCCTGGAAGACAAGCTGTGTGTGCTGCAGAAGGCTGGGACAGAGAAGTGACCGGTGCCCTTTAGAGGAATCCAGAAGATCGTGAGTGGGTCCTAGACATTGGCCATTGAGTTATTCACACAGTTGGAGTTTGGTTTTGCTTTCATTGTATTGTGACTGTGCCTAGTTCTTCTCTGTTGAAGTAAGAAAAGTGGCATATTTTTTATTTTATAGGAGCCCATAACTGAGAGAGATTATACAGTTAAGAGGCTTTGAATTTTAAAAGAGACTGAGTTTTTGAAGGTTTAAATTTTTAAGTGTTTGAATTTTTAAAGGCCGTAGGACTTTTTAAGTTTGCCAAATGTTTTATGTTGTGATGTCTTTACTAATGTGTGATTTTTTAAAAAGAGTTATTTATTTGTTTATTTATTTTATGAGTATGAAGGAATATACTGTAGCTGTCTTCAGACACATCAGAAGAGGGCATTGGATCCCATTACAGATGGTTGTGAGCCACCGTGTGGTTTCTGGGAATTGAACTCAAGACATCTGGAAGAGCAGTCAGTGCTCTTAACCACTGAGCCATCTCTCCAGCCCTAATGTGTGATTTTTGGGGGGTAAATAAGACAGGAAAGATTGCGGCTTAACAGTGATGTGTTTTCGAGTTATGTTGTCAAGGGGTCAGTTGTTCTGGCTGGTTTTAGGTCAACTTTACACACGGTAAAGTCATTCTCAGGTAGGGAGTCTCAACTGGAAAAATGTAGCTGTAAGATTAGACTGTAAGGCCCTTTCCTAATTAGTAATTGATGGTGGCAGAGCAGCCCATTGTGCGAAGAGCCGCCCCTGGGCAGGTGATTCTGGTTTCTGTAAGAAAGCAGGTTAAGCAAGCCATTGGGAGCAAGTCAGTAAGCAGCACTCCTCCATGGTTTCTGCATCAGTTCCTGCATCCAGGTTCCTGCCCTGTGTGAGTTCCTGTCCTGACTTTCTTTGGTGATGAACAGCAATGTGGAAATGTAAGCTGAATAAACCCTCTCCTCCCCAAACTGTTTTGGTCATGGTGTTTCATCACAGCAGTAGTAACACTAAGATAAAAGGTCACAACTATCACTCTTTCTTTTTAATATAGTTAAAGAATTTTAATTAAATATGTACCTCAGCTGTTTGAGTATTTGCCTAGCACGCACAAAACCCTGGGTTCAAGTCCCAGCTCCCTATAAACAGATGTTGATAAATGATACGATCTTAGTATTTAGGAGGTTGGGGCAGGAGGATCTGAAGTTTGAAGTCATCTTTGACTCCAAAGGGACTTTGAGTCCATTCTTGACTTATAAGACCCTGTGTCCAAGAATAAATAAACAGATAAACACTTATAAAAATGATTGGAGATTTCATGTTCCTTTAAAAGTAATTTCATTTCATCTATATTTAAACCATCCAAGCTGGGGTTATTGTCGTGTAGTTAAAGGAATACATTTGTTCAATGGTATCTCCCTGTTTTTGATTATAAGGAAAATCAGTTCATGTGATCCAGTTCATTGGCATACTATTTTATACTTTTTTTTTTAAATAAAGCAGATGGGATAGCTGAAATTACAGATGCCTTTTCCCCCCCTTTGATGGATGTCAAGAAAACATTATAGAATATTTGGAATCTTTGACTGGAAAAAAAAAAGAACACAGTCACGTGTCAAGTTCTATGTGTGTGGAAATTTGGTGAAAGTGTTCTGGGGGGTGGCTGTTAACCAGGAGCAGCCTGTCTGCTTAGATGTAGATAACCTCTGGCTATTTACCTTTAACTTTCTATTTGTCTCTCAGCTGTGTGAGTCAACGGCTTGATCTTATCAGCTGTCTTAGCCGGTGTTCTATTGCTGTGAAGGGACGCCGTGACCGCAGTAGCTCTTATAAAGCAATGCACTTAACTGGGCCTAGCTTACAGTTTCCAAGCTTTACTTCATTATCATCATGGCGAGAAGCATGGCAGTTGTGCCGGTAGACACGGTGCTAGAGAAGTAGCTCAGAAACCTACATCCAGATCCAGCAGGAAGAGAGCGATACTGTGACTGGTTTAGGCTTTTGAAACCCCAAAGCCCACACCCAGTGACACACTTCCTCTAACAAGGCCATACCTACTTCAACAAGGCCACACTTCCCAGTCCTTCTCAGGCAGTGCCACTTCCTGATGACCAAGCATTCAAATATAAGAGCCAGTCTTATTCAAAACACCACATCAACTTTCTATAATTGATAGTCTCTCTCTCTCTCTGCCTTTTATTTATTTCTAGAACCATTGCATTGGAATGAGTCATTCATGTTGTGTAATTTGACCTTACACATCCTCTGGACACCCCAAGCCTTTTGCTACATTTACTTAGGAACTCTACTTTTTCCCATTCACCTCAGAGGGATAGAATAAACTACATTCTTGAGTCTGTCTTTCAGCGAGCGGGACCACGCGCCTGGATTGCTGACTCCTGAAACTGTGAAGTGTTTTCTGTCAGCGTCTGATGTATATAGTATGCCCTGAATAACCACTCTGTGGCCTCCTCTCTCTTTCCAACTTACGGCAGAGTATTGTATGAACAGGCTTATTGTTGTTATACCACTGAAATTTGGGGCCAGTTGTCACAAGGCCAAGCTGTTACCAGTTCTTCCTTTGCTACTCTCTCGCTTCATCTGTCTTTTTTCTTCTGTCCTTTCATTTGTTTTCTTGTGGTTTGTTATGGTTTAAATCTGAATTCTCCCTGATGGCTCCTGCAATAGAGGCTCGGTCCCCAGATGATAGGTCTTTGGGAATGATTGGATCATGGGGATAAACATCAGTAGTAGTTACTGATAATTCACAATTTGAAGGCATTATTGATAGTGATGGGGGTCTGGTTGGGTGAATTAGGTCACTGATGTGTTCCTTGGAAGAGTAGATCTCGGCTCTGACCCCAATTTTTCATTCTTTCTGCTTTCTGGCTCTGACCTATGTGACAGCTAGTTTTTCTGACAGTGGCTGGTGACTTTACACTGTATTTCTGCCATTCTCGGATCGTTGATTGTTTTCTCTCTCATGTATTCAGCAGTGTCTCTTGTTGAACCTAGAGCTTGAAGATTTAGCGAGTCTGGTTCGCCAGTTTGCTCTAGGTATCCCTATCTCTGAGTCTCATGGGCTATAGTTACAGACCGGATGTCACGTCCATCCAACTTTTTCAAGAGCTCTGGAATCTGAACTCCATCTAGTCTTCACACTGAATAGTGAGTGTGCTTTGCCTTCTGGGCCATCTCCCCAGTTTACATTAAATTTTAGACATGTTTTATAGTAAGTATTTGCATACTGAGTCTATTTTATACTGTTTTATGAGGCTCTTTATTCATTTATATTTTTTTCGCAACAGGATTTCTTTGTGTAGCTACTCTGGAAGTCTCTTGATAGTTTAGGCTAGCCTCAAATTAGAGATCTACCAGCCTCTGCCTCTGTAGTGCTAGGATTAAAGGTACTCACCACCATGCCTGGGTCTCGTGAGGGATTTTGTTTATAATTTTTTTTTTTTTTCGAGACAGGGTTTCTCTGTGTAGCCCTGGCTGTCCTGGAACTCACTTTGTAGACCAGGCTGGCCTCGAACTCAGAAATCCTCCTGCCTCTGCCTCCCAAGTGCTGGGATTAAAGGCGTGCGCCACCACCGCCCGGCTTTGTTTATAATTTTTAAAGCTTTATTTTTTTCACCTCCCCACTCCCTACTAAGTGGAAAGTTGGTTCTTTTGTTAGAACTATGGAAACTCATTTATTCAACACTTTATATAATCTGAACACACACACACACACACACACACACATATGTATCTGGAGATCCTATTCATCGGTATATTTTATATATCTGAAATGTGCCCTGAAGACTCATGTATAAAAGGTTTGGTTCCAGGTGACAGGCCTTTGAATTCTGCAGGTTGACAGACCTCATGGGTCTAGAGACACGGCTCATTGGTTAAGAGTACTTGAGGTGCTTGTTGAGGATTCGAGTTCAGGTTCCACCCTCCACATGGTGGCTTGTCATCTGCAACTCCAGTTTCAGGTCCTTCCTGAGGCTCATTTGGACTCCGTGGTACCAGGCATGAAGCATGAGGTGCACAGCTACACATTCAAGCAAAACCCATATTCATGAGAGGAAAATAAGTCTCCAAAATGCATCTCTCTCAAGCAATTGGCTGAAAACGAACATTTATTTGTTGTGTATGTATTCGTGTATATGAAGGCAAGCTTTCATTCTGAAACAGCTCACAACAGTCATGTAGGTGTGAGAAAACAGTCTAATTTCTCTTTGCCATTTTAGGTTGTAATGAACTTGAACAGGCTACAAGAATGCCTGATGCACACACAGCAAGAACTATAGTTGTCAGCAGTTGAAATAATTAGAGTGGATAGTAAGATACCCGTTCTTTGGGATACATTCGCTCCTGCGGAAGGCACCATTTTTCAGGAGACATACTCTCGTTCTTGACAAATAAATGCAATTATGGTGTATTCCTGTGAATGTTAATAATATCTCGAAGGCTTGGGGGTGCACAGTTTATGATTACTGCTTAAGTAAGAAAAACTTTTTTAAAAAGTTTTTTTTCCCGAGGGGGAAAAAAAAAGTTCAGCGAAACCAAAGAATTCAGTAAGGCAGGCCCATTAGAGTATTCTAGAACGTTTAGTTCACCTTCAGGTTAGGAACTTGTTGGCTCGGTTCAAAAGCAAAGCGAATTCCTCTAATTAGTGTGCTATTTCCCTCAGAAGCCTATGGCTGAATGCTTGTTAAAAGGGAGATTTAGAAGATCCTCTGGGGAATCTATTGATTACCTAAGCGTTAACCAGCATTTCAGACGTCTCTTTGCATGACTCCAATTTGGACCATCAAGGCATGTTCCTCAGTGCAGAATCTACCCTCGCAGAGTCCAAGGAACCCAAATCCGGGGCTCCTTTCTGGGTGTCTTTGACTGGGTAACTGAGTTTCTACACCAGATGCTTTGGCCACCTGGCCTGTTTAACATCATAAAACCTGTCTGCGCCAGTATTCCAAGGTAGGCCCGATATATGTCGCTGGTTCTTTCAACAGCAGGAAAAAGGAACGGGATTTTGGCAGACCAGCGATTGCAGACACCAGAGAGGGGCCTATTCCACCTTAAAGGGCCCAGGCATTCCTGGTACTTGGGTCTTGCAGAGTTTGGTCGCCACCATATTTGGAGCGTGCCTACTTTGGGGCGGGAACCTCCTCCGGAGTGGTTAGGTCACCGCTGGGGGAGGTGACCTTGTTTGGTTCTGGCACGGGAGAGCAGCGGTGCAGCATTTCTGCCGCCCCCCGCTCCACCCCCCCGTGGGTCTGATTGGCACGGGAGCTCGGGCGGCCCGAGCGCACTGGCGCGCCTCGCTGGCCTCCCCCGGCGGCCCGCGGCCAGGCAGAGGCGGGAAAGCCGCGCGCCTGCGCCGTGGGAACCGAGGCCGGAGGCGAGAAGCGGGGAGCGGAGGGGGCCGTTGGAGCCGAGTAGCGTACAGAGCGGCGTGTGACGCGGGGACGCCGCG
The DNA here is from genome assembly GCA_036184795.1 of Tokudaia tokunoshimensis. NCBI lineage: Eukaryota > Metazoa > Chordata > Mammalia > Rodentia > Muridae > Tokudaia > Tokudaia tokunoshimensis. The sequence goes on from BTHU01000014.1 coordinate 2,551,098, forward strand.
CTCCCAACGTCGCCCCGGTTTGACGCACACGGCACCAAACTGTGAGTTTCGGGGGTCTTATTTGGTCGGATTAGCCCGGGCCCCGGCTGCGTTTCGGACGTCCGGGCTGAGGCGGTGGCGGGGCTGAGGGTGGCGGAAGAAGTTGTGGGGGGACCCGGCCCGTGGCGCTCGGGCCCGGGGAGCTACGCCCTAGGCTGGCTCCCAACCCTCCGAAAGGACGCGTTTTGCCGCACAGGCTAAGATGGCGGCTGCTGCCGAGGAGGCGGAGTTGCTGCTGCACAAGGAGCCCGGGCCGCGGGGTCCGGGAGGCGGCGGTCGCGGGGGGCCGCGGAACCTTAGGTGAGCGGCGGCGGCCGCCGCGGGGCGGGACTCGGAGGCGGGCGGGGGGCCTTTCCGCTGCGGCGGCGGCGGATCCGGTGGCGGACACAAAGGGGCTGAGCCGGGCTCCGGACTTGGGGGGTTTTGTTTAGTCACATGTAGTGGAGCAGCCAGTGAGCGGTAGGGGGAAGGGGGCCGAGATCCGGAGGTCCGGGGAGCCCCGCGGTCGCCATTGTAACCCCGACCCGAGTAACGGGGCGGTCCGAGAGCAGCCAGCCTGCGCCCCGTGCTTGGCGAGGCTACTCCGTCCCGGCTGGAGCTCCGGCCCTGGCGCTAACTGTCCACACCCCTCCCCTGACTTTGGGGACCAGAGCACATAACCTTCCCCTTCTTCCCACTGGTCTGCAACGTCTTGTGCCGCTAAGTGCCTGGGAAGTAACTCCAAGAGGTAAAAAAAAAAAACAAAAACAAAAAAAACAAACAAACACGAAGGAAAAAGGAAAAAAAAAATCACTCGAAGTGTTTGGGTGGCCAAGGGGCTTGGTGGGTATCCAGCTAAAGCTTTTTGCCTCTCCAGGTCTGATTCCCTGGCCTTTGTGTCCCTGGGAGCTTAATCTCTGCCAGAGGAAAGCAGGTGTGCTCCATCCACTCCTCCCGTGAAAATGAAGATGAGTTGTCCCAGACCCTTCCCCGTGATTGGAAACTTAGGTGGTTTCTTGTTGCGAGACTTCCACAGACGACTCTCGGTGTTGGGATCCATCCATGGTTTAGCGACATTAGTGGAAAAGTTTTCTTCAACTGTTTAAGTGATACTGACTTAAATGTAGTTGTTATAAAACTTTCATATTAGATTTCAGATTTTATGTGATAAACTCAACGAGGGGATACCCACGGCCTGTGGCCCTGAAATGATGGTCCTGTTCTGTGCACAGGTTAATTTCCACAGAAGTACCTAAACACCATCACCTGTTGTGGCCAGTCCTGATTGATACCAAGTTTACTGCATCTGGGAGATGTGTTGGATTTGCCTTAATCGTGTTGTAGTTTAGTTAATTTTGGCCCCACGAAGGAAAGTATTTCAGAACCTAAACAACTAAAGTTCCCCAGATCAAGAAAATCTGCTTCAGGGTCATGTGTAAGTATCTAGGGAACTAGGTGTCAGCAATACAGCTGAACCCTATTTCGTGTAGGTTTGGTAAGAAAGAAATGGAGATTCTATAGTGAATTTATAACTCAGTGTAGACTTTTAGATTGGTGAAACCTGAGTGCCCGACTGGTACTAGTGGTTTGTATGTTGCTGTTGAAAATATGGCTGTAAAAGTTTTAAATACTTTATACTGTGTTTGCATCATGCATTGTATTGCAAGTAACTAATACTGAAGTGTGAATTCCAAAAGAGCTGGTGCCTTGTATGTGCCATTAATATAATTACATGAAGGAATATTAAAACACCTTTAGATCTTTGAACTTTTTAACCTTACTTAAGACTTTAGTTTTCCTTGTTTCTTTCCGGGCATGTATTTTCCCTTTCTTAGCTTTCTTTCAAATACAGAACAGTTTTGTATTAGCAGGCAGGAGATATGCTAACAATCAAATGTGTTCTCTGGATCGTACAATATTACAAAGGAAGATGGCCGAAAGAGCTACTGTTCTTACTCAATGCCTTCGCCATGTGTTGAGTAAGTTAATGGTAATAGAAGACGGTCTCTAACTCCTACCCTTAGTCCTAGTTTTGTTAGCACCTGATAGTGGTTTTAAAAGCAAGGGGCATTACTGAGCATACCTGCTAATTAAAGCGTCATTAGTGAGACCTTCTGAGACAATACATTTAATGTTATATAATTTTGTAGCAGTGCTGCTTATGTATAAATTTTGAGAACTTTCCAACACTGACGAGATCCAGAAATATAAAAATTGAAAACAAAGAACGTGCTTGATAACTGATCTTGGAAAGTTGGAGATAATTGCTGTCACTTCCAGGAAAGGCTGGGGAATGCAAAAGGTAGCAGGCCATGCTAGTACCTCTCACTTGGTACTAACGTTTTGTTGGATAAACAAACAGGCCTCTCAGACACTATTTAAGTGACTTTTTAAGACCAGCTACTGCTAGTACAAGTCTTAGGAAATGCAACAGGTGAGATCATGAGTGGTGGAGTTCACAGTGCTGCTTGGTGAGGCTTGTGTGGGTCAGTCAAAGTGCTTTTTAATTTTCTTTTTCCTAAAGGTTGAAAGGCTAGTTCAAAATTTTCAACCCTGAGTATATTTAATTGCACTTAGTCTTGTGCCAATTAGGGTTACTTTGAGGTTTTTTTGTAATTATAAAGTGAGTATCACCTGCATGCTTTAATTGCATTCTAGATTTTTCAGTTTAAGTTCTAGGAGAGTTTGGGTAGTAGAAAAAAAGCTTGAGAGATACAAATGGTGGAAGGTCTAACATACCAAAGGCACCATTATCATGTAGGATTAGAGTTTGGACTCTTCACACAGTGTGGCTCTGGGAGGGAAAGGGCTACTTGCTAAGTGTACCAGCCACAGGAGAGACTTGGCCTGTAGTAAATGTAGAAGAGTTGTCCAGTATGAGGTTATAGAGCATTCTGAGTGCTTAGCAGTCCTGTTAGGAAAATTAAAAAGAAAGATTTAAAATTAGTGGCTCTGTAAATTAAACAATGACGTGAATGGTGGATTTTGTAATTTGGATATTCATGAGGTCTTTGTTTTTCAACATTTATCTGGTATAGATGTATTTTGTATGTGTAAACATTGGGCAGTTTATTTGGTGTAGTTCTAAAGGTGATGTTTGACTATGGTTAATTAGAAGGACATAGCTACTTTTAGTGTTACCATTTATGCCATTGAATTTTGGAGGTTTTGAAAATGACTGATTCTAGCGATAGCTCACCCTGCTGGTTGGCTAAAGTATCTCTCTTCTCTCACACAAACCTCATGAGATCTGGAGGGTGGAACACCACATTTAGTTGAGTCTTTCATCGGGGAATGGAGTCTATGTGAAAGGGTCTTTTCTTGTGTCTGAAGGCCTCAGTTTCTCTGCTCCTTGGTTTTTCTCAGCTCTCCAAAGCTGACCTGTGGGGCTGCCTGTTTGAACTTAATCTGGAACTTTTAGCTGATGATTTGGTTTGTATGCATCTTTGTTTTAAATTGAAGGTTTCTTGAGATTAGAGAGTTGCCAGGCTTGGAACCCCACACTAGTAATTCTCTCACTGGTGTAGCATTGTGAATTTGAGGCCTTACCTTATAAAGACTGGTGGCCCCTATAGTCCCATCTTCTTGATCCTCCCCCCTTCCCCCAAAATCTCCTCCCAGTTGAGTGATATTAACAAGAAGTCCTGTGATATAACTGTTGCTCTCTTAGAAGAAACGCTGAGATTTCAAGATGAAAAAGAGTGACTTTCTTAAGGTTGGGGGAAGGAGGCTGATCAGGCTAGCTTTGTCTTGAGAAATTGCCTCTGCTCATCTTTGACAGACTTTTCTATTTGTAGGGAATTGTTGAGGATTCTTGGGTCTGTAGTTTCATAAGTAAATGTGTAGATAAGTGATTTATGAAACTTAGTTCTATTAATATAGATTGTGGTAGAATTAAAGTTAAATAGAGTGATCTAGACAGATATTATGTAGTATGCCTTTCTCACCATGTACACCATTCATTTAATGTACAGCGTTAGAAAAACCTAAGGTGGGCAAGTGTTTGGGATTAAAGTACCTTTTACCAAATGTGCTTACTTATGTTCTATTGATTATTGAATTTAAAATTTTTTGTTTTGTTTTGTTTGTCCACATAGCTGTGGCTGTCCTGTAACTTTGTATGTAGACCAGGCTGGCCTAGAACTCAGAGAGAGATCCTCTTGCCTCTGCCTGGGGTTCAAGGTGTGTAACACAGGTGCTGGGACCCAAGGTGTACAGTACCACTTCTTGCTCAGTTATTTCAGTCTTTTAGTCTTCCTCCATGGTGTTTATTTGCCGACACACACGCTTTTTGTTTTTTAGTATCAGATCATTAATTGGAGAGGGAGGGTGGTTCCCAATTTGTTTGCAAATCGTTTATGAAAGTTTAGAGGAAAACCTTGCTGGAGTTGGAACTGATTGAATTTGCTAATACTGACAGGTACAGAGTGTGTATGTAAGCGTGTGTACGGAATCAGCTGAGGTAGGAAGGAGAAAAGTTTAGAAATGTGAACCTTCAGGTGAAGCTGGTGATGTTCACCTTTGCACTGCGAGCCCTGAGTGCTTCTGGCAGCATCACTGTCTCTTGTAGAAGTCACGTAAAGTCAGCTTTCCTCCTCAACAGCAGTTACTGTCATTGTCATTCCTGCAGGAACTCAGTTCTCACTGTGGTAGGGTTAGAATTGTTGGCTTTTGTACATGTCCAATTTTAGGCTGTATTCACAAAAACGAGACTGTTACAAGAATCTTAGAGCAGGCATAAAAGTGGTCCTCCTCTGATCATAGAGTAAAACCTGTAACCAGGTTAAAATTCATGATACTCCACTTACTGAAAGTGAGACTTGGGAGTGACTGCTTCTTAGTGTGGTGCCCCTGTTTACAAAATTCTTTTTTTCTTTTTGTTGTTGTTGTTGTTCTTGCTTTCTTTTTTTTTTTAATTAGATATTTTCTTTATTTACAATGTTTAGAACATTCGAACTTCATTACTGTGCTTTAACATTTTGATTATGTGGCTGTGACCATTAGAGGAGAGGAGGGGGTAAGCAGCTTATGTAACACACAAACACATACACCTTAGGTAAGAGTGGGGGGGGGCTAGGGGGATGGCTCCGTTGGTCCCTGCTGTGCAGGCATGGGGCCCCAAATGAGATTCTCAGTACCCATGTAAAAGCCAGCTCAGGCCTGTGCCTGTGAGTCAACCCCAATAATAGGCCAGTAAAGATATATTCCCAGAAACCTTGGACTGCTCTCTAGTTTCAGGCTCAGGAGAGACCCTGTCTCAAAAAAATAAAAATGTAGAGTTATTGAAGACCTGATGCTAATTAGCCTCTTGCCTCCATAAACATGTATGTAGTGCCACCACCTAGAAACATGTATGTAGTGCCACCACCTAGAAACATGTATGTAGTGCCACCACCTAGAAACATGTATGTAGTGCCACCACCTAGAAACATGTATGTAGTGCCACCACCTAGAAACATGTATGTAGTGCCACCACCTAGAAACATGTATGTAGTGCCACCACCTAGAAACATGTATGTAGTGCCACCACCTAGAAACATGTATGTAGTGCCACCACCTAGAAACATGTATGTAGTGCCACCACCTAGAAACATGTATGTAGTGCCACCACCTAGAAACATGTATGTAGTGCCACCACCTAGAAACAAGCACGCACATAAAAACAGGTGAGACAGGAAGTGGATCTTTCCATTGTAGAGTCTTGAGTGGGATTTTTAATTTCTCTAAATAGAGCATTTCTTTGCCCATTCTCCTCTTCTTTTTTTTCCTGTGCACCCCACCCCCGAACATATTTGATATGATGTTACCTTTTCCTCTCTTTAATATTCTTCTCTTTCCCCATCACAGACAGAAATTCTTAAGCTGAACAAAATTGTACAAGCTAGTAAAATTTCCATTTTACACATGGAGATATGTAAACATGAAATATATTTTATTTATGTTTAAAAGTTGTTTTTGGCAATTTAAAGAGTTAGGGAAGGTCTCGAATAATCTTTTTCCAGACAGGGTCTCATGTCGTCCATGCTGGACCCCACTTCATCATCTAGCTGAGGGTGACCTTGGCCTTCCTGCTGCCTTCCATGTGCTGGGAACAAGTCTTCTATCATGACTCCTGACCTGAAAAGTTGCCTCTGATCCTAGCACCGTTATATAGTAATGACATTCATATAAAGTGAAATTTGTCTATTATGTGTTTCTATGATGCTAATGAGGCATATATCTCCACTTTACGTATAAGAAAATAACTCAAGAATTAAAGCATTATAGTTAAAAGATCACCAGGTTTGAATTAGATTCTAGAGATGAGATGTTTTTATCTTCTCAGCTTGTGTGTGTCTGTCCATCCCTTTACCCTCTTGTACAGTATTTATCTCCTGGTTCTAAAACTCAGCAGTATAAGAAACATTTTTTGCCTATTATTTTAAGTAGGATCCTGTTGCCTATTATGGTTAATTGTGACTGTTGTATAAAGGCTCTTTGTCTCAGCAGCTAGACATTGGTTTGATGATATTGCCTAAAATTGAAGTTACTTTTTCTTTGTTGAGTGACAAATGAGCAAAATTAATTATAACAAAATCTTAGTGGACTAGGATTGCTACAAGTTTAATCATGCTGTCATGCTCTGTGGAGGACATTTAATTCAAAATTAAATGTAGGTAAGGTGTACATGGCATGCTGAATGTAGCCATCTGAAATTAGTTTCTCTTGTGTCTTTATATTCTAAAATGCCATAACCTTTGCTATTAAAAATAGGCAGGTATAGACTCAGGCCTCTAATTCCAGAGCTTAGTGAGTCAAGGTGAGAGGAGAGGACAGCAAGGTTAAGTGTTTAGTTACATAGTAAGTTCTAGGCTATCCCGGGTTACACAGTGAACCCTTATTTCAAAAACAAAACAAAACAAGTAGCTGTAATTTTAAAAATCAAATGGACATTAGATTATTTTATTTCTAAGGAATTTGTTTTACAAACAATAGCTATATTTACTTTCACCCTCATTTGCAGGAAAAATTTGCATATTCAAAGATAATCTATGAGGTACCACAATTGTGGTTAATATTTTATTCCTGGAAGTTGTACATTTTAGATGCTCTTACTGTTATAAATACATGAGGTATTATGTACCTTAAGTTTAGTTTAGATATTCTACAATGTATATATTTCATATATATGTGTACACACACACACACACACACACAGGCAATTTCTGTCTTTTTGAAAAAGAAAAGTCATGACAGTGTGTACCCATAATTCTAGGGTTGGGGTGGTGTAGACAGGGTAATTCTCAGGGCTTGCAAGCAGCCAGTCTAGTCGAGTCTATAAGCTCCTAGTTAGTGAGAGACCTTGTTTTCAAAGAGCAAAGGGTAGAACAGTTGAGGGGACACTCCAGCTTCTGGTCTCCATGTGACTCTGACAATGTGTGCATACAAGTGTACAAGACACCCAGCAGTTACTCTGTAGGTATATTAATAGTACAGGTCGGTACTGCGCAGTAGACGTGAGTTGTAAGAATAGTAGCCACACTGAAAATATTGGTCAAAATGTAAATGTATTTCAACCTAGTATATCCAAAATGCTATTATATTTACATATATAACTGAAGTATTTACATTCACTATCCATATCAAAGCTTTAAAGTCATATGCTACTACAGATATAAAGCACATATTTCTATTTAGACACATACAGTTACTGAATTGGACAGTGTGGATATAGAAAGTCCTTTCTAGGGTCTGGAGAAAGTATAAAGTTGAAATTTAATTAAATGACGGTTGAGACAAAGGAATGCCTGCGAAGAATATTACTTAAAAATATGGATAAAATTAAAGCAGATATACATTGATTGGAAATCTGGGTTAAGATATGTAAGATATAGAGACACCAGCTAATATGTGCATGTGCATAATTTTATTAGTAGTTTATGAATATTGAGCTGGTATTTAGAATTAATACCAATGCAGAGTAAGAAAAATGCTGAAAAAAATACCAAAGGCTTGTGGCTCTTCCAAGATTTCCCATGTAGGGGGAGTACCATCCCATGTAGGGATGGTGATTGATCAAGAAGATTGAAAAATGAGGAATGGATTTTAGTGACTTACAGTGATTTGTTTTTAAATGCTTTACTTAGGCAAAGCTTAACCCAGATCTATTGAGTACCAAGAATATACACAGGTAGCCTTTTCCTAAAGTCTAGATCATGAGAATGAACATTTTTTTCAGGGGCTGGGGAGGTGGCTCAATGGCTAAGAACACTTGCTGTTCTTCAGAGGATCTGGGTTCAGTTCCCTGCGCCCATATCAGCAGATTCACAACTGCCTAACTCAGGCTCCAGAGGATTGTGTGATCTCTTCTGGGCTCTGTGGGTACTGTACTTGCGGTGCGTGTACACACACACACACACTGACACAATCTTTAAATTTTTTTTTCTAATTCTAGCATTCTTACAGAAGCAGGCAGGTCTCTGTGGGTTCAAGGCTAGCTTGAAATACTCTGTATTTCAAAACATAATAACATTTCTGCACCGAAAAAGGTGTTCTTTGTTGCCTTGTCGTAATTCCCTGTTAGACAGAGCCAGCGTTGTGACCTTTATCACCTAGGTTGGCTTTGTTTCTGAACTTATTTTCTTTCCAAGGGTGGGAAGAGTTAATGAGTCTTATGTCCTTTCTTACCATTGTATGACTTTAGAGGTAAGTCAGATGACATATGGTTTGATAACTTCTTACCCCCATTGTGGTTTATGCCAAGATTGGAGAGGAACTCAGTTTTTACTAGCAGTAACCCTTTAGTGGTTAGTGTTATGACCTGGAAGTTTTATTTACAATTTCGGGATTTGAATTACCCTGACAGATAACAGCTGTGTTTTCATTATAGTATTATCTATGCATATGGACAAGAAGTAAGTGGGTTTTCCCCTTAATGGATACCTTTTGGAGCCTTTTTAATAGTCACTTCTAGATTAACTGTGAGGTTTCTCAGGGAGCTTAGTAAGGCATTTGATGATTTCTTATTGTAATTGCGGTGGTAGTAATAAATTGTACTTGTTTTATAATTAAAGTGTCCACCTCTTAAGTACAAGGATTCTAGTATTTGTTGTTAACTTATGAATAACTGGAGCCTAACCTTATAGGTTGTTGCACATGAGTATAAATAGTTAAAGCCTATAAAGGAGGCTTTACCAACTGAACGTTGTGATGGGATTGCTGGTCAGGGTGGTCCTGGCCTGTTATGCTAGCACATGGCAAGTGGAACCAAGGGGTTGGGAGTTGAAGGTCATCTTCTGGCTGCAAGGTTAATGAGGCCATCTTGGGCCACGTGAGCCTGTCTCAACTCTCTTCTCCACTCCTCATCTCCACAGAAAGAAGAAAGAAATGGAGAAATGTAATTGTTCATCATGATTTTTGCTTACAGTGTTTGAATTTTCTCTTCAGTTGGAAGCAGTAATTACGTGACTGTTATTCATTAATCCTAAGTAGTGGAAGCCTTATAATGGTATAATATTAAACTGGTGCTTGGAGAGAATTTCTTTTTCCCTGAAATCTAGAGTTGTAAAGGCATATAGTAAAGAAAATATGCATCTTTATATTTTATTATACCTAGTTTTGAAGAATGGATATGTCTTGTATATTCTGTAGAAATTGCCATAAAAGATTTTATTACTATTTAGATTATGAATGTGTTTGAGCTAATAAATAAAATTTGTGTTCCATGTGAAGAATTTTGTTTTGTTTTGTTTTTTTTTGGGGGGATAAATGTATTTAATATATTGCTGCTCTTGAGAATTTGCATAGTTGTCTTGAGGAGACGGCTAACTGTATCTAACTGTATCTGCTATATTTTCTTAGGGTAGGCAACTAGGGCTAATGTACAATTGGGTAGATCAGACATTAAACAAATTGTAAAGATTTTATAAAAGTGGGGTCTTTTTGTACTGGATATAGGAATTCACAAAATAATTCGGATGTCATTGAAGCTTTTGTTTGTAGAAAACCTGAAGAACATGTTTTATGTTAACTGTGAGTTTGCTTTTGAGAAATTTTTGTTTTCAGAAACGTTTGTATTACGGCATGTCCCACTTTTCATATCCTTATTTTTTTTAAACTGTTTGAAACTTTGTATTGCAAAAATAGTTTTTACTGCATTATGTGTTTTGTTGTATTTTGTAGTTGAAGGTCAGTATGTCACACTTTGAATTGTACCTGAGCCTGAGCAGCCTACCTTGACAGCAGGCAGGCAATGCAACAAAAATCAAAATAGGAGCCAGGTAGATTAAATGCAGAACACATCTGTAAACATTACAGAGCTGAAAATTACAGTATCAGTAAAAGTGATATGGTTTACAGGGGAAATCTGCCTATCACATGTATTTGAACCTGGAATGATAGCATAAGTTATTTATGTTATTATGTTTAAAAAGTTTTATTTACATCAAGTGGAATTGGCAATCTATTCTTATTACACTTTTAAAAAATAGAAGCAGGGTGGAAATCCAGACTAAAAAGTAATTTTCTCTATAGAAATCCAAAATCCAACAGCTTCTTCAATGAACTATTGTTAAAGACCTGAAGCAATTAATAAAACCAGAAAACACAGCTATGCTGCAGCTGTCCTCACTGCCTTCATCTAGGGTGGTTGTCCAGCTGTCTCAGTGTCTGCTGGGGGTGCTCTGCAGAGCTGCTGACCTGTAAATATGCCTGGATTGTTTCGTAAAGCTGCTTTGTAAAATAATGTTTACCTACATTTTGAAGAAGTGCTATGAATAGATACAGGGAGTTAGCAGGGAGAAATGGCAGTTCAGAAAAAAATCAGGTGGGAATTATAGGATGTAGTCATTTTTCTTTACTAGAATTAATTTTAAAACAAATATTAACTTGATACATTGTAGTATGAACTAGAGGGATCTGAAGTTTTCCTTGGAAATTTGAAGTAAAAGGTTTCACTGATCATTGATTGTCCAGAATTCTATGAAAAAGAAAAAAAGGTAGCGAGAATATGCTTGGGGAGGTGAGTGAAGTTGAAGGGCCAGGAAGAGCCCCGAAGTCCCTAAGAGGGAGGATGGGTGGTGGCTATGTTTCTGAGACTAGTTCTCAAAATGCTGCCTCAAACTCACCATGTAGATGAAGTCAGCTTCACACGCACTTCCTTGCCTCTGCTCCCAAAGACTGGGATTAAAGCTGTGTGTCACCACATCCAGCACAAGATGGATAAAGAAAAAAATTGATAATATGAAATACTGAGGCTCCTAATCATGTAGTACAGAACTAAATAAAAATTAAGCTACTTGGTGCTGGAGAAAAGGCTTAGTGAGTAACGCAAGTGTGAGGGGCTTGGATTTGATAAAAGCTGAGTACAGATTTGTGCATTTGTAGTCTCAAGTTCCTGTGGGGAAGGAGAGGAAAGAGAGAGAGTGTGTGTGAGAGGGAGAGAGAGGGATGTGTGTGTCTGAGAGGTGTGTGTATGAGAGGGAGAGGGATGTGTGTGTGTGAGAGGTGTGTGTATGAGAGGGAGAGGGATGTGTGTGTGTGAGAGGTGTGTGTATGAGAGGGAGAGGGATGTGTGTGTGTGAGAGGTGTGTGTATGAGAGGGAGAGGGATGTGTGTGTGTGAGAGGTGTGTGTATGAGAGGGAGAGGGATGTGTGTGTGTGTGTGAGAGGTGTGTGTGTGAGAGGGAGAGGGATGTGTGTGTGTGTGTGAGAGGTGTGTGTATGAGAGGGAGAGGGATGTGTGTGTGTGAGAGGTGTGTGTATGAGAGGGAGAGGGATGTGTGTGTGTGAGAGGTGTGTGTATGAGAGGGAGAGGGATGTGTGTCTGTGAGAGGTGTGTGTATGAGAGGGAGAGGGATGTGTGTGTGTGAGAGGTGTGTGTATGAGAGGGAGAGGGGTGTGTGTGTGTGAGAGGTGTGTGTATGAGAGGGAGAGGGATGTGTGTGTGTGAGAGGTGTGTGTATGAGAGGGAGAGGGATGTGTGTCTGTGAGAGGTGTGTGTATGAGAGGGAGAGGGATGTGTGTGTGTGAGAGGTGTGTGTATGAGAGGGAGAGGGATGTGTGTGTGTGTGTGTGTGAGAGGGAGAGGGATGTGTGTGTCTGTGAGAGGTGTGTGTGTGAGAGGGAGAGGGATGTGTGTGTGTGAGAGGTGTGTGTGTGAGAGGGAGAGGGATGTGTGTGTGTGAGAGGTGTGTGTATGAGAGGGAGAGGGATGTGTGTGTGTGAGAGGTGTGTGTATGAGAGGGAGAGGGATGTGTGTGTGTGAGAGGTGTGTGTATGAGAGGGAGAGGGATGTGTGTGTGTGAGAGGTGTGTGTATGAGAGGGAGAGGGATGTGTGTGTGTGAGAGGTGTGTGTGTGTGGTGGCAGTTGAGACAGGCGTGTCTGGAGCTCCTTTACAGGCAGTGTCAGTCTAGCTGAACTGACAAGCTTGAGGACATGTCTAGCCTCCACAGGCGGGCACACACAGGAACATATGCACACAGGAACATATACATGCCCAGTACTATTCACAAAATGAAACAGCGTTACTGTTTTCTGCTATTCAACCATTTAGTTGGTGGTAAAGTTTACATTTGAGTTAGAAATTTTTAAGATTTATGCGTTTATATAGATATGGGTACTTTTCTGCATGTACATCTGCACACCAGAAGACAGCATCAGGCAGTTGTGAGCTGCCTTGTGGGTGCTGGGAATTGAACTTGGGACTTTTGGAAGAGCAGTGAGTGTTTTTAACCATTGAGCCATCTTTCTAGCCCTGAGTTATAAATTTTAAAATACATAGGTCTTTTTCCCTAAAAGACTCAGTGTCTTGAGTTTTTGTTAAGTTTGGTATAAGAACACTTGAGACTAGCCTGGTCTACATAGTGAGCTCCAGGACAGTCAGGGCTACATAGACCTTTCTCCAAAAACAAAACCCACATTAAAACCCAAGAAAGTTGTACTGTAATGATTGAATTTTGAATGAAGTATTTGAGTTCAATGGAATGTGATGCTGAATTTTAATTAGCACATGCTAGTCATAGTGTAAGAGATAATTGATATAATAGTTGATAGAAAACCAAGCAATAGTTAAAGGTAATGATCTGGACCACCCGTGTCTGTTATTAAATAGGTACCTCTTTTGAAAACTTGAGAGCACTTAGAGACACTTTCCCCTGCACTAGAGGTGGGAAGAAATGAGGCCTTACGCTTGGTCAGGTGCTCTGCCCCTGCTTAGCATTAGCAGGAGCTACTTACAGTGTAGATCCATGACAGGCACATGTTTTTATAGTTCAGATAATTTAGCTTTACTAGAATTTCTAAAAGCTTAATTGAATGTATATTATGCTTTATAATGTCTAGAAGTGTATGTGTACAAGATAATTCTTGGAATAGAGTTAGGAAAAAAAAAGTTACAGCCATAATAACATTTAAATATTCTGCTTTTTAAAAGAATTAAAGAGTTAAAAAATATTGGAGTAAATGGAGTCTTAGTTTTAAGTTAGTAACGTGTTAATTTTGAAATAAGTTTACATTTTATTAATTTTTTTTTGTTTGTTTGTTTGGTTTGGTTTTTCGAGACAGGGTTTCTCTGTATAGCCTTGGCTATCCTGGAACTCACTCTGTAGACCGGGCTGGCCTCGAACTCAGAAATTCACCTGCCTCTGCTGGGATTAAAGGCGTGCACCACCACTGCCCGGCTATACGTTTACATTTTAGCCATAATAGTATTAGCTTGCAGAAACATGATAATAGCTTTTAGAAACATGGAAAATAGTTAAATTTGACTCTGAGTTACCTGTTGTCCCCCAAATCAGCTAAAGGAAAGACATTTTCCTTGCTGTTAAATGGGAACTAGAGGTTTCATCTACATTTTTCAACCTGGGAGTTCATATAGACAGGACAGGTGAGGAGAGGCAGCAGAAAGCCACTCTTTGATAGTGTGTGGGCACAGGAGGCCAAGCTTTCCCCAGGCCGCTCCTGTCGCTGTGGGAATAGTGGACCACTGGCTGCTTGCTGTGACTGTGGACGCTTGTAAGTTGAGTAGTAATGAGAAATGGGTACCCGCAGGAGCAGAGGACGCCCTGTGAAGGGCACCAGGACATTAAGTGACTGTCAGACCTCCGCATCTGAGAAAGCACTTAGCATAGGAGAGGTGGAGGACCTAGAGGCAATTTCAGAAGTCCTGTGTGATCTGGTGAATGCCTTAGGCTGACCATGCTGTTATAAAGGTGGCCCTCTAGGTAGACACCCTTTGCTGGGGGATTGCTTTTCTGGCTGTCTCCTGGTTATCTTGTTTTCTAAGCCTGATTCACCAGTTTTCTTTTCAAATGTAGTTACCCGAGACTCAACCATAATTGATTTCTACTCCTTATCCATTAAAAACTTTCTGGGTTTTGTTTGTTTCGGTTTTCTTTCCATTTCCTTTCCCTTTCCCTCCCCTCTCCTTCCTCCCCTCCCCTCCCCTCCCCTCCTCCCCCCCCCCTCTCTTCTTTTTGTTTAAGGCAGGATCTCACTCTGTAAACTAAGCTGGCCTGGCTGCAAACTCAGTGATCCACCTGCCTCCTGAGCTGGAATTTAAGTCTTGTGCCTCTCTGTCCGACCTGGCTGTGTTTAACGAGTGGTAACTAAAGATGAAAATGAAAAGCAGTAAAACCAATACTGAAGCAAACATGGTACCTCAGCTAAACCCATTGAGAGAAAGAGGAACGTAATCGTTTCATTCTTCAGTGTATTAAAGTATTAGACTTAAATTTGTGATTAAAAAATCGCTTTGAGACAAACAATAATATTTCTCAAGTTGATAACCCCAAGATTGGATTTTAATTCACCTTTAGAATTTTATAAATCTCATAAACCATAACTAAAGACTGGACTGATTTGAATATAAATGTTTTATTTAATAAAGTATTACTAATGTTCCCAGAGGAGTACATATTTTCTCAAATTTCTATGATTCTGTTTTATTAAAAAATGTTTTAGAAAGTTTTATATTGGGGGCTGGAGAGATGACTTGTGGATTATAAGCACCTGTTGTTGCTCCTGCATAGAAATCTTTTAAAGAAGGTTGTGTATTGGCCTCCAGGAGGGTTTTAATTTTATAGAAGAAAAATTCTATAGACAGTTATTTCATTGTAGTGTAGTAAAACTCAATGTTAAGTGATAGTAATCAGAGTAACTACTGTGCCTTGCTCGAACATGAAAACATTTGATCATGGTAGGTTAAAGAGCTGTTTAGTATCATCATCCCAGGGGTTAAGAGAGTGATTATTAAAGTATATATACCCTGGCAGCAAGTGGTGAGGACCCTTGTAGAGAAACCTACTAATGCTCAGTGGATAGGGCCTGCAGTTAGCCATGAGCCGGTGGGTGCAGGGACTAGTAAGTGTGAAACAGGCAACACTCGTGGATCTTTTCCCTTCAGATTTCTTTTCTTACTCTGAACTGGAAGATCTGCGTAGATGAGAGTAACTAGGCACAGTTCAGGGTAAGGCTATTATACCTCAACTTAGAGAGGGTAGACCAGATGGCTACATGCTGTGCTAGGAATCAACACCAGCCTGTTTTCTCCTTTTAGTTGTGGCTGTCAGGATCCTATCCCAGATGCAAGATTGGAAAATTCACCCTTTTACAGCACACTGATGTGATAAAGAAAAAACAAAGTTGATAACAGAAGATGCAGGTAAATGGTTCAGATTGGCTGCACTGTAGTGGTACCTACACACACACACAGCTTCTGAGCAACTCTTAAAAGTATTTACTCTTAGAACTGAGGATCACCAAATATTTGAGAATAGGCCAAAAAAAAAAAGTAGAGAAGGAAGTAGAAATGTTTTGAGAACACGGTGAAATGTTTAGAAATTTAAGGAAGAGTTGTAGGAGTGTAGACTATGGAGTAACAGGATGGGAAGTTGAGAACACTACACACCTAAAAGAAGAGTTGGGAGTTCAGCATCTTAATAGAAGTTTGGATGGTAAAGTCAAGTCTTCCACAAAAGGTGAAAAGAGGTGCCCGGTGGAGAAGGTAAAGTTAGAACACTGGAGGAAAAGTTGTTTTTCCAACATGGGAAAGACAACAGACTAGGAGAAATGGATGGAGGAACTAAGTGGTTGAACAAGAGTTGAGTTTTACATAACAGTGGGGCTCACTGAAGCCTGGTGATGGTACAAACAGGATTGCAGTTGGAGAGCTGTGGGATGTGGAAATGGCTAAAGTTCAACCTGGGCGGTGTGGCAAGACTGTCTCAAAAAAAGTGGGGGTGAGGGGTGGGGTCAGGCTGGGCTGTAGCTCAGTGATAGAGCACTTGCCTAGCATGCTCAAGGCTATGGAAAACCCAGATGCTTTTTTTTTTTTTTTGGTTTTTCGAGACAGGGTTTCTCTGTGTAGCCCTGGCTGTCCTGGAACTCACTCTGTAGACCAGACTGACCTCGAACTCAGAAATCCTCCTGCCTCTGCCTCCCAAGTGCTGGGATTAAAGGCACGCGCCACCACCGCCCGGCTTAAAACACAGATGTTTACAGAATGTTTAGCATAGTGTTTGAAAACATGTCCATGTTGAAGTTTTAGACAACCAGAAATAAAGGGAAGTGCTCTCCCTTAACCATAAAAAGGATTCCAGGTCAGCATTGGGAAATAGTTGGTCATGGTATCATGCTTTCAAGACTGCAGGAGAGTGACTGTTGCTCCTTTTGCACTCTGTCAAGCATGGGAGTGTGTGTAAAGCCAAAACCTGGTTGGCATTTTTAGTTCAGATGCAGTATGCCTCAGGAGGTTACTGAAAGGCACATGTTAAATAAGAAAGGGTGGGGTAAACTCAGAGGACTGGTCCATTCTACACATGAGTGCATAGAATTCCTGCAGTGATGGCAGAGGGAGAACCAAGGCCCACGTGTTTGAAGAGCAGCCAGCTCTGATTGGGGTGGGAGGACCAACAGTTTAAGCCCTGGTGGAGCCTTTCCGGCCCCTGGAACCAGAAGTGTTGTAGATTTCAGACGTGCTTTCTGTTTTGAATATTTAAGTGAAAAATATTAGTAGGCCGTCAGATTCCCCTAAGGTTTTGGCTTTTAGGAGCTTTAGATTTAAGATTTTTGGATTAGGGGTGTTTGTAGAGTGAAATTTTATGGCTTATATTTGTTAGGGGTATTAGAAATTTTTTTTTTAAATGGTGTCTGCTTTTGGTGTGTGACTCGTGTTGTTCTAGCAGAGTAGGTTTTTGAAACTTTGAAGAGTAATGCTGATTCCTCAAATATCTGGCATAGATGCCAACCTTGGAGACATCAGCTGAACCTCTCCTGGTAGGTCTGCTTAGAGGCCTCATATCTTGAGTCAGTTTTGGCAGTTTATGCTATTTTATTTTTTTGGTTTTTGAGACAGTTTCTCTGTGTGTAGCCCTGACTATCTTAGAACTCACACTGTAGAGTAGGCTGGCCTCAAACGGAGATCCATCCGCCTGCCTCTGCCTCCTGGTACTGGGATTAAAGGTGTGTGCCACCACTGGCCGGTATATGCTTGTTTTAAATAGGAAAGTTTTACAATTTGCATGTCATCCTTGTACACAGGGCATGTTAATGTGAAGAAGTTTAGATGAGGCATTACTGTAAAGTACCTTGAAAATTGAATTAATGTGCTATTAGAATGAGTGGATGAACTAGCTAGCAGTGTTTCTGACCTTGAGTCTGCATTCAGCAGCATGTCAGGAAGGCTGCTGGCTCTGGTCTCCTGACAAGCTTCTCTCCCGTGATTAAGGGAGTTCCTTGGCTATAGCTGCTCTACGATGGCTGAGGCAGTGAGACATCTTGTCAGACTTCAGATATTTTCTATGCTGTCTGAAGGGAATAGACATGATTTCTGGTTCTTTTACGTCTTTGGGATGATTATAGGTTTGACTGCTTTCTACGTAGGTTACCTCACTATCTCATGGCTCGACACAGGATTCCTTCCTTTAGTCAGTTCTTCCATACTCTGCCCTTAAGTTGCTGGTTGTGTGCTTTTGGACTTGCCGCTGAGTCTCCTCAGAGGGTACCACAGTCTCTGGCTGAGTGTCTGCTGAACTGAGGCTGTGTCTTCTTCAGGTACTGTTGCTGCTCCCTTTATTCTCTTGGAGGTTCACCCTGAAGATTGTTGTGCTGCACTTTTTGGGGGTGCTCTCTTTGAGGGTGCACTTTTTGGGGTGGTTCTTAGGCTGTTCCAGCAGAAGAGCATTATATGTATTCTTGCCCTTTTTTTTTTTATTTTTGGAGACAGGGTTTCTCTGTGTAGCACTGGCTGTCCTGGAACTCACTTTGTAGACCAGGCTGGCCTCGAACTCAGAAATCCTCCTGCCTCTGCCAAGTGCTGGGATTAAAGGCGTGCGCCACCACCGCCCGGCTCTGTTTTTTTTTTTTTTTTGTTTTGTTTGTATTTTGGTTTTTCGAGACAGGGTTTCTCTGTATAGTCCTGGCTGTCCTGGAACTCACTCTGTAGACCAGGCTGGTCTCGAACTCAGAAATCCACCTGCCTCTGCCTCCCAAGTGCTGGGATTAAATGCATGTGCCACCATTGCCCGGCTCCCCTTATGTTTTTATTTGGTTAAGTAATGTAACATTAGGGGCTGGAGGGATGGCTCAGCGGTTAAGAGTACTGACTGTTCTTCCAGAGGTCCTGAGTTCAATTCCCTGCAACCACATGGTCGCTCACAACCATCTGTAATGGGATCTGATGCCCTCTTCTGGTGTCTGAAGACAGCTACAGTGTATTCATATAAATAAAAATAAATAAAATTTAAAAAAAGTAATGTAACATTAAAAATTTTTTTAAAAGATTTATTCTATGTTTTGCTTGCATGTATATCTGTGGGTCCTGTGCATTTGACACCCAAGAAGACCAGAAGAGAGTATTAAATCCTCTGGGACTGGATATACAGGGAGTTGTGTTGGTGCTGGGAATCAAGTCTGGGTCCTCTGCAAGAACAGACACTCTTAACTACTGAGCTCCAGTGCTCTCACTGCTCTCTTCAGCTCCAGGAGCATGTGGTTGGGCAGACCCAGCCTACTGTTCTCAGGGGCAGGTGTGCAGCAGGTCGCTTTAACTTCTAGAACGAAAAACTGAAATTCTGTGCCCAGTAGGTTCTGACTTTTTTGTGTCCATTCTCCATTTGGATTTTGATAACCATCTTTCTGTTACTATTCTGTTACTAGTTTTGACTAGATATTGCACAGGAAGAGAATAATATGGTATTAACTCTTCTGATTGTCTTATTTGAGTTAGAATAATGCCCTCAAGTTTCATCCATATTCTTATATATGATATTTACATGTATTAACTCTTTGAAGCCTACAGTATTTTATTACATATAACAGTATGTAATCTTTATTCATTTATCCATTAATGGACCTTTGAGTTGTTTCCATGATATGAGTATTGTGGATATGGCTGTGTAAATACATGTTCTGGTGTGAGGATTTTTTTTTTACCTATATACTTGCTAATCGTGTGCTAATATATTAAAATAGTTTAGGTATTTCTATTGTTGGTCAGAATGGTCACATCTTTTTATGTGGTTGACAGTGTACCATGTGTTTAAGTTTTTTTTTTGTATTCTTACCAATGCTGCTTTCTGTTTCTGTTTTATAGTAGCCATCCTACTGACTGTAATGTCTCAATATAGTTTTGATCTGTAATTCTCTGTAATAAGTGATGGTGAACATCTTTTTGTACGCTTATTTTTTACTTGTCTTTGGAGAATTAGTTTTTCAAATCCTTTACCCATTTAAAAAGTTAGGTTATTTGTCATTTGTTGTTGTAAATCCTCCGTGTAGTTTGGTAGTTAACACCCTATCCTCCCCCCTTCCCCTCCCTTCCAAATCATGTTTCCAGTGAGAAGTTCTTGAGTTTGGAATCCTGTCTGCCTTTCTTGTTGAATCAAGGAACTGCAACTATAGACAGTTTCAGGACAATGACCTGAAACTTTTCCCCTAGGTTTTTTTCTTGTAGGCGTTTGATATTTTTACATCGTGTGTCTTGATTTTTATCCATTTTGAGTTAATTTTTGTATATGGTATGAATTGTCTTTGTTTTGTATGTGGATATTGGGCTTTACCAAAATCATTTTTTGAAGAGATGTTTTTCCCCACTGCATTCTTGATATTCTTAGGAAAAACCATTCAGCCTTATGCTGGGTGTCTGTATGGGCTGCTTTGTTCCGTGGGTTTGTCTTTTAAGTCAGTACACTAGTCTGCTGGTGATACTGATTTGTTACTAGTTTTGAAATCAAGTCTCCAACTTCATTGCTTTTGTTCAAGACTGTCTTGGCTCTTCCGGCTCTTTCTGTTACTACAAAACTGTTAGGAGATTTTGACAGGGATTGCATTGATTGTAGATTGCTTTAGGTGAGTTTGCTAGTTTAACTTTATGTGCTTATTCATGTCTTTAATATCATTATTATGATTTTCATAGTATAATTTCTTGGTTAATTCCTAAATATTTTTGGTGCTATTATAGATGAAGTTGCTTTTTCAGTTTTTTTTTTTTTTTTACTGATTATTGTTGTATATATAAGTAATGGGTGTTCTTAATGTGTTGACTTTGTATTCTGCTACATTGCTCAATTTCTTAATTAGTAGCAACAGGATTTTATTTTGTACTCTTCAGATTATTCTTCATTTAGTATCATCTCATGGATAGACAAAGAAAATTTTCCCTTTTTCTGAATTGGATGCATTTTATTACTCTCCTAATTGCTACATATGACTTTCTGGTGCTGGGTTGGATTGGAAGGGAATGGTAAGAATAGGAAGTTTTGTTTTGTTCCTGATCTTAAAGGAAACATGTTCAGTCTTTGACTCTTGTGTGTGTTACTTGTGGGTTTTTCACACTCATAATCCTCATAGTTTGTGGTCTGTGCACGTCAGGAGTCCAGGATAGCTGTGAATGTTGCCAGACATGTTTGTAGATGACAGCATTATGTTACGGTGTAAAAAGGCTGGATACCCTTTAGTTGTATAGTTTTTATTAGCTTGAAGTGGTTACTATATTTAGTTTTATAATAAAGTAGTGCTGAGTTTGTATGAGTGGGTTTTGTGCATCAACTGAGAAAGCTGCGCCCCTCCCCCCCATTACTGTGGACAACGTTGATTGTTCTTGTGTTGAGCTGCCATTGCGGTCCAGGAATATGACTCACTTGGTGGTGGCCCAGACTTGTTTACTGTGCTGGTGGATTTGTTTTGACAATACCTTGCTCAAGTCGTTTGCATCCTTCTTTAAAGATAATAGATTAGTTTTCTTGTGCCTTTGTCTTGATTTGGTTTCAAGATAATGTTAACCTCATGTTAACTCTTTTTGTTTGGTAGAATTCTCTAGAGATTGTTACTGGGCTTTTTTTAGTTGGAAATTTTCTAAAAAAGAATTTTAAAAAATCAATGTTTTGTTGAATGCGTATGTGTGCATCATAGAGACTAGATAAGGGTGTCAGATCCCCTGGAATTGGAGCTAGATAGTTGTGAGCCACTGTGTGTGTGCTGGGAATTGAACCGGGGTCCTCTGCAAGAGTACCGAGTGCTTTGAATCACTGAGCCCTCTCTCTAGCCCCTTAGTTGAAAATGTCTCTGTGAACTTAGGGCAGGCAGGGTCCCTATGGCTCATGACCTTAGAGCCTGTCAGTTTGGCGGCTCAGGCCATGGCAGTGCAGTGTGTGACAGGAACATGTGCGCTTTCAAAGGCTCATCCCACCCCAGTGACCTGCGTCTGGCAGTTAGGCTCCACTGCGTGGAGGTTCCACAGCCTTTAGAATAGCGTCACTAGCTGGGGGACCAAGTCTTCAAACCACAATAGCATCTAATCCTTTTAATAGTTATGGGTTATTCAGAGATTTTACTCGTGATTCAAGTTTTAGTATATATGATTTATTTTTAAGTATGCATGTGTCCTGTGTCTGTGTGTGGGTATGAACATTTGAGTATAGGGGCACACAGAGTCTGGAAGAGGGCATTGTATCCCCTGGAGCCGGAGTTACAGGTGTGTATCCTGTGTCTGTGTGTGGGTATGAACATTTGAGTATAGGGACACAGAGTCTGGAAGAGGGCATTGTATCCCCTGGAGCCGGAGTTACAGGTGTGTATCCTGTGTCTGTGTGTGGGTATGAACATTTGAGTATAGGGACACACAGAGTCTGGAAGAGGGCATTGTATCCCCTGGAGCCGGAGTTACAGGTGTGTATCCTGTGTCTGTGTGTGGGTATGAACATTTGAGTATAGGGGCACACAGAGTCTGGAAGAGGGCATTGTATCCCCTGGAGCCGGAGTTACAGGTGTGTATCCTGTGTCTGTGTGTGGGTATGAACATTTGAGTATAGGGGCACACAGAGTCTGGAAGAGGGCATTGTATCCCCTGGAGCCGGAGTTACAGGTTGTGCGTCACAAAAGCGGTATCAGGAGCTAAACGTGAGTCTGCTGGAAAGGCAACACTTTGTTAACTGCTCTTTCTTATCCCTAGTAGTTGTGTCTTTATATATTCACTTCTGGGTGTTCCGATCTGTTGGCCACTGTTGCTTACAACCTTCTTGAATGATCTCCTAACATCGGCTTCTTTGCAGTGTCCTTTTTCGTTTCTATTTCTAGTAGAGACTTCTTGGTTTTTAGTTTTGCAGGTCTTTGTCATTTATTGGTGTCTTAGTTTTTTTTTCCTGTCCTTCTTTCTAATTTGTTCTAGCTTAGCTTTTTTTTCTAGTTCCTTGGCATAGTTTCTAAATTCCCTGGTGATATCTATTTAGATGCATCATTTGGTTAAGAGGGAGGTTTTAGGTCAGTGGTATAGCAAATGTGAATTCTAGGACTTGAGGTAGCCTGGGCAACATATTTATCCAGGGCTTGTCTCAGAGGTACCTTTCATAGTTTTACTGAGAGAATAAGATGCTAACTTTCCATTGATGAATAAATGTTCTGATTCCCTTCTGCTGTTGGCTTTAGTTTCATTGTATTAAAGTCAGATAGATGCTTTTATATTCTTAAATCTTGACACTTGTTTGGTAGTTTATGTGTATCTGAACATCTGATTACTTTTCTGAAATATGTTATTTTCTAAAATGTTCAGCATATTTTCCTTTCCCCAGCAGATGTTGTTATGGCACTTTTGTTATCACTGAGCCGATCCTGTCTGACACATAATACTAGCTAAGACCTTTCTTCCCTATTATTCCTTTTCTGTTCAGTGTAGCACCTAACATTTGGTGCTCATTTTTTGTAGATTCCTCATGACATTTTTAATGACTTTAACACTTTGAGATGTATTGGTTAGCTACATTAGAAGGTCTCCGTTGGAATTTGTTTTTCTCATGATTAGAATATAGTGTGTGGTGTTAGGAAGACCTATTTGACAGTTTCGAGTCCTCTTCCAAACCCTGCTGAGGTGTCGTAACCATGCTGCCCACTGTTGCTTTCTCCTTCCCTGTGTGCCCTCCCTACTGCTTACGTAGAAATAGTCCTCTTCTATTTCCAGTCAGGTATGACCTTGGAAGTGATCCTTTCAAAACAACAGGGAAAGTTGAAGGTGCTGGTTTTGGTGAGGGTTCAGAGAAAAGAGGATACTAGTGGACTGCAGTGGAATGTGATTTAATAGAGCCTTTATGGAGAGCAGGAACACAAACGGATTGAGCCCCACTTCTGCCTCTATCTCCACAGGAATTGAAATGTGTGTGCACAGAGCTCTCTGCTCCCAAGCAGCTGCAGTAGAAATTATGATAGTTAGCTATGCGGATGAAGGCCGGTCGTCCATCATCACATAGAGTGAGGAAGGACGTGTGTCCATACAGGGTGGACTGCTGCTGAGCTTTCACCTGAGACTAGTGGATGGACATGGTGGACCCATGCTAAGGGGAAGGAGCCAACCAGAAGGCATGACCTCACATGCGGGAGGAGCCGCAGCAAGGTGAACTCGGAGAAGAATAAGGTCGGATGTAGATATGTTTGGGAAAGCATTAAATATTGATCAAAGAACACAATATATTATTAGAATAAGAGATATAATGTATTACACAGAATAGTGACTGATAACACCTTGTATATTTCAGAGTTTCTAAGAGTAGAGGGAAATGTTTCACCACTAAACCTTAAGTTACCTGACAGTGTAAACCCAGGTCAAAACTGACATTTACCCCTTCAGTATTGTGTGTGATTTTTTTCTTTGTTTATTTGGCTTTGTTTTTTTTTTTTGAAACAGGGTTTTTCTGTGTAGCCCTGGCAGTCCCAGAATTCACTCTATAAACCAGGCTAGTCTCAAACTACAGATCTGCCTGCCTCTGCTTCCATATGCTGGCATCAAAGGTGTGCGCCACCATACCTTTATATAACAAATACATAGTAACAATTATTTGTTAGCTAAAAGTAAGTTTTAAAGCATAAATGTTGGGGGCTGGAAAGATGGCTCAGCGGTTAAGAGCATTGACTGCTCTTCTGAAGGTCCTGAGTTCAAATCCCAGCAACCACATGTTGGCTCACAACCATCTTTAATGAGATCTGATGCCTTCTGGTGTGTATGAAGACAGCTATAATAATAAATAAATTATGGGCTGGAGAGATGGTTCAGTGGGTCCGAAGGTCATGAGTTCAAAACACAAATGTTTCTAAAGTATACTGGTGTGATTTTGGGTGAACATACATTTGAAAAGTTTGTTTTTCTTCCCTGATTTTGAACAGAACAGCAGGAGTTACTTCATTTGTGCTGTGGCTTTGTTTTCTCTTGTGGTACATGTACTTAGCAAAATTTAATGTTTAGTAATTTACTGTACAGTTAGGCAGATTTACAGTCTTTTATAACCATAAGTGTCCTTTTATGTGCATTAGTCTACTTGGCCTGCCGTGATAAAATGCCTCACGGTGATGGAGGCTGGAAGTTGATGATGCGTGTACAGGTCTCTCTGCTGCGGCGTTTGCAGGGAGCCTTTCCTCGTGTGCACATCTGGTGTTTGTTCTCGCAGTCACTCCAGCACTAGATTATGGATTCCTTCTTGGGGCCAGGCTCACTGTTTGCCTCCTGAAGTGCTCTTCATCCTCACAGTCAGGGTCAGGGCTTCCATGAAGGAACGAATGGATGGCCAGTTGTGGAGGCTAGGGGTCAGGCATTACAGCTTTTCAGGAGGCTGGGGCAGCATGGCAAGTTCAAGAAAAGCCTGGGGTGGGGGTGGGGAGAATCAACAAAATAAACCCAAACCACCTGGGGATGTAGCTGCAAGCATTTGCTGTATGTGTGAGGTTGTCGGTCCTGTGCTGAGAGAGGGGGCAGGGGGGAGGGGTGTGGTGTCTGGTTGTGTGTTCATAGCCTAGTGATGCAGAGAGAAGAGGGCTGAAGTCATGCCCATCTCCTGCTTCTTCATGAGTCTGCTGGTGGTGCTCCTCCTTGTGGCCATGCATTCTCCTTGTCTGTGTGCCTTCTGTTTTCCTCCAGCCTCCTTACAGTTATGTGCACTCTCACTCAGGATGCAACAGATGATCCAGGATAATCTGGCTGCCAGCCTCCCCTTTCCATAACCAAATGCACTGGTTACATAGTACACCACACTGCTAGAAATCAATCCCATGGGACTGGAGAGATGGCTCAGCGGATAAGAGCACTGGCTGCTTTTTTCAGAGGACCTGAGTTCAAATCCCAGTAACCACATGGGATCTGTGATAGGATTTGATGCCCCTTCTGGTATGTCTGAAGATAGCAACAATGTCTTCATAGACATGAAATAAATAAATAATTCCCTCCCACCCCCAAAATCAATCCTGTGAGTTTGTGCATCTGGGTCTGTAGATGTATTGCAGGTTCTGCTTCCTGTCTTCAAACCAACAGCAAGTAGAAACTACTATGGTATGCACAAGGCAGGTGGCAGCACCAGCTGTGCGTGCTGTCAGGCCCAAGGACTCCTCCCATTCTTTTCAGGGTCTACCAACTTCTTCGTGTAACATTCCAAACCGTTTATCAGTCTTATCTGCAAAGACTTTTTTCCCATTGGAAACAGCTTGTAGAGGTTGAGGAGATGAGGGTGGTGTCTTCTATGGAGACATGCTTTAGCCTATCATGCAGAGATTTATAGTGGACCTTGAATAGTGTTGCGTTTGGTTTGTGACACGTCATGGTGTGTAGTTCCAGGCAAGTAGAGTAGCCCTGGCACTGGGGAGGAGAGTGTTCTCGTCCAGAAGGCAGAGGGAAATGGAGGCCTGTGGTTCCTCAGTGTAGTCCCCAGAGCAGCATCACCTCAGGAAACACACCACTTCTCAGAAAGGCAAACTGCGGGTCTCAGTGTAGACCCTACAGAAATAGAAAGGACGGTGGCAGAGCCGGCTGTACAGTAAACCCAGGAGGTCTTTCTCTGCACATCTAAAGTACTGTCATCACCTATGCCCAAACCGTATTTGTTGGTCTCTGTAGGCTTTCCTGCGAAATACTAACGTGTTTAGGAGTTCTGGTTCACAAACTTTCTGAAGAGATGGAACCTCTTAATAACTAATTCCTGGTCCGAATGAGTAGACTGATTCAATAGAAGATACCTCTGGGCTGTTTATTATCAGCTGTCACTGTGAGTTAATGTGGTTATTTCTTAGTGTTGATTTACCCAGAAATAGAAGTGAGCTTTCCCTTATTTCTTGAAAATGTGAACTGAATTTATTACCTTGAGTTTTACTTGATTATTTTATATCAAATGCATGTTAGAATTCGAAAATTTGAATCTCTTATTCAGTCTGCATTGTTACGGTTTTAAAACTGTGCCAATTGGTCATGATGGCGCATACCTTTAATCTTAGCCCTAGGGAAGCAAAGGCATGTGGATCTCTGAGTTTGAGGCCAGCCAGGGCTACTTAGAGAGACACTGTCTCAAAAAACTGTTATTAAACCAAACCAAACCAAAAACCCAAAAAGGATACCAGCTAGTTGTACTAAACTGAAATAAAGAGAGTTTATGTCTCTAATTTGTTCACATCGTAGGTCAGGAAATGCACAAGCAAACAAAATAGTCACTATTTTAGAATTACTCGGGTTTCACAATCCAATGAAATAATTGATATAACCCTATTTGATAGAATTGAGGGGATTAAAAAGTCTGTTGGGATTACTGCAAATGAAAGGCATTTGCAAAGGTAACAATAATAGAAGGTAGTGATGACCGAGAACTTTAGATCAACATGGGAAAAAGCTTGGCAGCTGAGAGTTTGGTCTGTCCTAGAAACTGGAAACATCTGGAATGGTATGTGCATGGACAGTTGAGAAAGTGATGTCTGTGTTTAGGATGACCACTGTAGAATGACTATTCGGTTCTGGGAAGGGCAGAATTAGGGACCAGTAAGTCTTAGCATGGAACTCTTGGAGTAATGTAGGCTGACAATTGAGATATGTGTGGTGGCTCCCCACCCCCTGAGAATATTAAACTTAAAATAACAGGCTGCCTTTAGGTAGGAGGAGGAGATTATAGAATTTTAGATAAGACAAACTCAGTTTTCAGAATTGGTAGAGACAAGTTTTTGGTAAATCCACTTTTAGTGGATTATTAAGAGTAAGAGTGTTAAATTGAGGAAGAGTGTTGACTCAGCGTTTCTCTTTTTTTTTTTTTTTTTTTTTTTTTGGTTTTTCGAGACAGGGTTTCTCTGTGTAGCCCTGGCTGTCCTGGAACTCACTCTGTAGACCAGGCTGGCCTTGAACTCAGAAATCCACCTGCCTCTGCCTCCCAAGTGCTGTGATTAAAGGCGTGCGCCACCACCGCCCGGCCGACTCAGTGTTTCTAATGGTGCAGTACATACTTCTATGCTTAGTCGCTGTTAGCTGCTGTCACAGTATTTTATTAATGAATCCTTTATTTTGGTGTGGATACAATAGTAGATGAACATTGAAATGGCTTAGAAATATGTTTTATTCATAAACACTCAACTCCTCATACCTGGGCTCTGCATCCTTGGATTTAACAAACCCTGTATTAAAAATATTTGCGCGGGGGTGGGGGGAGGATTGTGTTTATACCAAGTATGTACAGAGTTTGTACCTAGTACTTACAGACTTGTCTTTCTTACCATTAATCTCTAAATGCAACATCATGTCCATAGCATTCACATGGTGTTCATTGTTAGAAGCACTGAAACAACGGTGTAAAAAGTACATGGAAGAGTGTCCATGGGTTGCACATGAAGACTATTCCATTATATATAAGGGATCTGACCACTGCAGACTTTAATATCCATGTAGGGTCAGGACTAATTGCCCATAGTCATACATGGTAAGACCAGTATTACCAATGCTATTTTATTATTAAAAATAATAATAACATTATTAATAGTATTATTAAACATAAATAATATATTATCTAAATATGGCATATTTAATAAACAGCACATTTATTAATATATTAAATATAATATAAATATTATCAATAGTATTATTAAAATTAATGAAAGTAATTAATATAAACATTTTTAAGAATTACAAATTATGTTTCTTTTAAAAATATTTTATGTGTACAAGTGTTCTTTTTGCATGTATATGTGTACCACCTGTGCGCAGTGCTCACAAAGGTCAGAAGAGGGCATCAGAGGTCCTGGAGTTACAGATAGTTGTTGCTGCCCTGTGGGTTTGGGACCGGAACCCTGGTCCTCTGCACAAGCAGCAAGTGCCTGGAATCACTAAGCCACTCCTCCTGCCCCATAACTTTTAAGTTTCTTGCTAGGATAGATTATTGCTCCCCTTCAACAGGCACTTAACAATTTATTGAGCATTTAGTCATGTTAATTGTTGAACACTTTTAGATATTTTATGAAAAAGGAAAGTTATAGTTTTAAATTTAAAATAGTGTATTATAGATAGTTTTTTTTTTTCCTACCTGAAATGAAGCAAAGAAAACTAAGCGATTGTTTTTTACATGTATTGTTTCAGGCTTGATTTAATTTTGGATGAGATTATTCTTGCATCAAGATGTTAATAAGCCAAAATTTAGGTAAGTAGAATACTTTATTAAATGTTACATATCAAAGTAGGAATAATAAAATGAATTTATAACTTAAAAATGTGCCTACAAGTCTAGAATTAAAGAATTTCAATAAAATTTTGCAATATGCTCTTAACTCTTTGACCACCTTGGTTCAGTCGATTTAGTAGGAGTAATCAGGTGTAGAGGGGTGAGGCAGTTTTAGTGTCCTTCCTTAGAACTGTGGTCTCCTGATACTTACAGGATGTGTTAACTTTGTTTGTTTTTTTGTTTGTTTTTCTGTAGTGGAGAGAATATAATACCCTTCTGTTGATTTTACTTTATTTCCTTAACAAAAAATTTAAGCCATGACTTCTTTTACTGTAATGTTGAGAACTGGCATGTTTAGTCATGTGTGGATACGTGTTTGGAGACCAGAGTCTGTGAGGTGTCTTCCTTAGTTGCTCTGCATTTTATTTAGGGAGGAAAGGCTCTCTCTGAACTTCGTCTATTTAGGCAGCTCACCAAAGGGACAGCTGTCTCTGCCTTCTGAGCACAGGAAGTACAGGTAGGCCACCATGCCAGCTGTGTGTGTGTGTGTGTGTGCTGGGGATCTGAGCCTGGGTCTTCATACTTGCACATTTGCACAGCAAGCACTGCATCCACTGGCCTTCTCCCCAGCTCTGCTTTTTAGAAATGTAGAGCTTTTGTAATGATAAGAATGCTTTATCATTTAACACGGCCTTAGAATGTAGAGTAACAAAGACCAGCACATGGTGAAGCTGCAGAGAAGAGCCTTACACTGCATTTTAAGGTCTCATGGGGGTCTCAGTGGCTTATTAAGTATGCAGTGCCTGTAAGAACCTTCCCCTCTGGTTACATGTCTGCAAGGACATACATCTGGCTTATTTGGGATTATGCAGCATTGGATATGGGCCTTTTTTGTCATATTATAATTAACTTTTAGTGAAGTGTAAACTTTAAAGTACAGAATTTAATGTCTGTATTGTAATTTACATTGACCCACTCAATGTATATATAGAAAATTTCATTATCTCAGAGTTCCTTAACTCTTTTCAATCTAAATCTATAATAGCCTTGTTAAATTTCATTAGCCTGGTTTAGTTTTAGCTCTTTATTTTGTTTTTTTGTAAGTACACTATAGTGGTCTTCAGACACACCGGAAGAGGGCATCGGATCCTGTTACAGATGTGAGCCACCATGTGGTTGCTGGGAATTGAGCTCAGAACCTCTGGAATGGCAGTCAGTGCTCTTAACCACTTAGCCATCTCTCCAGCCCAGTTTTAGCTGTTTTTGAACTTCATGTACATAGAATTATTTAGTTCATGCCTTTTTTTTTTTTTTTTTTTTTTGGTTTTTCAAGGCAGGGTTTCTCTGTGTAGCCCTGGCTGTCCTGGAACTCACTCTGTAGACCAGGCTGGCCTCGAACTCAGAAATCCACCTTCCTCTGCCTCCCAAGTGCCGGGATTAAAGGCGTGCGCCACCACCGTCCGGCTAGTTCATGCCTTTTTAAAAAAGTTTTATTTTGATATTTTTGTTTCATTTATGTTATTAGAATACCATTATCTTGTGCATTCTGTAAACCTTTATTCTCAGTTCCAGTTCTTATCCCTTCTACCCCCTCCTAGACTCCTTCCCGTTTTACCCCATCGATAGCAGAAGAAAGTATAAGTTGCCTGTGTATGGCGTGTGATTACTTCTCTGTGCCCACATGCCTGGGTTAGAGGCACTGCCAGGATCCTTTCCAGTAGTTAACAGCTTTTCTTCTGCAGTGGTCATTCATTATTTCTTGTGTTGTCTCATAAACCTGGAGCCAGGCCTGGTCTTATGCAGTGTGTTGTCTGGAGTTATTGTTTCTGTTGCTGTGAAGGGACACTATGATCAAGGCAACATATGAAATATGTTTAATTTGGGGCACATAATTCCAGAGAGTGAGTCTGTAGCCATCATGGCAGGGAGCATGGTAGGAGGCAGGCAGGCAGGCGTGCCATAGGAGCAGTGGCTGAGAGAGGGGGGGAGGAGGAAAGAGAAGGGGGAGGGGACGGGAGGGGTGGAGAGGGGAGGGGAGGAGAAGGAGACAGACAGACAGACACACACACAGAGACAGACAGAGAGACAGACAGAGAGAGAGAGACAGAGACAGACAGGCAGACAGAAAGAGAGACAGACAGACAGACAGACACACACACACACACACAGAGCCAGAGAGAGAGAGAGAGCGAGAGAGCGAGAGAGAGAGCAAGCACTAACAGAGAATGAGGTGGGCTTTTTAAAACCTCAAAGCCCAAACAAGGCCACAACCAATCCTTCCCAAACAGTCCCACCGACTGTGGACCAAACATTCAAAAATATGAGCCTGTGGAGGTCATTCTTATTCAAACCACCACAGTGGTCCTCTTATCTGACCATGATCCAGTTGAAGGTAGAAGCCAGCCAGGCCGTATTCATCTTACATAGCCCGTGAAAGTTTGTTCAGCTTAGGTCAGTAACAGTTCTTTCTCAAATAGGATTTCAGAATTGTGTCCATAATGGGGCTGAGCGGCGTTTCAGCTGTTGTTTGACTGTAGGAAAGAGCGAGCCACTGAGGACAACGTAGAGAGTTTGGGATGAGGATGTGCCTTATGTCTTTTGATTCAGTTGAAGTAAATCATTTTATTTTTAGATTTTAAGCTAACTTGAATATCATTGATTTTTGATTGCAATTCCATGCAGAGGTATTAATCTGTTTTGTAAAAATTGAAGTATTATTTTCTAGTAGATTATTCTCAGGTTGTTTTACTATTTCTTTTTTTTTTTGGTTTTTTTTTCGAGACAGGGTTTTTCTGTGTAGCCCTGGCTGTCCTGGAACTCACTCTGTAGACCAGGCTGGCCTCGAACTCAGAAATCCGCCTGCCTCTGACTCCCAAGTGCTGGGATTAAAGGCGTGCACCACCACTTCCCAGCTGGCTATTTCTTTAAGTTGAAAATTTAAAAAGATGTGTTACTAATGTGAGTAAAGAGAGTGAGAGGGTTGGTCACATAAGTTAGAGGAGAAGAGCAATCACTCCCTCATGTCCCTGAAGGTGGAATTGAGTAAAGACCAAACACCATGATCTAGAATTGTGGATGCTTTTATTTATCATTATAAACATGTTATGTTATATATATATATATATATATATATATATATATATATATATATATATACACACACACATACATACATATGCATAATTTATTAGTGAATGACTTATTTTAAAAGTTAAGTGTTTTGACAGTATTTTTTTTTTTTTTTGAGACTTGGTTAGTTGGGTTGGCTATCACAGCCTGTCACCTGGAGTTTTTACACCTGAAACTAGACTGCCTTGTGGCAAGTTCAAAGCAAGAAGAAGTTCTTCCCCATTGGGATCAATTTGTGTCTTTTCTTCATTGCAGCTTTGGCAGTAAAGGTTGAATACAGAGTTAGCTCAGACCCCTTCTCCTGCTGTTCTGTCTTCTGGAAGGATTTTTGTTGTTATTGTTGATTTACCTTGATTAACTTGTGTTTCCTTCTGTGTATAAAGTATGTGGTCTTGTTGCACTTTGATTTGCATATCTCTAACTCCTTGATTTGCATGTCTAGAGAGTTTAGACTATATTTCCTCTTCAGAGGTCTTTAGATGTTCCTAAATTTCAGATTTTTTTCTGTTGGAATAAGAATAAAAGAACTGTCTCATTGGTTGGATGAGAAATTACGGACAGAGGGAGACTTGCACTAAAATTTTAATTTCAAAAGTTATTTTATAAAGATTTAATTTAATTGGATATTCATGTTGCCAAGTTTATTGGCATTTTATTTCTTCATGGTTTTGAGATAAGGTCTCACTGTGCAGCCTAGGCTGTTCTCAGACTTGCTGCCCTCTTCCTGCCTCAGCTGCCTGAGTGCTTGGGATTGCAGGCGTGCTCACCATGCCTGGCTCACTCACAGATTCTTACGTGTTGTGTTTATATTGTACTAAGCATAGGAATTGTTTGAATTGTTAATTTTTTTCAAATTGTTGAAACAATTTGAAATTTTTTCAAATTGAAAAAATTTTTTCAATTTTTCAAATTTTTCAAATTGTTGAAACAAGTCTGAGTTTGAACTCATCAAAAAATAATGTGACGAACATCTTCATATTGATACATAATAATTTCAGTTTTATAACTAATGTCATTGCTAGGAAGCGGATGCTCCTCTAGCCTGCTTTCAGCAACTGAGTGCCATCAACCATGTCATCACTAGCTGCCAAATGTGGCACATGTTCACTGTGCTTACGAGTTACGCAGTCTCCCATCATCACATATAACCACGTTCATCCGTCCGTCCCTCCGTCCGTCCGTCTGCCTCCCTCCCTCCTTCCTCTTTTGTCCCTACTCAGAGGCAGCCTTTTACCACCACCCCCTGCCTGCCAGTCAGTCTCTTGGGTGAGGTCTGTTGTATGCTGGGATCTTTGCAGTGTTCCTTGGCTCCTACCCTCCAAGGGGCTTTTCCACTGCACAATCCAGTCATGAGGTTCAGAAGTAGTAACGACTAGCTTAAGGCCTGGTGGATAATTGCAAAGCTAGAACCTAGGTCTTTTGACTTCTTCCATACTATTCTTTTGAGAAAACCAGTAAAGCTTCTAGCTAGACTGAGGATTGTGGAGTCTCCCTACCACGTGACTATTGATCAGCAAAATATTTTTAAATATCAGTTGATTCATTTAATGGCATCTGAATTTGTTATTGTAGTTTTTAGTCCATCCTTGATAACAGTTCTTAGACTTAGGGAGAAAGACAGTCTTGAATTCCTGAAAGCCAAAGGCAATGGGCTTTATAACATAGTTTAATCTATATTCAAGTATTTAATATAGTACCTTACTCATAGTAGACGTACGTTTGTTTGTTTGTTTGTTTGAGATTGTCTTGCCCCTAAATCCAGGCTGGCCTAGAACTTGACTATATATCCCAGGCTCACCTAAAATGCAAGATCATCCTGTCTTAGCCTTGGAAGTTCTAGAATTAGTCTGAATTCTGCTCAGACTAAGTAGATACACTTCAGGGCCTCCCAGAGAAGTGACAAATTGAAATGTAGAAAAACTGTTCATGTTTTATATGGATAAACTAGAGGACCTATGGCAGAAGAGATAGCCTAAGAAGTGAGATAAGAAACGGGAGACTTGATGGTACCCAGAGACCCACATCACTTTCAGTGTAGAGCTCATCCTGAGGTAAGAAGGAGGTGTAGCTCCTGGTGCCAGAGAATAGAGTAGAGAATAAGGCTGGGGCCATTTTATTATGGGTCATATAAACCATTAAAGAGTTTAGATTAATAGAATAATAATAAGCAGTTGAAGGAGCTTATGTGGAAATGATGGGATACATCTGAGGAGATGTTGCTGCTGCTGCATTTGTTGCTGCTGCTGTTTTGGTTTTGATTCTAGGCTCTTATGCTAAACTCTACCTTAAACATCCTAGTGAAAAACTAGAGAAGAGACCACGGGATGCTAGATCACATTCAGATGGACAGTCACATGAGGATAGATGTCTAGACTGACCTTATAGTAGTAAAGTGCAGTTATGAACATGTGGTCGGATTTGAGAGATTTTGACAGCAAAATAGATTAACTTTGGCATTTACTTACAGTAGAGTCGGGGCTAGGGAAGCTAAGGCTGCAGTTAGGATGTTTTATGTTTCTAGCTTTGGCAGTGGAACTACATTCATAGATTGGAACCAAGGGGGTGATGAGTGTTTGGAACAGACAGGAACTAAGTTTTAATTAAACTGAGCTTGAAACAGCCTGAGCCAGGTGGGCTGAAGTGCTGGGTGGCATTGAGCTCTAAGAGACCCAAGAGCTATCAGTGTCTTTCTCTCTCCTACACTCATTTTTGTTCATTAGTATTTGACCTAAAGATTGTTGAAAATGGATTTACTTCTGTTTTGGTTAGACTTCTGTGCAGACCCCCCCCCCTTTTTTTTTTAAGTTTGGGCTTACAACTTGTAGCTCTGGTTAGACTTTCTTTGATATTTCTTTATAAGGTAAGGTACCTGTCACAAGAAGTTCTTTAGGGAAGACAGGAGAAAGTCAAAGAATGACTTTCCCACGTATCAGGGGCCTGCTTCTGGTTCCTGGAAGGCTGGGGTGCCACACGAGAATATAAGATTCCTTGCATCCAATTCCCATAAAATCACTTTCTCAAAATATTTGTGGTATGTGTACCAAGCTCCTGATTGATTAAATAACTTAAAAACATGGGATGGTGGTTTGAATAAGAATGGGCCCCAGAGGCTCATATATTTGAATACTTAGTCATTAGTGAGTAGAACTACTTGAGAAGGATTAAGAGGTGTGGTCTTGTTGGAGGAAGTGTGCCACTGAGAGTGTACTTTGAGACCCATGTCATGGTGCTTTCCCTTTATTTTCTTCTAAGAAGTTTGTACTTTTGGGTTAGGGTGGTCTTGAACTTGCTATGTAGCTGAGGTTTACGTTGACCTTGTGATCTGTCTGTCTGCCTCTCACCTGGTATCACCATACTTGGTTTATGCAGTGATTGAACCAGGGCTTTGGTCCTTCTGCTAGTTGATGTACATCCTCAGCCCTATTTTTATTTTTTGTGCATTTGATCTTATTCATTTTAATGTTGTTTCAGTTGTTTGCTGTCCAAACAGTTTATAATTTATTTTTATTTAGTGTACATTGGTGTTTTGTGTACATATGTATCTTTATGAAGGTGTCAGATCCCCCGGAACTGGATTTACAGTTATGAGCTGCTGTGTGGGTGCTGAGAATCGAACCCAGATCCTCTGGAAGAGCAGCCAGTGCTCTCAGTCACTGAGTCTTCTCTCCAGACCCTGTCCATCAAGACTTTTATGTGAATTTCAGGATGGGTTCTTATATTCTGACATAGATGTCATTGGGATTCTGATGGGAGAATAGCATTGAATATGTAGGTTTCTTCATACAATGTTGATTTCTGTGATGGCTATTTTTTGTCAAATTAATGCATGTGGAATTAACTAGGGTAAACCCATGAGGGATTGTTCTTGATCAAATTATTTGTAGTAGGAAGGACCCCACTTTTGATATGGGAAGATCCACCTCATACCTGGGCCACACCTTCTCTGGCAGCCTATATAAGGGACATGGAAGAAGGAAGTTCCTGCTCACTGCCTGCTTGCCCTCACTCTCTTGCAAGTTCATTCCTTCACTGGCATTGGAGCCCACTTTTTTGGGATTTTGACATACTGAAGATCAGCTGAGACATCCAGTTTTGTGAACTGAAGAACCACTGGATTCTTGGACTTTCTACTGGTAGACAGCCATTGTTGGACTGGCTGGACCACAGCCTGTGAGCCACTGTAATACATTTTATTCATATATATCTTCAGACATAATATTCATATATATGCTCATTCTATAAATTTTGTTTCTGTAGAGAGCCCTAAGTAATAGAGCTTCTTAATACGTCTTACAACCTCTGTATTCATTTGTCTTTAATTTCTTTTAGTGCTGTTCTGTAGTTTTCAATCTGCAGGCTGCCAGCCTTGGTTAGGTTTATTCCTGAGTATTTCTGTCTCTAGGATACTTACAAGATGTAGAATTGTTTTCTTTTTAGTTTGTTCATTGTTAGTTTCTAATAGAAACAGCTTGTCTTTGTGCACTGATTTTTGTGTAGTAGAGCTTTGCTAAATTCTTTATTCTAACAGGTTTTGGATATGTTTTATAAGATAGTATCATGTGTAAACATAATTTTCCTTGTGACTTTGCCAGTTGGCTGCCTTTCCTCTCAGCCCTCCCCATCCTTCCTGTTGTCCCTGGTCCACTCCTCCTTTGCTCTCTAGCTAAAGTACAAGTGACAAACAAATGGCTCTGCTTTGTCCCTAGTGTTTGAGAGAAAGCTTATCGTCGCCGTTGAGTTACATTTGTTGTTTATGTTAAACTGTCCTTAAATTTCAACAGTAAATTCCAGTTGGTCAAGATTTTTAACCATTTTAGTCTACTGCTAAATTATCTTTGCGGGTGATTCATTTCAGGTTCTTGGTTTCTTTCTATCTGAATAAGTGAAGGCTCACAGATGACTTTAGTAATGAATCCATGATGTACCACAGACTGTATTTTACTCTACTGTTTAGGGAAATATGTAGGACAGAATGTAATTGGTAAGATATTTCACATTAATCACAATCCATGACAGTCACAGGATACCTATATTTTAGATGTCACAGCTGCTTGTTACAGTAGATTACAATCACTTGCATGTCTATGCACACTATATTGAGAATGGTTGAGGCCAGGTGGTGGCACACATTTAATCCCAGCACTCAAGGCAGAGGCAGGCCTGGTCTACAGAGCTAGTTCTAGAGCAGCCAAGGCTATGCAAAGAGACCCTGTCTCAATAAACAAAACAAAAGAGTAATTTAGATTGGAAATTTTTAGAGAAGGACTGAGTATCAGTACTTTTAAAAAAAGGTTTTAAGTACAAGCATACTTGAGAATGCTGACCTAGACCATCCTAGCTATCTAATTATACAAATGGAGCTGGGCATGGTGGTTGTGATGGTTTGTATATGCTCAGCCCAGGGAGTGGCACTGTTAGAAACTGTGGCCTCGTTGGAGTAGGTGTGTGCTGTAGACTCTCATCCTAGTTGCCTGGAAATCACATTTCTCCTAGCAGCCTCCAGATGAAGACAAGAACTCTCAGCTCCTCCTGCACCATGCCTGCCTGGATGCTGCCATGCTCATACCATGATGATAATGGACTGAACCGCTGAACCTATAAGCCAACCCCAACTAAATGTTGTCTTTATTAGACTTGCCTTGGTCATGGTGTCTGTGCACAGCAGTGCAAACCTTGACTAAGACTGTGGTATATACCGGTAATGTCAGCACTTGGGCGATGGAAGCTAGACAATTAAGAGTTCGAGGTTAGAGTGGGCTGCCTGAGGCTTTAATGGCATAGAATATAATTTCAGGGCAGGAAACTATTATACAGGCTTCTTTTGCAGAAGTTAATTTTCTGAAACATTGAGGATTTTTAATACTGACCTAGAATGGTCTCAGGCACAGAAAGGACCTTTAGTATAGAGTCTAAGTTTTCTATAACATGGGTCAAGTAGAGATTCACATTTCTATATCAGATATTTAAACGTTAAGCTATTCTTACAATTAAGGAAATTGGCATGGATGCCTGCCTAAGCTGGGATCTGTTTCATTGCTCTTGGTCTTGAGGACATCATGTGTAAGTAGGGACCACTACTTTTTATAAGGTTTAGCAGGTACTCTATTTATATCAACATTTAGTGTGGTAGAGCTGATTTCAGTTTGGTATTTTCACTAATGTGTTGGGTGAAGTATGACGTCTCCTGCCTTTAATCCCAGCACCTAGGAGGCAGAGGCCAGGGGGAATCTCTGAGTTTGAGACCAACCTGGTGTACAGAAGGAGTTCTAAGAGAATCAGGGTTCACAGAGAAACCCTGTCTTGATAAAACAAAAGAAAAACAAGGGGAGAAATGACTAATGTGTTATGTCACAGTTGAACGTGCGTATAAAGCTTGGTAGGAAACATTTTTAGTGTGCTCGTATAGCTGGGCTGCCACAGAGCATCCCACATGAAGCCTCGGCAACAGAGACCTGCCTTCCACCTTTCTAGAAACAGGCAGTCTGAGGTCATGGTGTTTGCAGGGGTAGTTTTTCCCTGGGCCTGTCACCTTGACTGATAGTCGCTGTCTGTCTTTGGTTTTTGGGACTTTTCTGGTATCCTCTCACGTGTGCTAGTCTGCCCTTAAAGAGATACATCAGACTGGATTAGAGCCTGCCTATCAATTTATTTCAACATCAACTGTTCAAAGCCTTTTCTAGATTCTGTCTCTTTGAGGTAATGGAGGTCAGGGTTTCAACCTGTAGATTTCGGGTGGGCACTGATTTGTAAGACTAGATACATTCGAAATGTTCTCTTGTGCAACTGAATGGTTGTATGTGCTGAAGTGACTATTTGGAGTGGCTTATCAGATACTGCTTACTAAAGAATGCCAAAGAGGATAACTTTTATTTTGTAATGAATATGTGTTTAACCGTATCTTTAGAAGGAGATGAAAAATGCAACACAGTGATTAGATTTGTGACCTGTTTTATTATGTTTAATAAAGTATGTATCCATTTGTCGATATCTGAGAGGCATTCAGTGCAGTGCAGTGCAGTGACTATAACAGAGGCTGTGGCTTCTGTCCTTTTGAGCCATGGAGAAGCTTTTTCTTGGATTTTACAGGTGATTTAGAAGAGAGTATTCAGTAGCCATCGATCAGACATTTGAAAGACAGCTTTAAGAAACTATTGTGCGTGAACTTGTTCCAGAGGAGCTCAATAGCTTAAAAGCTTCTGTGGTAACCAGCCTTGAGCTGATTTGGGGGGCATTATGAGTTAAGGGTAACCAGTTTTGTGTGAGTGAGAGCTGAGGAGAGAAGAGGACACTAGACCAAGTGAAGTATACGTCCTCGCATGTGAGTGGAAGGGACACTGGGAATATCAGATCGCTGACGACGGGGAGAGGACGGACGCTGTAATTGAGAGGTGGATGGGACCTAGCGCAGCTGATTCAGCTGTGGTAAGGATTTGAATGATGCCTTTAGAGAGGAAAGTGTGGAGAAGGACAAAGGTCCATTGTGCTTACCAAGTAGAGAATGGTTGGAGAAGGGCTGAGCTTGGTGGAGCTGCTTGCCATCTCAGCACTGAGGAGACAGTCTCTCAGAGAGGAGCACTAGAGGGTTCCAAATAGAGTCTGAGATGCTGTTTGGTTGTAGTAATTATTAAATAATAACTCTCGGTGGCAGATTCGGTTCCCGCTTCAGTGCTTTATGTCCCCAAGTGAGACACGGCCTTTACTTTTACTGTGCCCTAGACAGCAGGATAGCTGGGCCACTTCCTAACCTCCACGTGGTTTACTAATTCTGTGTTTTGTCTTGGCTGCCCTGGACCCAGGTGGGCAGCCCTCTGGGCTGTGCTCTCCCGGCTCCTTCACACGGTGGCTGACCGTGCCTCTCTGCCCCGCACTCTCCTCAGGCATGGCGTCTCTCCTCTCCCCCACACTCTTCTGGCATGGCAGATCTTTTTCTCCTCTATCTTCTCCTGGTCCCAAGCCTGGGAATCCTGAAATCCCACCTCTGTCTGTACTCCCTAGCTATTGGCTGTTAGCATCTTTAGTTACCAATCAGAACCAACAGGGGACAGGTTCCCAGACGCTACATGCAGGTACAGTTTTTTGGGGGAAACATAATTAGCATTTGTAATACGGGCAGCTACATTTCTCCCTTTTTTGTCCAGTTAAAAGGGCTTAGAATTTTCTCTTAGATATATATTGAACATATTAAATACAATTATAATAAGTATGTAAATTATAAGGTATGATATACACTTATAACATTCAGTTCATCATATTTGGAAATTTGGAAAGTATTCTGTCATCCATCCTAACCTAAAGAGTTTCCAATTCTGTACTTCAAATGTTTGATTTTTAGCTTATATTACCAATTGAAAAATGTCCCTTCAAATCTGGTATATCTTCCTTAATTTTAGATCATTTAACTTCAATTATGAGACTATAATTAGTCTTCGGCCCCATCAGAGATCTGAGGAGGAATTACCTGAATATGTAGGAAGTGCAAAGACATAGCTTCCAAATCTTCTGTACTTTGTAGAGACAGCTGATCGCCCGAATAGTCTCTGGTATTTATAAAATGTTGGAGCATCTGTCCGTCTGTGAAGAAGAAAGCTGCTCTCCAGAAGCTTGCTTTGTAGTCAGAGGAGAAGAACATGTGATCAGATATAAGGGCATGAAACGCCAGTGTTAGAGCTCCGTGTGCTAGCAGAGACAGTCATAGTTACACTTTATATAGGATGCCCCAGGAAAAGCTGAAGATAGCTAGGCACCAGAGTGATCCGTACATGTATTTGGAGGCAGAACTTGAGGGCAGAATACTTAGAGCCTGGCTAAAGAACAGCAGAAAGGCTAAGTAAAGTGAGTAATGAGTGAAGTGGTTTGAAGTTTATTGCTAAGTACATTGGAAGTGACTGAACGTAGGCTTTGTCATAGTCGCTGCTGGGATATTTCATGGGACTTTATGCTGCACATTTTCAATTCAATAACTTTAGTAAAATTTAATGATTTAAATAGCATTCTGTGATTTAAACTAGTTTTTGTTCTTTTAAGTAAGAAAACAAAAAAAAATCAAATGCGAAAGGTGTAGTGTTTTGGATTGAATTGTGGTTTTTCTCTAAAGGCTACACATTAAACTCCAATTCTCCTATACCCCAGAGTATGGCCTTATTGAGAGATAGGCCTTTACAGATGTAATCAAATTAAAGTATTTGAGTAGATCTGATAACTTGTGGCTGGTGAGTTTTGAAGTGAGGAAGTTTGGGTACTAAGACTCAGAGCTACAGGATGTGAAGTCAGAGGGAAAGGATGGTTGTTTATGAGCCAAGGAGATTGTTCTTAACCCTTCCCACACCTTGATGTGCATTCTTGAGATCTGTAATACAAGACATTTGTTCTTATGGTTTTGTTTGTTTGTTTGTTTATTTGTTTTAAGCTACCCAGTCTGTAAGACTTGGTTGTAGCAGTCCTAGGTTACTTCACCCTGTTTCTCCTGATTCTTTCCCTAGATTTAACAAAGGTAATAGGTGGGTAGGAAAGCTTCCCATTGTTTTATTGTGTGTCGTTCGTCTGTAAAGCAGGTAATAGAAATGTGGGTTAGAGCATAGCAAGTGGTCAGAGCTGACACACTAAGTAGGACTTGCCTTCCAGGAGAGTTGTGACTTCATAACTCTTAGACGGTGCCATGTGCTTCTTTAGAGATAAAAGACAGTTTGATTTCTCAACTTGGACTAGAATTGTAAGATCCCCTCCCCCATTTTGATAAAATGCTATAGTTAATTTTCAATTACTTGAGGTAATTTTAGAAAATATAACTGTTGCCACTTGGTGGCACTACATGGCTTAAAAATGAGTTAGATTGTTGTTATGTTAACTGTACTCTGCTACACATGATTACATTCAGGGAAGAAAACTAAGATAAGAAACTTGATGTTGTGTTTGATTCTGATTTATAAATAAGATAATTACTGGTACCCTAAAGTAGGGTTTAAAAAAATGCCATAAAATATAAAGTCTAAGCCCAGGCTTAGTTTAGTGGGTAGGGAAGTATGCGATCTTCTGCAGGAAACCTCTGTTAGTTCAGATGCTGTCTGCCATCTGGCCGTAAGTCTCTTTCTTAGTCTGAGTGTGAAAAAATAACTTTAGTATTAGAAAGCTCTTTCAAGTTTTCTTTATTAGCAGTATTTTTCAAGGTGAGCATTTTATATTTTCTTATGAAGCTAAGAATCAGTTCTGTTTAGGTAATCAAGGTATGCATATTTGGAAAACAAAGAGAATTAAATATTCTTAATTAAGTCGTCCTACAGCATATTGAGGGCTCCAACAATTATTTCTAAAATATTTTATGCAATTTTATTTGTCATGTACAGAGTGTAGTTGAAGTGTGTGAAGTGAGTTGTGTTTCCAGACACACTTTTACTCCCAACAAAAGAGTTGCACAGCTCTAATAAAGTATCTCACACAGTGTATACAGTGCACAAAGTGTTAGGCACAGCTCATTGGATACCACACAGTAATCACGTCATGAGCACAGGTCCTGGGGTAGATGCCACCAGCCTGGGGCACCCCATGTTTACCTTCCCAGTCACTAGGCCTTTCTTTCAGAGTAGCTTTGCCTGACCACTTTCATGTAAATAGAGTTATATAGTATTTTTGTCTCAACAGTATGTTGGGGAGGTCTGAATTTTGTCAGGTTGTAGCCATGGTCCACTTTTACTTCTTAATTATTGAATTATACTGTTGAACATGCTGTAGAGTGTAGTGTGTTTGTTGGTGTGTACAGGCTGGAATTGGATGTAACACAAGAGCTGTTTCCCAGTGAATGGTCTTACCAGCTGTCTGTAGTGACTCACCAGTGCTGGGCACTCTGTCTCTTCAATTCTAGTATATACACTAGTATATTCTAGTGTATACACAGATACATACTCTGGGTGCTATGCAAGTATCCAGGGTGGCCAAAAGAGGTGATTGATGTGCTGGAGTTAGAAAATAGCTGTGAGCTGTCCTGTGTGGGTGCTGGGAACCAGGTCCAGATACTGGGCAAGAGCACTGTCTGCTCCTGACTGCTGAGGCATCTCTGCAGGCCTCTTGGCGTGTGCGTGCGTGCGTGCGTGCGTGCGTGTGTGTGTGTGTGTGTGTGTGTGTGTGTGTGTGTGTTACAGTTAGTCTTCTCTTTTCTCCTTACTCGCACCCTCCACCCCTTTTAGGAGCTTGTTTACTTCTAGATAGAAACTGCTAGTTACACTTATGACAGAAACACGCCAGAGCCTGCTGAAGCCAGAATTTCAATGCCCTGCTTGCTGCCTTGTGAAACAAAGACCTTCATCTTAGTGTAGTCCTTCATCTTAGTGTAGTCCTTCATCTTAGTGTAGTCCTTCATCTTAGTGTAGACCTTCATCTTAGTGTAGTCCTTCATCTTAGTGTAGTCCTTCATCTTAGTGTAGTCCTTCATCTTAGTGTAGACCTTCATCTTAGTGTAGTCCTTCATCTTAGTGTAGTCCTTCATCTTAGTGTAGACCTTCATCTTAGTGTAGACCTTCATCTTAGTGTAGACCTTCATCTTAGTGTAGACCTTCATCTTAGTGTAGACCTTCATCTTAGTGTAGTCCTTCATCTTAGTGTAGACCTTCATCTTAGTGTAGTCCTTCATCTTAGTGTAGTCCTTCATCTTAGTGTAGACCTTCATCTTAGTGTAGTCCTTCATCTTAGTGTAGTCCTTCATCTTAGTGTAGTCCTTCATCTTAGTGTAGTCCTTCATCTTAGTGTAGACCTTCATCTTAGTGTAGACCTTCATCTTAGTGTAGACCTTCATCTTAGTGTAGACCTTCATCTTAGTGTAGTCCTTCATCTTAGTGTAGACCTTCATCTTAGTGTAGTCCTTCATCTTAGTGTATTCCTTCATCTTAGTGTAGACCTTCATCTTAGTGTAGTCCTTCATCTTAGTGTAGTCCTTCATCTTAGTGTAGACCTTCATCTTAGTGTAGTACTTCATCTTAGTGTAGTCCTTCATCTTAGTGTAGACCTTCATCTTAGTGTAGTCCAGCAGGTCTTATTTTGCTTTCTAGGCGGTGCTTCTTGTGTTCTGTTTCTTTCCTGTTCTAAGGATGTGAATATCTATAGTCTCTTTATTGTACAACAGTGGTTCTCAACTGCAGGCAGTTTTCTTCTCTTTGATCCCACATCTCCGTTTTGGCGATGCTTTCACAAGCAAATGGATAGAGTACTGTGGCATCCCATACACTGGGTTAGGGGTGCTACCAGGAGCATACAGTCTACCAAATGCTAAGATCTACAGAACACAGAACAGTTACCTAGCCAATGCCATTGGCACTACGGTTGGGAAACTATCCCAGTACCTTTACTATTTGGCTAGAATTGATTTTTACAAACTGTGTCACCATTTCATATGACTATACATTTTATATATATTAAGGAGACTTGCTGTTGATATGTATTACTTTGTCATAAATAAGGTGATTATACACACACACAACATGGACTTGTTTCTCTTTCTTTGTTTTATCTTTGGTCAGCTTACTCTGGTATCAGTGCCACAGTGCCTTGATTTATGTGACACATAAGTCTTTATATATAAGAAGTACAAGCTCTCTTTATTGTTTGCACTTCCATCAATGTTATATTTTAGGTTTTATAAAATTGAATGTATTTGTTATTGTGAAGTAGAATCAATATCTTCATGATATGGCCTTAAGCTTTTCAATTTTTATGAATGTTGTCTCGAAGTCAGTGAGTCT
The DNA here is from genome assembly GCA_036184795.1 of Tokudaia tokunoshimensis. Taxonomy (NCBI): domain Eukaryota; kingdom Metazoa; phylum Chordata; class Mammalia; order Rodentia; family Muridae; genus Tokudaia; species Tokudaia tokunoshimensis. Next base: position 2,595,882 of record BTHU01000014.1, read on the forward strand.
CAAATTAAACACTGATTTGTCTAAACGGCTCTATCAGTGTCTCTCCACCCCAGTGCAGTTATCTAGGAGCAGGCCAGGTAAGGGATTTGTGCCTCACAGATGCTTAGCGGCATAGCTGCCCTTACCCTGCTCACCCAGTGTGACAGACAGTCCAGGGTATCCCTGGGCAGTTGAGTACGATAGCTATTGTATTTAAATGTGAGCAGAAGCTATGTAAACACTTAAGCTAGTAAAACATGTTTGCATAAGTAATGCAGTTTTATAAAATACACTTTCTAGTAGAAATTTAGCGAGACTAGCATTACTTTGTATTTAAGAAATCTTTTAAATGTCTTAATTGAAGACCATTCTTATACCTGCTCCTTTTTTTTTTAAATGTTGGGATATCACAAGTCATACAGCCTCTGGAAAATTCCATTATACACTTAGGAGAGAAGGAGAGTAAAAAAGGCAAGGAAGGTGTTAGTATGAAAATTGCTTTAATTTTGAGGACTCCTGTGCAGAGCCTCGGGGCTCCCCAGTGGTTCTCAGAGCACACTTTTGAGACTTACCCTTGAGGATTACAATTGCATTCTTGCCTGTAAGATTTTAATTTAATTAAGTCATTTTAATCTTTTTAGAGAATGCAGAGATCTAGAATACTTGAATACCACTTGTATTCTCTCCCCTCTTTTACTCAGTTTTGTATTACAGTCACATTTAATTCCGTAGTCATTCATTTATCTTTATCCAGCTTTTGTGCTGCTGTAACAGAATACCCCAGATTGGTTCATTTATGATGAACAGAGGTCTCTGGCAGCATAGACTAGGAAGGCCAAAACTGAGGCTGCTGCCCCTTTGAGTGCCTTCTGGAAGTGCGCTGAAGCATCACACTTACACTAGAGTCCTCCCCTCTCTGAATCCCAGGACAGTTCTCCTCACAGCTCAATTATCTCTTCGTGCTTGCCTCCCAGTGCTGTGGTCTGACACATGAACTGAGCAGACACTTTGCCCCTGAGCTCTCTGCCCACTGCCCCTGCTGGTGCTGGGATTATTACACGAGGATGCTAGTCCTTTGTCCTGGCTTCTGTTACTGCTGAGTGCTCTTCGGCCAGGGAGACCTGGCAAAACACAACTGAAAAGGTTTTCCCTTATTCCACCTAGAAAGACCATGCACTGTGGGACACCTTGTTAATTTAGCATCACAAGTCATTATGTGACTTGGGGTTTGGCTGGGTGGTTTTGGAGAGATCTAGGAAGCAAAAATTTCTTCTACATCATTAGATATTGACAGAATGTACCACATTTTATGATTGTTCTCTTTAAAAATTGAAATAATTCACATAACATACAGTTAACAGTTTTTAGTGATGGTTCTTTGATGTATGGTGTATTTGCGTTCGGAAGCAATCATCAGCTTGCACAGGCCTGAGTCATTTGGATGCTCCATAAATACACAGCCACTCCCAGCTCTCCATCTCTATCTCCATCTTCACTTGGTCCTTCTGTCTCTGACGACCTTTTGTGATTAGCCACTTACTTGTGGTTGAATAGCATTCTGTTGTATCTTTTGGCTTTTGTGAATACAGGCTGTATGTATTTCAATGTAAGGTTTCCCTGTGAGCCCTGCTATTAGCTGCTTTCGAAGCTGAAGTTTGGATTGCAAGCTAAAGGCCTGCCTGGACTTCCAAGTGAGCTGAGGTCCAGTAAGGTAGCTTTGTTGGGTACTTGTCACAGAGTAAGAATGAGAACTGAGGATGTGGCACAGTCGAGCGAGCAAGAGAGTGAGCGAGCGAGCGAGCGCTGGCTCCAGGCTTACTGCAAGTACTGGGAACATATCTCCCTGAACACGGGTTCTCACTGTTGCTGAGATCCTGTGTTATCTAGATGTTGGACAGCTGGGTCATGTTGCTTCCATTTAGCCCTGTGGGAATCACCTAACTTTTCTGCAGATGGGCACTTCACTTGCTCATCATTCACGTGTGAGAGTCTCTGATTCACATTTGTCTCTATACTGTTGTTTCTTTCTAGTGTATTGTTTGTTAAAGCTAAGGATCTTATGGGTATGAAGAATTTAAACAGACAATTTGATCAGTTCTGTTGGTTGTCTTTCTTGTTGACCTTTTTATATATCTTGACTATTTAACATTTATCTACAACATTTAAATAATGTCCTTTGATAAACAGGCCTTTCCTCCATTTATTCAGTCATTCCAAGACAGGGTTTCTCTGTATAGCTGTCCTGGAGCTTGCTGTGTAGCCCAGGCTAGTCTTGAACTCAGATCTGTCTGCCTCTGCCTCCTAAGTGTTGGGACTAAAGGTGAGCACCACTATGGCCTACATAGGTCCTTTATTTTGATAAAGTCCATGTTAGTTTTTTCCCCCCACCTGTGCTTTTGATGCCAAAGCATCCATATTTCATGCCATCTTCTAGGAGTTTTACAAATTGGGCTTTACATTCAGATTGCTTTTTTGTTTTGCTTTGTTTTGTTTGCTTGTTTTTTTCTTTTTGTTTTTTAGAGACATGGGCTCACTGAATACCCCTGTTGGCCTAAAAATCACTGTGTAGACCAGCCTGGCCTCAGACTCACAGAGATCCTCCTGCCTCTTCTCTGAGTGCCTGGTATTCAGAGTGTTGATAAGTTTTGTTTTAATATCTGACCTGGCTCAAAAGACAGTTATTTTCCTGTTCAGTGTTTTTAATGCCTTGGTGAAAATTAGTTTGCCATGGATGACTGATGGATTGGTTGATTTCTGTTCTCTGAAATGGATCCCATCAGTCTGTATCCCTGCCTCCCTACCACTGCCACTTAACTACTGTAGCTTCATAGCAACTTGAAATCAGCATGACTGACCTTCTCTTTTTTAATACTAGTTTTGCTATTTAGGGGCTTTTTGAAATTTTACATCAATTAAAGATGAGTTGAAAGGGGAACATTTCTACAAAGCCTTTAGGATTTTTAAATTTACAAAATATTTATATTAGTTATTTGATCTCATACATGTATGTAATGTATTTTGATCACAGTGACCTCCTCCTCCCAACTCCTAGATCCACCGTTGCTGAGTCTGGTTTGTGCTGTCCATATATTCAAGAGTGTGAGGCCATGTATTTACCATATCCACCTACTTAAAGAAAACTTGACTGTCCTCACGGAAGCCATCATCTGTCAAGAGCCCCTCTGCGCCAGTGCTGCCTGGCTCATCTTGTGCTGGCCGTGCCCAGGCGGCCGCTGCTGAGAGGCGATGAGCACAGCGGTCCTGACGGTCCTTCCTGAGCCCCAGCTCTGAGACTCTCCCTCTCTCCCTGACTCTCGGCAGCACTGGGTTGTGGAGCAGGTGTTGTGTCTGGCTGAGTGTGCGTGCTCACCTCATCCACTGCACACAGAAGCGTCTCGGGTTGGGTCTGAGGTCTGCTCTAATCTGGGGGTGTTTAGAGGGCAGTTTGATACTGTGTCCATCTAGCAAAATGGCAGTAGCTAGGATCTCCCCTAACAGTGAGTTCTTGGTCAGATTTGCAGACCAGATGAGCATTTCCTACTACTATGGTACTGCTGAATTTCTGAATCTAAGACCAGGAAGCAGTAAGATAACTGTAGGAAAGGAGTTGGTGAGGTAGCTCACTGAGTAAAGGTGCTTGCTACCAGCTAAGAGGCCTGACTTCTGTCCTCAGGCCCACATGGCGGAAGGACAGATAGGACTCCTGTGAGTTCCGTCACCTGCACGTGTGTGCTGTGGGCAGCACAGAGATAGACACACACCTTGAAGTCTCACCTTGAGCTATTTTTAATGAAAGCAAGAATCTGTCTAATTTGCCTGTGTACAGTATTTGTCTATGTTTCATGCTGTGCCCCATCACACCTTGGCATTTTTGTAGTTTTCTACGTGTTTGCTATTTGGCCTTTGGATTCTTCAAAGTGTTCGTGGTCAGAGGCAGACAGTTCTGTGGTTCACCTGTGTTCCTCACTTAGCACCGTGTTCTCATTGCCTGAGGGTCATCATAGCAGTGCGTTACAGTTGTTATTAAAAGATAGTTTTCAATAATCTTGAAATTAGAGAGTGTTTAAGGTCCTGTAGTTAAATTCTCCTCTAAGTTTCAAATAGTGATGCAGTTCAACAAACATGTATCATACATATTAGAAAGGACCTTAGTTACAAGTCGTCTTACTTGATATTCAGTCTCCAGTTCTGTTCTTCAGTGTTTCTGGCGAATAGCTACCTGCCAAGCCATTTGAGTTGGTTGTTAGATAAGACAGCCATCTTCTGTATCAAGGGTTCCTGTTCCCTGCTTTTCACCCTACAATTTTAGGGTGAAATTGTATCCTTATAATCTGAACATATTGATTACACGTTCTGCTGTCTATGACAAACTTTCAATAGTTTGTAGATTATTAACCCTGTGGGTTGTAAAGCTAAGCATACTAACTTGCTTCTTTGTTTTATAATATGGTGTGGTGGTTAGTGTTAGCCTCTATTAAGTTTTTTATTTTTTATAGTATTTCCAGTCAGTGTGACACCCCATCCACACTAAGATACTACTCGGTTGATATAATATACTTTGTCTTCTAGTAGAATCTGGGTGAGAATTAGGCTTGTATGTTCTTACATTGTGTATAGTACTTATAGGCTTAAATACTAAAGTGATTTAAATGTAGTTTATTGGGATTTATTTTGCAGTTAAGGTGACAGTTTGTGAATGGTTTTCTCTCTTTGACCCAGTCTTATACCTTTCTAGCTGAAGTTGTCATGTGTTCTAAGGATAATGTAAATGAACATAGGGTTTGGGAAAACCTGACTAGAACTCAGCTAGTGGGCAACATTATAATTTATTTATAGCTGTGTAATACAGTTACTAATGAACTAACTTAGAATGAGGGCAAAATTATACTACATTTTATGTGAAATTATACTATATAACAAAGGTTGGCATTATGTAATAAGTATCTACAAAATGTTAACCTACTTGCAATAAATACAATTAATAATGTACATAAAAGAATGAAATTAAGATAATTTTTATCAAAAAAGAATTATTCATGAACAGAAAGTGGACAGCATAGATTTGATGACAAGAAGGTTGTATCTAATCTGAATTACTGAGTGACCTAGGAAGCTTGCTCAGAGGGATTACAGAATAATTATGTTAATATGCAATTATCACCTCATTTCTTCTGTAGTAACCTCAAGATGCAGTGTAGTGAGGGTGTTATAGCAAGTGCTGATAGTTTGCAAAAATACTGATGTTTGAGATTTCTGAGACAATAAGACTAGCTTGAGGCGTGTAAGTGATGATCTGTCATCCTGAAGACAGACCTGACCTCTGTGCTGTGCAGCGCTCACTGCGAATGACTAGAGGCAGCTATAGCTGCAGAACTCATTATGCTTCTAGAAGCTGAAGTGCGCTTTATGTAGATTTTAAACCCCCATTTGCAGCTTTAAAAAAAGTATGCATTTTTTAAAGATCATGTTTAAATTCAGTTAAGAGGAAGATTCTGTGATTCTAGATTATAGAAGGATTTTAGTAGTGCTATCTAAACAGTATTTTAAAGAATCTTAAGTGGTACTTTGAATTAATCAAATTCAAGTTCTCTTAAACATTGAAATCTTTTGAACATTATACCATTATAGTATGTTTTAAGTTTGTTAGCTTCCTTTATATTTATTTTTTAAATATATTTTGGATGATTTATTTTTATTTTATGTACTTTGGATTTTGCTTGCATGTTTCTCTGCGTGAGGGCATCGGATCCCTTGGAACTGGAGTTATAGATAGTTGTAAGCTGCCATATGGGTGCTGGGAATTGAACCTGGGTCCTCTGGAATAAGCTTATTGAACTATCCCTCTAACTGTGGTTAGCGTCCTTAAATTCAATGAATAACACTTGTCTACAAATGTTTCTTTTGTCACAGCAACGAACTGGGGTCAGTGCCTCAGCTGTATGTGCTTGTCCGCATAGAAGTAGTTGAAAACTGTTTGGAGAAGTGTTAAATTAGCTTGTAAGTCAAATGCTTTTTTATCTGGATGGACACAGTCCTCTTTTAATCTGAGGAAGTAGATGAAAATTAGAGATTTTTCATAATGTAATGATCTAGATCCTTCAGAATGTAATGATACATTTTTTTCATTGTGCCCTGAAATTTGTATAAAATACTTGAAGCATTTTATAGTCAGAATGTATTAGGAAAATTAAACCCAGAAAAATGTTAGCTCTTCGTAAACATCAACTTGCAGACTCCACTTTCTTTCAGTATGTTTTCCAGTTGATGAAATAAATTGCCATTTTCAGTGGTCTAAGAAAGCCTTGTAATTTCTCCTGAGTAGAGAAGATTATGAATTAGTATGGTTAAGTCACATTTCGTTATGTGGACATGAAGAAAAACTGGCTGGTAAAGACCTGATTTCATGTTTCAGCGGTGTGATTTAGTTTCCTTTGTTTATTAGATATGTTTTGTGGACCAAATATGTTTTACACATGTATTTTTAATATGTTTTTGATCAAAATGGCTTGGCATCTTCAGAATGTGAAGTTAGGATATCTTATTAAGCCATTCTGGTAACAAGGATGCAGCCTTCAAATCAACATGATATTCTCCTAGTGTGTCACCCTGCTGTTCAGGGGGCACCAGTGAAGTTGCTTTAAATGGAAGGCGTCTGTTCATCCTTGAACCTCTAACACCAGAACAGATGGGTAGAACACAGAACATGGAAGGCTTTACCTCTGAGGTGGTAACAGTGAAGCCACTCATTAACACTGAATTTACCACTTCGTTAGCAACGTTGCTTCCTGTTGAGAAAAGCTCATACAGGCTTCAAATTGACTGAGCATACATTTGACTACCTCTGTGATTATAATAAATAGAAACAGAAAGTGTCTTTCAGGCTCGTTAAAGACCTGTCATTCATCACAGCGGACTGAGGCAGTTTACTCTTTGCCTGAACTTGGCCTGCAATACCAGGGTTTGGTACCAGGACAGCGTCAACCCTACTCTTTCCTCACACATGTTTATGTGCTGCCCATTTTTAACTTGTGTTTGTGATGTAGACTCCTGCTGGGTGCTGCATTAGCACCATTTTGGGGTGATATCGTTGAATATGATCTTATTGGAAGTCTATTTTTATTACTGTGGAAGTTTGCCAGCTTCAAAGCAGAATTCTGAAATGTGTGAGGGAAGGAATAATGATTGTTGGTATAAATAATGCCAAGGAAAGATCTTTATGATAACTTGTTTGTAATCTTTGATGTGTTTATTAAGTGTTTTGTTGAAAGAAGAATGTGTTTCTGTAAGTTATGAAATGAGACAGTTATTCAAATCCTTTCTTTTAGTGCTAGAGTTAATGTTTTACAAAACATGAAATTTGTACTCCAAGTGAAAATTATTTAAAATATCTTAATTTCTGAATTGAATTTTAGAGCCCTGCTGTCATAAAATAGTATTGTTCACTACACAAACTAAAGAAAAAAACTGCAAAGATAATGCAACGGATATATTTTTTATCTGCAAAGCAGAAGCCGGGTCTGCCTGTGTACTGTTGTGTCTCAGTGCTAGGCACGCGCTTCGGAAGTGAGTGGGCGGCTTGTGGTCAGATCTCATAGGTAGAAAGCTGGTGTCCTTTTCTTTTTGATTTTGCAGTTGCATTTTTACTTATTTGACACTCCTTTATTCAACACATGCTGCCTCACGCCTTTGCCTTACGGTTCAGTGAAACATGATGGTGACCAGGTCGTGTCCCTGCCCTTAAAGAGTTAAGGAAAAGCAGTCGTAGTGCAGCGCTGGGAGAGCTGCCCAGCTAGAGGGCAGGGGAGGCCTCGCATGGCTCCTTTCCTCTCACGCCTCCTTTCTTTTAAGTTCTTTTGTCTTCTTATCGCAGCTCAATATATGATCAAAAGCACTTTGCCATGTTAAATGTACATTATGTATGAAATACACTATTACATCCCATAAGAAAGTTCTAGGCCTCTACACTACTGTTAGATTATAGATGGTATAATTGCTTTTCAGAAATACCTAGAATTTGGGATCTCAGAGTATGACATTTTAACATAAAACTTCACTAATTTTAACATTAGTAACTTATAAATAAGAATAACTTGGATAAAGAATGACTTGAACCTTATGAATAAGGCAGTTTTGTAGAATTTTGACAGGACACTATCTTGAGCAAAAACAGTTTTAAAAATTTTAGAAGTAAAAATTACTATTTATATATAAGTAAGCCAGTGATATTGATTGCAGTTACTATATTTGACCCATGTTCTTTACTCTGAAGTGTTTTGTTTCCTTCTTCCAGGAATGAGTGAGCTTCAGGTGATAAAATAGTTCTTCTTTACAGCATTTGCTAATTCCAGTTCTTCTACTGTGTAGAGTAACTGTCCTTAGGAAATCTGTTCAAGCCAGAAAATTCTTTTTATTATAAAATTATGCATGATATTTTACACTTTTTTCAGGGTGTAATGGATTCGTTTATATTGTATGTCAGTGTGTGCTGCATTTCCTTAGGTAGTTTGTGTGTGTGTAATACATAATTTCTAGAAAGCAGAAATAGCAATCTTTGCTCTGAAAATATTTTTAAAGTGGTTCATTTTTGGGAGTGTTTTCTAATTCCCATAAAGTTACTAATATCTCAATATAGAAAGAGTAGAAAATTAAATCAATGAAAATGTATACTTTCAATTTTCCATACATTCTAATAGCATTTCTTTGATGCAAATGTAAATTTTTGTTTTCCATTTTCTAGACTAAATGTGTTAAATGATCTTGCCAACAATATGGATGATTTGAAGATAAACACCGATATTACTGGTGCTAAAGAAGAACTTCAAGATGACAACAATTTTATCTCCGAGAAAGTCAGTGGAGTTCATAAACCAAAAGATTGTCAGGCGTCATTTCAGAAAAACAGTTCATTGACTTTATCTGAAGAATTGTCAGAGGATCAGTCAGAAAAAGCCCTAAGTGGAGGCCAGTCCGCTTTGTTTATCCCTCCCGGCACTCCTGCTGTTCCTAGTGAAAACTTTACCTTGCCTACAGGAGCTGTTGTTAATGGACCAGTCTCAGGCTCCTCCTCAACAAAGACTTCCACTATGAATGAAGGTAGTGTTTCATTAACCACTGGACAACCTGTGGATCAGCTGACATCAGAATCTTGCTCCACTTTGAAGGCAGCAGCTGATCATCAGCTGTCTACACCACAAAAAGCAAGTCAACACCAAGTTCTGTTTTTGTTATCAGATGTAGCACATACTAAGAATCCAGCCCATTCCATTAAAAAAGTACCTACCTCTGCTTTAGTTGGTTGTGATGTTCAGAATTCAGTAGGGAGTAGCGTGAAGTCAGAGAGCACTTTACTAGGTCACGCAGAGGTGGGCCAGGGTGGCGACGACGCGGTGGTCAGAGACGGCTGTGTCAGCGAGTTAGCAGTGATTTCCTCAGGTACAGACGAATTTAGGTCAGAAAATGATACAAACTGGGATCCCCAAAAAGAGTTTATTCAGTTTCTTATGACTAGTGAAGAGACGGTGGAGAAACCCCCAGCTCATTCTAAAGTAGTAGGTCTAGAAAAAAAGAGGAAGAGGAAGATGGACGTGAGCCAGATCACACGCTACACGGAGGACAACTGCAGTGACCCAGGCCGTGCGCCCGGGACGGCCAAGGTTCTACAGGTCGGCTTTCCAGGGCGAAATGAGGAGATGCAGGCGATGGACTCACAGAACTACACACTATCAAAAGTGAAACCTGAGGCAGCTGATGGAGACTTGGAGTCTGTGGACACTCTTCAGCATCTAGTTTATAACTCAGATAAATGTGGAGAAGATAATTCCCCTGTTCACACTCGCACTTTAGTTTCAAATACCTTAAAAAAGAAATGTGAAGAGAGCGATCCTGAGTCACCTGTTGCTTTCAGCACTGAGGAGCCATCATTCTACCCCTGTACAAAGTGCAATGTGAATTTTAGGGAGAAAAAGCATCTCCACAGGCACATGATGTATCATTTAGATGGGAACAGTCACTTCCGCCACCTTAACGTCCCCAGACCATATGCTTGTAGAGAGTGTGGTCGGACATTCCGAGATCGTAACTCACTGCTAAAGCATATGATCATTCACCAAGAGCGACGGCAGAAGCTGATGGAAGAAATCCGTGAGTTGAAAGAGCTCCAAGATGAAGGCAGAAGTGCCCGGCTGCAATGCCCTCAGTGTGTGTTCGGTACCAACTGCCCTAAGACGTTTGTGCAGCATGCTAAAACTCACGAGAAGGACAAGAGGTACTACTGCTGTGAGGAGTGTAACTTCATGGCGGTGACAGAGAACGAGCTGGAATGCCATCGGGGCATCGCCCATGGAGCAGCGGTCGAGTGTCCCATCGTCAGCTCAGAGGTAACCCAGAGAAAAACACAAAAAAAGACCTCGATGAAAGACTCTGTTATGGGATCATCCAAAAAGCCTGCTCCATACCTGTGTAAGGTGTGTCCTTTCACTACGTCAGCCCGGAGCATTCTGAAGAAGCACGTGGAGCGTTTGCATTCCCCATCGTGTGTCGATTCCTTTGGTAATCCTCTTGGACTAGACAAAAGAAAAAGTGACAGCCTCGAGGAGTCTGTAGATGTCGATAGCACCAAGTCGTTAGCTAAACAGCAGTCGAGTACATTTCCAAAGAACTCTGCCATAAAGCACGATGCTAAGCGAGCATTCGGATCAAGCTCACAGCCAAGTCATTTTTCAAAATTTCATAAGCGGCCACATAGGATACAAAAAGCCAGGAAAAGCATGGCCCAGTCTGGTGCAAATGCATGCAGTCAAAACAAGTCTCCTCACAAGAATGTTATGATTAAAAGCAGTACTGACCAAAAACCAAAGTATTTCCATCAGGCCCCAAGAGAAAAACCTAATGCCAAGGCAGACAGCAGTTATTTATATAGACACAAGTATGACAACTACCGGACGATCAGAAAATCAGGTGACTCATACCCACTTCCCTTCAAAAAAGAGGTTAATTCATTAAACTCTTTACATCTATTTTCATCAAGTAATTCTCATAATAATTTTATTTCAGACCCTCATAACCCAGACACCAAAAGACCAGAAAATGAGAAAGATCACAAGCGCGTAGCTGTGAAAAGAGTAGTTAAGGCTTCAAAGAAGGAAAACTCTGGTGGAGAAGACTTGGATAGCTATCCCGACTTTCTGCATAAAATGACTGTTGTTGTTTTGCAAAAGCTTCACTCTGATAAAAAAGATAGTTACGAAACAGAAGATGACAGTTCCTGGGATAATGTTGAGCTAGGTGACTACACTACACAGGCCATGGAAGATGAAACCTACAATGACCTTAGTCAAGAACATGTAAACTTATTGCCCCTATTTAAAAGCAAGATGGAAGGCCAGGGCCCTGGAGACAGCGCTGCCCTGAGTTACGATCAGAATGATGGCTTCTACTTTGAATATTACGAAGACGGTGGCGCTAACAGCTTCTTACAGGATATACATGATCCTCAGCATTTGGAAAACGCAGAAACGCCTTTGTCGAAGCATAGTTCTGTTTTTCATTGGACTGATTTGTCTCTTGAGAAGAAGTCATGTCCTTATTGCCCAGCAACATTTGAAACAGGTGTTGGGTTGTCAAATCATGTCCGAGGACATCTCCACAGAGCAGGATTAAGCTATGAAGCCCGTCATGTTGTATCACCAGAACAAATAGCCACAAGTGACAAGATGCAGCATTTCAAAAGAACTGGCACAGGGACGCCTGTGAAACGAGTTAGAAAAGGTAAGTTCACTGTGGAGATAGTTGGGGCCTAATAAATCTGTTCAGGTTCAGAGGAGTTGAAAATTGTGTTTGAGTTTGGTCCTTTTTAGAATTACACAATTTCCGTTTATGAGTTTATTCATTTACAGTGATTTGAAAGAGTCTGATACTACTCTTAAAAATCTTTTTTTAGCTATAGAGAAGTCTGAAACTACTTCCGAACATACTTGTCAGCTCTGTGGTGGTTGGTTTGACACAAAGATTGGGTTATCAAATCATGTCAGAGGCCATCTGAAAAGACTTGGGAAAACTAAATGGGATGCTCACAAATCTCCAATCTGTGTTCTGAATGAGATGATGCAAAACGAAGAGAAGTATGAAAAGATCCTGAAGGCACTCAACAGCCGCCGCATTATCCCCAGACCGTTTGTAGCTCAGAAACTCTCCTCAGGCGATGACTTCCTATCTCACAATGTCTTACCTCTTGATGAATACCACAATGGCCTAAAGACAGAGGCTCTCTCAGTGTCTGCGTCAGAGGAAGAAGGGCTGAATTTCTTAAGTGAGTGTGACGAAACAAAGCCTGAGCTGCCCAGTGGGAAAAAGAACCAGTCTCTTACCCTGATAGAACTTCTTAAAAGTAGAAGGCTAGGCGAAGAAAGGAACTCTACTGTTTCTCCTCACAAGATCCATAACCAGACAGCAAGAAAGAGATTTGTTCAGAAATGTGTTCTTCCATTAAATGAAGACAGTCCGTTGATCTATCAGCCACAAAAAATGGACTTGACTATGAACTCAGGTAAGGATGCTTGTGAGTCTTTCAACACCGTTGAGTTGTGCTTTGTGAGGTGAGCATCCTCCTGTTCCAACTGCGGCGCTGGCAGGCCATGCTGGCTCTGCCGCAGCTCATCAGAGGATGCCCAGCAGCACTGAGTCTCTGCCTCAGTCTTGGTCTGAATGTAAGCTGAGAACAAGAGCAAAACACACACCCTCCCCCTCCCCCAAGCCAAGTTACCTGTGAAACTCAGCACCGCTGCGGTATGTATGGGAGGCTCATGTTTAGTAGCACAGCCATATTATTGGAAGACCTCTGACGTGTTTCTGCCAATGCTACCACGTGATGCGTTCAGAACTGAGCTGCCAGTGTCCCTCTGCTTAGGCAAGGCAAGGCAGTAGAGGACAGCTGTAGACTAAAGGGTGGTACCCGCTGTGGGATGCTGTTAACCCAAACAAGAGCCTCCTCCCTGAAGCCTTGTTGTATTGTGTGACTTTAGAGAACTGTAGCGAATGCAGACGTTGGCTTGTCCTTCTGAGGCTCAGTTGGGCTCCGCTGCAGCGGAGCAGGTGCGTGGCTCAGTGCTTGCTGCTTTGGGTTGGAGGATGCTTTGAGTGTATTGGGAAAGATGTAACCGGTAAAGAACTATTTTGGTATTCTTAGGTCTGGTTTATACTCAAACACTAGAAGGGTGTTTGGGTTTCTGGGTATGTTTGTTTGTTTTGAGGTTAAGAATGTTGAGGATTTATGTATGTGAGCCTATGTTGACTGTGTTCTTAGCCCAGTAGAAATTGGTCAGTGTATGAATAAAGGATCAAATTACTGTAATTCTGGTTTGCTTCTTGGCAAGCACTGAATATCTCAATATTTGTATTACCATTTTGATTTGGGGAAATGTTAGTAGTCTGGAAAAATGCTTTCTCTGATTTAGGATTCTGGGTAGTAGGGTGCTCTCTTCCATATAAAGGGTCTTTTGAAGTTAGTAGTAGTCTTTTTTTCTTTTTAAGAAGGATAAAGTTGAGCAATCATGTTGACTGTGCTTATCATAATGTGGTATTTCTTGTGGCCATCATAATACTGCTGAGACACCTATTGAAATGTTTTGCGGGGAGTGAGGGTTGTCTGAAAAGTTCAGAGTTTATTTTTCTACATGTTTCCTTTCCTGTAATGGTATTGGCTTGTTGATCATTTATTTAGCACACAGATTTTAGCAAAAAAACCCTTGAAATCATTAGCTTTCATTATTGATGGCGCATTCAGAGTAATGAACGTAAAATGCCCTGAATGGAGCGCCGTGTCTAGCAGCTGCTCCGTGGTGTCACCACCCCCTCTCCAGCCTTCACCATGAGCCTCATTGAGAATCGAGCCTTTTACGGTTTTGTGGGTAAAACACTTTAATTACCACTTTCTCAACTAGACTTTTTAATTCTTTTTATTGGTAAAACGCTTTGAGCCTTCCCAACAGAACTGTGCTATTCAAATCACAAGACTGGATTTTAGTATGTCTAAGAAAGGATCTGTGTAACACAGAACTCTGCAAGGAGATGATGGTAGGTTCAACCTAGAGGAGCTTGGAGGCCCAGGCCACGCCCTTGCACTTTCCCAAGGAGCACAGGCTAGCTCTACATACCAACTGCTGCCAGCCGCTAAGAATTAACTCCCTTTCCTTAATTTAAGCTAAACTAACTCAGTGAGCAATCAAAAGTAATCTTTATCGAGGTATTTTTCTACACACACTGAGCTAAGAAAATTTTTCCCCTTTTGAAGTGAGAACTGGATTATAGTTTTCTTTGGAATGATAGGCATGCCTGTGAAGCTTACATGTGTGCATTGCAATCCGACGTTTACAAGTGCCGTTAGCCTCTCCAACCACTTACTCGCTTGTGCTGAAGGAAGAGTGTGCTGGGCTTTTGACTGACTGGTACAGGTATGTCTGAACAGATCTAATAGCAAATCTGTTGAATACAGTGCTCTCTCTTTCTTTTTCCCTTTTAACCCCTCACCACAGTGGTGCCAATAAGTTAGATGATATCTATAGCTCCTTTTTAGGTAAGCAACAATTGAATACACATTAAATTTCAGCAACTTGTAAACTATTAGATAGGATTTCAATAAATGATTATTTCCATCTGGCTCATACAGATTTGATTTGGGGGAAAACAGCCCATTTGAGGTGAACTTTTGAGCCTGTATTCTACTCTTTTAAAAAGTATACTCTTTTTGATTTTTAAATTTACTTTTCTATGAGTAGATTCTAGTAAAATCACCTCAGTTAACAAACATGAAAAAGATTACAGTAATGCTGCTTTGGAAAAGGTGCTTTATTACAAAAGGAAGTCACAGTAAAGCCTCAGATATAGAAGGCTTCATTAGTCTGTAAAACTGAATCTTCAAGGGGACATGTCTTAATAATGCCCCCTTTGACCACTGCAGAGAGTTCTCTTTTAATGCCCCTTACCTACATTTAGGATTAATAAACCTAGCCCTCAACGTGCATGCCGATTCGCACACTCCTGTGTTGTTTTGGTTGGCTGATCTGGCTTTGCAGAGGATGTCTTTTGTGGGCGTTTGTCAGCCTGCTCATATAATAGCTTCTGACACCTTGGGAAACGCTTGGCTCTTTGATTCGTACTCTTCCAAGCTACCTGCTTTACTGACTCCCATTTCTTTCGAATCTTAAACTTTTTCTAAATAGAACTGCACAAATCTTTTTTTTATTATTATTAAAATCCTCTTTGTAATATTTTTATTTCTCCTGCTCCTTTGAAGTCATGACCGTGTACTTTCTCAGTGGTTGTTTGCCTGGCCTTTACGCTCGTCCTCGTGCCTACAGCTCACATCCACCGTGTCCTTGCTGCTGAAGAGACACTGTGCGCACTGGGCTCTTTCTTCTGCCCCCTCACTTCGTCTCTGGGATTGAGATACAGATGACAGGGACACCGTTATAGAAAGAGGAGAAAAACAGTTTTAGTTTACTGGTACAGAGCTCTGACTAAGGTTTTAAGTTTCTTATACCTGTATTTGATAGGCATGCAGTTGTAGACTTGGAAGACAACAGGAGGCAGCAAAAGAAGCCGCTGAAGTGGCGAGTCAGTGCTGTGAGCAGGATGCTCTGCTCTCCACAGCATGGTGTGTGGGGACAGCGCTGTGAGATGTGGGTCTAGGCTTCTCTTCTCATTGTGTAAGGAAGTTGTGCTCCGGATTTCAGTCATTTGGAGAGTTACTGCATAGCAAAGCTAGAGTTCAAACCAAGACTGTCTGACCTTGGCTTTTCCCCCTGGATACTATTCTGTATTCTTGGATTTCTGTTGGATAATTCTAAAATGAAAGTGGGTTTAAAGTAGGGAACATTCTGGTGAGTCTAATTAGAGACAGCAGGAGCCCAGGAAATTGCCCAGGCCTGCCTTAGACTTTGGAGGGACTCTGAGAGTGTCTCACTGAGTACTTAGCAGTGTGCTCTGTTCTGATATTTAATGGGGGAAGTGTTCCATCACTGGACTGTTGCTTCATTAAAAAATACTGATTAAATTAAATACCTTGTTTGTTGAACACTTGCACGAAAATGAACATGCACATGTACTCCATACACACAAGAAAGGATCACATGTATAGTCAAACTTGCTTTTAAAAGCTATCTGTGAGACAGTGTCTTAGCTGTAACTTTTGTCTCATCTTAAAACTTTTCAAAAAACAATAGTAGTTTAAGACACTAGTAACTGATATTACCTTTTATGAAAACAATAACAAAAACAAATCAAAACCCTTCATTAACATAAAGAAAAGAACATAAAATGAACTGAGTAAAGTCTAGGCCATCAAGGAAAAAGAAGACATTGCTGTTAAATACTAACCACCATGTCATAAGTGCTAGGAAATCAAGTGTGTATTAGTTGTAGGCCTAAAGAAGGGAGAACACCATTGTGAAGACAGTCTATGGTGGTGCTCTCCATAACCACTTCCCTTCCTTAGACACTCTGAAATAATGTGTCCTGGTTTCAAGTTAACTTCCTGCTTTTTCATGTCAACTTAAGACATTTTCATTCAGCATTGTTAATGTTTTTGTTTCCCAGACAGAGACTCCTATTAGTATCTATAAACTCCACATGCCTATTTATTTCCCAGTATCTGTATCACAAGGCCCCTAGAGGGACTCATTGGTAACAGGCTTAGCTTTAAAAAAATTAGATAGATAGATAGACAGACAGACAGACAGATAGACATAGATAATTCATTTATAACCCTTACCTCCATACAGATAACATCACACAGTTGGAACAATGGAAAAGAAAAATGATAGGAATGAAGCCTCTAAGACTCTAGTGTGTTACTTCCTAGTTCAGCTTTCATTCATAAATAGTTTTACTTGTGTGGTCCAGTCTTGAAGAAAAAGCCTCAGTGAAGCCTGGAAAGGTGGTTCAGTGCTTCAAGTGCTTTCTACATATGTAAGGATCAGAAATTAGATCCTGGTGTCCAAGTACATCAGTTGAGTGTGGCAACGCCTGCAATCCCAGTGTGGGAAGCAGAGAGCTGCTGGCCACCCTGTGCAGTTGAAACTGCAGGCTTCAGGCCCAGTGAGAGAACATCGGGTAAATAAGGAGAAGACACAGCTTAGGAAACACCCAGCCTCAGCCTCTGCCTCCACATGCGCATTTACATATGTCTTCTACTCCTATAGTGCTGAAGGCTGTGTGCATCCTCTGGAGTATAAACAGAAAATGGTGATCAGCATTTAAACTCAAAGCCAGATACCTTGATAATTCTTCTTGACTGGGTTGGCTTTGAAATGATAAGAAGTACTTGCAATCAGAGTTTAAGCACGGGATATCTACAGCAGTAACCCTCAAAACGAGAGCAGCTTAGGGTTAGCGCACAGCCTAGTATAACTAGTATAACTAACCTCTCAGCAGCTCTGATGCGTGCTTAGGCTGCCTTCTGAGCAGACACGGGTGAAGGGCACGTGTTTCCCTGCTTCCCTTTACCTTGTTAACACCTGCATGAAAATGAACATGCACATGTATGCCATACACACAAAAAGGATCACATGTATGGTCAAACTTGCTTTTAAAAGCTATCTGTGAGACAGTGTCCATGTCTTAGCTGTAACTTGTCTCAGTACAACTCACTCAGTATAAGGAATAAGAACATAATCTGTGTTTATGTGGCAGTAATGTGTCATTTATTCAGACTTGGGCAACATAATGAATTGTCCTGGTTGAGGACATTTTCTAAGATTAGTTCTTTAGTGCCAAGGTTGATGTTTTTTTTTTTTTAATGTTATTTCTGCCCTGTAAAATGGATGGGTAAATGTAACCTTATCCCCTTTAGAATAACCTACAAGGGGATGTAGTAATTGTTTGATTGCGCCAGGAAAGGCACCCAGAGATGCTTGGCAGATAACTCACTGATTAGCAGGCGTTCCTGCTGTGGCTCGACCATTGTGCTGAGTACTGTAGAGGCCGGTTGAGTTTTACATGTAGTAGAAACACATGTAAACATGACTGTGAGTATAAGACAGATAAGCAAGCGCGTGGATGAGCGCCTCGCTGTGCGGGGGTAGAGGGAGAGAGGGAAGAAGGATGGCTGGTGGGCTTGAGCAGGACTAGCGAGGCTCTGACAGGCAGGTGGGGCGCGCATGCCCCTTGGAGGGGTTTGTTGGCTCTCTAAATGCTGGAGTTTTAACCCATTGGGGTTTTGGTTTGTTGTTGTTTGTGTGTTTGGTTGGATTGATCTTTTTTTTTTTTGTATGCTAAAAAGATTTGTCAAAAAGGAGCTACACCCCATCCCAGCATGTGTCATTTGATTTGAACCTCAATGTTAGCTGGGTGGAACAGAAAGTTAGGGTCTAGAGAGGAAAGGAATCATACTTGAAAAAGGAGGGAATATTGTGGGAAAATGAAATGTTTATTAAGAATACTGGGAGGCAAGAGGTAAGGAATTAAATCAGTTAGATGGTGAAGTCAGTCAGGTAGAAGACATAGGGATAATTAAATGCTTACTTTGTAATGAAGCAAAATCCTTTTGTGTCTTTGGTCTCTACTATGCAGTTCTTCTCCTAGAATGCATTCTGTAGACCAGGCAGCTGTAACTCGAGAGTTGTGTGTCTCTGCCTCCTGAGGTCTAGAATTAAAAGCATGTGTACCACTCTGCCAAGCTCAAAATCCCATTTAAATCCTTCTTAAAAGGACTTTTGTGATGCTCTACAAACTATTTTTTGAATAAAAGATTTGGTTAGAAGGAGAAATTCATTTTAAGACTTAAATTAAGAGTAATTTTAATGCATAAGTCAATAAGAGTAATGACAATAGGAATGTGAATAGGGCCAGTGGGCAGACAGCTAGTGTAGTGGCAGTGACGTGAGCAGTGTGGCTGATTTGTTAGGAGATGGTGACTCAGGACTGGGCGGGGCGTCTATAAACAGTCACCTCACACAGGTGGCCACAGATGGAAGTCAGTTTTCTGATGCCTGCTTTTGCTTGTTTACGGTTAGAGTTTAATTCTGTTTGAATGTGTTCTTCCCCTGCCTGGCTCCAGTCTTATCTAGTTTTATTACTTATTAATTTTCTAGTATTTACTTCTTATATGTTATAATTTTGTTAATGTGCTGTGATTTCTCACCTAACATGAATTCTTGAGTGCTGTGTATGATCTGGATGAAGGTACACTTACAAAATACATCATTAGCTAGAACTAAATGTAGGTGTTTTGCTGTCATTGACTTTATAGGTATTACCCTGGTTAGTATTTTGTCAGCTTGAGGAGAGCTCCAGCTGTTTGAGAAGATGGAACCTCAGTTGAGAAAATATCCTCACTAGATTGGCCTGTGTGGCATTTTTTGATTGATGATTGATGTAGGAGGGTCTGGGCCCGTGGTTCTAGATGGTACGAGAAAGCACGCTAAACCAACTGCGAGGAGGACCTAGCCGGTAAGCAGCACTCCTCTCTGGCTTCGGCCTCAGCTCCTGGTTCCAGATTCCTGCCTTGAGTTCCTGCCCCAAATTCCCTCAATGATGTCCTGAGAGTTGGAAGAGTAAATAAACCTTTTCCTCCCCAAGTTCTTTTGGTCATGATGTCTTATCACAGCAACAGAAGCCCTAATCCAGGCCCCATACACGTGGACCTGGACTGCCTCTCGTGAGGTCCGGCCATCGTGAGACTTCACTCCTGACTTAGAAGTGCAAGAGTAGGGTTACTCTGTTTGTTTGTTTATTGGCTTATGTTGGGGGTTGAAGAGTAATGTTAACTCTTGCTATTCAGTGTTATATTTAATGCCCTTAGCTAGGAAATTCTTTGAAAATACCATATCTGTTTTTTTTACTTTTGAACTTTGTTGGAATATGTAAAATCTTAAAAATGATTAAAAGCCAAATCAAAATCATTGAAACCAAAAATGTGCTGCATTAAGATTTATCTGTCTTATTGAACTTGAATGTGACTCTATAGGTGGATTTGAATTTCTTACTGAACACTTGTTTAATTGCTTCTAAAATGGTGTCTTGGAAATAAATACAGAAGCTTATAGAGGGTAGGAATTTGGTTAAAATGTTTTTAAGTAATTCTTTTTTAAAAAGTAACTCAAACAGATTCATTATTATTATTTTGTTGTTCTGTATTTTATATGTGCCTTAGTCTAAGAAAAGTAGTCAGTCTCCTTGGTAATACTCGCTTTGCCAATACTGTTGAATAAAACAGCATATAACCACAGCTCACCTTAGAAAAATTTAACTTGTTTCCTTATTAACACAAGGAAATAATATGTTTGTTCTATTTTTATCATTTATGTCTAGTTATTCTTCATATATATGGATATATTTGTACTTTGAAACAACAGTGGGTACATCTGCAAATTGTGCTTTTCCCCGTTACTACCACATCAACTTTAAATGTAAATAAAATGTTACTTTCCAAGTCACTTACACATCATCCTTTCCAGGTGGAATATTAGAATGTTTTTAGGTACATTTGCCCCTGATTGTTTATTTTGATTTGTGGTCAGTTACTATTTTATAGTCACTGAAAACAAAGCGTTAAAATTGTTGTGTACAATTTAGGATGCTAAGGAAAAATCTCCCCAATCTCAGAGTGAAAATATCAAGGGGAAGTGGTACTGGCACATTCAGTGCCCGCACTCAGGAGACAAGGAAGGATCTCAGCAGCAGAGCGTGAAGTACATATGTGGAGCCCGATGCAGCTACACATCTGTAAAGCCAGTCTTGTGGACTCTGCAGACAGAAAGCTTAAGTGAAAAAAGCAGGTTACTTGTGAAATAAAAGCCCTCCTTCCCTTGATTCTTTCTTATGCCCGCCAATATGTTTCTTTAAAAATAACTACCCTCCCAAAACCTAGGGGTTTTTTGTTTGTTCGTTTTTAAGTTGAAATAGAGAAAAATCAAATGCTTCTTAAAGTCTTTTATTTGCTTGAGTCTTGAACCGTGGGGGATTCCTGGCAGCAGTTAGACCTGAGCTCCTCAGACTCACACTTGAGGACACCGTGGGACATGGATCTGTTCCCACCTAGCAGCTGCTCCATTGGCCTTCCCCACCAGCCTTTCGGTGGGGCTAGAATGGCGTTTACCTCCGTTTGATAGCTTAACTCCTGCTATTCTTTCCAAACAAACTCCTAGTTGCTTTTGCTTTCCCAACTTGAACATGCTAACTGCGTAGAAAAAAAATCACTTCTTCTTCCGAGCCGGGCTTTAAGGTGATTCTGCTTGGGCTCTGCCTAATGTGGCCGTCATGCTTGCCTGTACCCAGCACTGTGTGGTTTGAAGACTCCCCTGAAGAGTCTGGGTTGAAGTTTTGTTACTGTTGGTAGGCTCTCAGGCCTTGGTTAGTGGAGGAGTCTGTTGAAGGAGTGTGTCATAGAAAGGATGACTTTGTCCGGTTTCCTCCGCCTCTCGTGTGCTCCTTGTTGTCGTAGCATGATGCACTTTAACACAAAGGCCCCCACCAGGTGCTAACGAGGACTTCTTACCTCCAGAATTAGGAGTGCATTCATTTGGAGATTTAAATTGTTGCCAAGAAGTAAGGCTGTTGTTACAAATAACTGGAAATGTGAAAACACCTTTAGAGCTACATGAACAGAGGATGCTGGAAGATTTGGCAATCATGCTTTACAAAAAGGCTCGTGTTGCTATGTGTGGAACACCGAGAGATTCTGATGAGGGGTGAGAAGAAAGCCAGAGTTCTTAAGTAGTTGTGATTGGCTCATTGGTAGAAATAT
Organism: Tokudaia tokunoshimensis; assembly: GCA_036184795.1. Classification (NCBI taxonomy): domain Eukaryota; kingdom Metazoa; phylum Chordata; class Mammalia; order Rodentia; family Muridae; genus Tokudaia; species Tokudaia tokunoshimensis. The sequence continues at coordinate 2,617,600 of BTHU01000014.1, forward strand.
GGACAGAAAAAGCCATTCTGTTGAAGGCTCAGACAAAAACAAGAAACAAGGTATTAGAGGCTAAGTGTAGAGGCCATCTTTGTTATACTGCTGTGAAAACTTTGTGGGACACAGAGGCAGGCCTAGACTGTCGGGTGCTGACAGCAGTGCTAGGCAACTGAGTGTCACCTCAGCTGCCGTGAGCAGTGTGAGGACAGCCGCAGCCTAAAGCTGCAGCTCCCTTAATTAAAGTGAGGCAGGACGGCATGTGCAGAGTAGGGAAGTGTTTGGGAGAAAACTCGGAATGTGTCAGGAGACCCTTTGCTGGAAGGAGTTTTAGATGGGAAGATCCTGACACTGTTCTTTTACAGTGTGGTGAAGCCTGTGGACCTATGATGGCCTGTGGTCCCGTGACAGCTCACACCAAAGTGTCCTATGTGATCCAGTAGACCCACTGCTCCAAAAGATAACACGTGGGAAGCTTTGCTGTTTACAAGTGGCTTTAGGCCTGTAAGCCCTCAGAACCTAAGAGCTACAGGAGCAGCTTCCATAGGGATGAGCAGTGTGTCCCCATGAGGGCAGCACCCAGTAGAAAGGAGGGCCAGGGACCAAACTGCTGCAGAGGACTACCTGCCCTAGCAAAGTGTAGACTTGTCGAAGCGAGAGTCTTGTGAGACCCTGGGTCTGTGGGAACACGACATCTTATGAGACTTCCACCTAAGAGAGTGGAACTCTGCTCAGGGTGGAGCAGAGCTGTAGGTGTCCCACTATCCAGATGCTGAGGGACCAGACTCCTCTGTGTGTCCAGGGGACACCTGGAGAAAGGTGATTCTGGAGCTTTAAGGTTAAATGTTGTTCTTCCTAGCTGTGGGTGTGTATGGGACAAGTTTCTTGGTTGCTCTTGACGTTTGAAGGGAGAGTATCTGTGCTGTGTGGGGAGGTAGAATGCTTGTCTGAGGTCACAGAACTGCTTCTGGAGCGATGCCTGGAGCTGAGTCATGGCTCCAGTCTCACCCACTCACATGACTGGAGCTGGTCCTTAAGCTCTCAGGATAGAGTGTCCGATGTGTTGAGAGTTTTTCGGAGGATAGAAGTCTAAGTCTGGTTTTAAATGTTCCCTCTAAAACTCTGTTTTATTGTCAAGGTATACGTTTTAACTGATGTACAGCCTTTGATTTATTCCAGTGAGTGGTGTTTTTTATTATTATAATTCTGTTTGTTTTTTAAAAGTCTTCAGAGACCATTAGAGCTGCAGGGCTCTGTCCTCATGAAGGAGTTACTGCTGTTACTGTGGAAATGGCCTGGTTACTATAGGAGTGATGAGAATACTGAGTTTGTCCAGTGGCCTCTTGGTTTTCTGTGTGCATACCCATCTTACTGCCATGCTATTGCTGAGCAGGAAGGCCCTCGGGAGAAGATGGCACCACACTCACAGACATCCCAGCCTCAGGATTGTGAACCAAATGCACGTCGGTGATCCCCATTCACTCAGTCTATGGTATTCTGTTAAAGCAGCCAAAAGCACACTAAGGCACACACAATATACCAGTAGTCAGTTGAAGATGATGAAATGGAGCTCTTAAGTAACTGGGTAGGGATGATTAAGAGTAATTAAAAATGTTAATGGTGAACAGGGTGTACTTCCTGATTACAGAGGTTTTAGGTAACACTGAATAAGTCCTCATCCTCTGAAGTCATTTGTACAATGAAGAAAAAAAAAGAAACACTCTCCTCTGAAGCAGTTACTGGTACAGAGCGAACAGAACACTGGAGCGCAGAAGATTTCACATGACGACATCAGTGCCGAAAATCACCTGTGTTTCTTGTGTATAAAGTGAAGTAATTGTTCAGAACAGACTTGACTCTGGGTGTGCCGTGTCGTCTAATGGCATGCTTGTTACCTGGCTAGTGCTTAGCCAAGACCTCTGGGGTCTTTTTGAGGTTCTTCCATATTTAGTAAAACACAGCTGCTTTATTAAAAGACTGTAAAGCCTTTGTATATATGACTTTGCATCTCAATTCACTCTTGGCCAGTAACTTTGCAGCAGCAGGGGGAGTCTTCCGTAAAATCAGACAACCTCAGAGATTTTTTACCAGGTCCTTCGGAGCCCTGGCTCTCTGGCTGCACGTGCTCCGCACAGGGTGGCATGTGAGGACCTGCTTCCTGCTTCTGTCCTACAGCGGCAGCATAGTTCAGAGCCAGGAACCCAACCCTCATCAAACATGAGCGTGCACAGTTAGACTGAAAATGCTGAAAATTGGTGGATCTGGAGTGCCTCTGTGACAGACACGTTTGTACACTATTCTTTGCATCCAAGGGACCATTTTGCGACAGTTTCTCTGATGCAGCAGGTGCTGTATGAAAGCCTTATGTACGTGTTTATGTTCTTCATTTTTTTTACCTGCTTTTCTAAATATATGGACAGCATTACAGGGGTGGGCTGGATGCTAGTAAGTAACCATCTTGTTCAACGTACTCATTTCACCTACAAAACAGTGTTTCTGAAACCGAGGGATTTTAAAATAACGAAGACTTAGACACTTAGACATTTGGGTTTTATTCCCAGGAGTCTTGAGATTTGAAATATTTCAACCTTAGTAAAGGAGTGAATTTCTAAGAACTTCTGTGTCTTGGAAACCAAGTCAGCAGAGTTTATCAGCTACACAGTAACTGCTGCCCTATTTTCTGGTGTCATGACACCTTCAAATACTAACACTGGAATTTTGATGGCTTTATCTACAGTTTAAATGTGATCATTCGTAAAACAGCTTTTAGAGTCGTACAACATCAGAATTCAGAAAATATTGTTCTTCCTCATTCATGTAAATATTCTCATCTTGTAAGTGCAGGCTGTCCAGTTGCATGTTTCAGACATCACAGCATGTCTCCTCAACTGAGTTTGGTAGCATATGGCACATCATTGACCTCTTCTTATTGTTCCTTTCCCCATTTGCTGACAGTCTCTTTATGTGAAGATCGTAAGGATTGTCAATGCATTCTATTTGTATCCACAGTAATTTACTTACATTCTACAAGGAATTTTTTTTTTTTTTGTAATGTGGCAAGTATAACAACCAATAAGCTCTCCATAGAAGGGAGTGTACCTGTGATCTAACACTAACCCTTGCTGTGTCCTACATCATAGAGGCAGATATTCTGTGGATTCACCTCAGAGGTGGAGGGAGTAACTGATCTCTAGTATTTCTTTGAACTCTTTCCATATAGTATGAATCACTTAAAAGTCACTCAAATTCTAAATGGCCCACTGCAGCCACTGTGCTTGGTCATTCCTATTAGGTGGGGTGAAGAGCCAAGTTTCTCTAAGTTAGACTGCTCTGTGATACATAGCTAAGATAATGCAGAACTTGTGGCTGTGTTAGGAAGGAGATTTCCAGTCGCACACCATCTAAATATTAATGGTTAAATTATTAGATTTTGCCTGATTTTTTTTTCCTCCAGAAGCATTTCTTGAGTCTCTGCTGTGTACCCGGCTGTTGACTGACATAACCAATGACAACATTAGAATTTTCCAGAGCTGGGTTATTTGTCTTTGAATTAGTCATTCTTCAATACCTGACTACTAGTCATACTTTGCTGATTATTCGTCTCTTGTTTTAATGATAAATCGGAAAAAAAAAAAAAACCCTGTGAGTCTTAGTCTTAGTTTTTATCTTTAAGTAAACAGGTGACAAGGAGCTGGCCATCATGACTGAGCTCTTCCGTTTACTACAGTTGTAGTTTGCTGTGTGCATTTCTGTTACTGTCCCACTTGTCTGCTGTGAGGAACTGTGCTCTCTGGTTCTGTAATGGCAGCGCCTGTTCTTGTGGGATCTGTACTTGGAACAGCCCACATCACAGGTTCATTAAGCCGCCCATCCCTGTTCTCCTACCTGGAATTGTTTCTGGGGGTTTCGTGGATGAGAGAATCCATTTGAATGATTCTTGGGTTGCATTTGGATCCTCCACTTGAAACCCTAGGGATGAACTCTTACTTCCCTTCCTGCGCCTTGACAAGTAGCATCTGCAGTCACTGTCACCCCTCGGTCCAGAGGATCCAGGACTTCAGAGCACTGTCCTGTCCACTAGTTCAATGATAAAAGTATTTTCTTCACTGACTCACGTATTGGAATAAATAATTAAGGGGAAAGTAATGGGAAAATGTCAAAGCCAACACTGAAATATTAGGTATACTCTTAAAAAGAGCTTTCTGTTTAAATCACATTTTAAAAACAAACTACTGGAGAAAATATAGTGTGAAAAACTGTAAAGAATAGTTGACTTCAAACACTGGATCCAGCTGTGAACTCAGATAATACAAATTTATAGTTACTTTCTAATAAAGATCACACGTTTGCATGATCGTACATGTAACAGGTTGTTTACAAAGGAAAACTGAGCTATGTTTGCTCTCGAATTTCCGTGGAAATTGGCTTTTCGTTGAGCTTTGTATACATTGTTGATACTCCCTTGGCTTTTCATTGAGCTTTGTATACGTTGTTGATACTCCCTTGCTCAGTTTGCTAGGGTGACCAACCAGAATTATAAGTGCACATTTAATTAAAGAACATTAAAAAGTTGTGGTTTTCCTAGAAATAAGATGTTTAGAATTATGTATGAGGTCAAGATTCTCTGTATTGTAATTATTGACCAGCTGAGCTCCCAGTTCTTTACCACATTTTCTCAGGTGCACCAGAGTGTGGTGAAGCTGTACCTGGAGAAAGCGGCACAGAGCAGGTTGTGCAGCAGCTAAGTCTCTTCTCTAGGAGAGAGAAGCAGCTCTAGGAGCCACTGAGAGTTAGTGTGCACCCTGGAAACGGAGCTGAATAGACTTTGCTGGTGTAATTGAGCTGTTGTGATCTCTCTTATGTAGGTATGTTTTAAATATATGAGGAATTTTAAGTTTTTCTCTTCCTTTTTTAGCCATAGATTGTAAGCAGAAAAAATCAAGGTCAAGATCTGGAAGCAAGAAGAAAATGCTAACGTTACCTCATGGTGCTGACGAGGTTTACATTCTCCGATGCAGGTATATGCCTCGCTCGCCATATGTGCTATGGACCCTTTTTTAGGTGTCCTTTGAGACACGACGTTTTTATTTTGTGGCTTACTCAACAGTAAAGTGATAATTTTTCAGAGACAGGTTTAGAATCTTAATTTATATATATGTATATGCATGTCTATTTTCTTCAACAACTAATAGAATTAGGTTTGTATGTTAGCCAAATGCTGTATTATCCTGTAACTGATAGAAGTGCTGTATGAATTGTTGGGCTTTACACACTTGTTTAGTTTGGTTTGGTTAATTTCTACTGTCTTTTAAGTTCTTGCTTGTTGAGAACATATTTACACATTTTCTTTTCCTTCATAACACACCTTCCTTCATGCATGCACCTTACAGATATAAGCATAGACATCGTGTACTTCTGAATTAGAAAAGGGTCTTTCAAGAGATACACTTAGGAAGAATTCTTGTGAATGAATTTAGACGGTCTGAAGGTATTTACTGAGGCAGGAGAGATGACTCAGCAGCTGAGAGTCCTGGCTGCCCTTTCAGAGAACCTGTGCTTGACTCCCAGCACCCACATGGTGCCTTGCAGCTATCTGTAACTCCAGTCTGGGGATTCTACATCCTTTTCTGGCCTACAGGGTCACAGGCGTGCCCATTTGGTGCACAGACAATACAGGCAAGCAAAATACCCATTATACACATATATTTTTAGACGCTTATTAATCTTAAATAATATTCCAATCTCTATTAAAATTACTGGCATTTCCTAAAACTATTAATAAAGGTGTAAATTGATTGTTTCAAGTTAATTTAAACCAGTGGTTCTCAGCCTTCCTAATGCCAAGACCCTTTAATAGAGTTCCCTATGTTGTAGTGACCCCAGCCATAAAATTATTGTTGCTACTTCATAGCTGTAATTTTGCCACTGTTATGAATTGTAATGTAAATATCTGATATGCAGGATGGCCTTTGGTGACTCGTGTGAAAGGGTCATTTGAACTTCAAGGGGGATTGTGACCCACAGGTTGAGAACCGTTGGTTTAAACTTAGGTGTGTTCCATATGGTATATGGTAAGATTTATTTCTTACATTGTGGGCTTCATATAAGTTAGTTTTAAATAGAGTTTTATTAAGAGAACTATTATTTCCTACTTCTCTTACAGGTTTTGTGGCCTAGTCTTTCGGGGACCGTTGTCTGTTCAGGAAGACTGGATTAAGCACTTACAGCGTCACATTGTAAATGCTAATCTTCCACGGACTGGAGCTGGCATGGTGGAAGTGACATCACTACTTAAAAAGCCTGCCTCTATCACAGAGACGTCGTTTTCTTTACTAATGGCAGAAGCAGCATCATAGAACCAGGAATCCTTTTCAAGAGCAAATTTAATTGGGTGTAAATTTAAAATTTCTGTCTTTTTTTTTTTTTGTAAGCCACATGAAAGTATCCATTATAAATACTAAAGTAGGAAGAATGGGGGACCGTAAATTAGAGTGGCATCAGAGCAAACAATACTTCAGACAAGACAGTAAGTAGTCGTATATTTTATATAGGGTGGAAATGTGTTTTTAAGGTTTACTAAGTTTTGTTGGCTGAGTTTACTCAACTAAAGGTCCTACATCTGAGAGCCATTTATAAAGTGTTGCACATGACTCCTTACAGACAGACCTATTGAAAGATTATGTGTGTTCTCGGCAGTGTTACCAGAATCAAGGCTCTGGTTTTTCCCCCACACTTACATAGAAAAATAAGATATTATATTTTGTTGGTATGTATTTAGTGTTTTGTATAATACCAGGAACTGCTAACTAAATTTACTCAACTTAGGGCATTAAATATCATGTACTTCATAGTTTGAGACTGTTCCCCCAAATAGGGCAGAGTACTATTCTATCTAGATGTGTAAGTGTTTTTTTTAAAATCATAATGGAACGGTTTTTTTATATATATATATATATATATATAAAAATATATATACTAAAAAGTTGGAGGGAGATTTGTTTAAACAAGTATTTCTAAAAGAAATATTGTACATAGTCCTGGAAATTATTTGTGGTAAGGAAATACTCTTTACTCCAGTTGCATTTCTCAGACAATGAAGTGGTGCGTCCATGCTACCTCCTGCTTTGTCAACAAAGATGCTATTTACCCTTCCCATTTGTATCATAATAGATTTAAAAAATCTAATGTTCTTTATTGCAAGACATACTTTTGTTAACAGATTGTTTCTTTGTAATGTTTTACGTACAGTTGCCATGCTTACAGGACAGGGTTGTCTCTTTATTTAACATTGTAGAAATGTAATTAATGAACAAGGCTCACTACACAATTTAGAATAGGCTTTCTCATTTATATTATCTTCCAAATTTGATCATTTAGCAAAACTATTAATATACAAAATATTTCTACATATGATGAGAATGTTTACAATTTCAATTTTAGAACTTGTTTTGGATGTGATTATATGTATGAAAATTGTGTAACACTATGCTCATGCTAAGAACCGACATAACAGAATTCCTGAAATAAATGTGCTGTGAGGAATGGACAATACGGTGCAGGTGTCTTGGTCATGATAAACTGTGATGATACCTTTAAACACTTTCCAAAAACAACTTAGTTCCTTTCATCCAAAATGAGCGTCGTTTACAAACATTGGTTTGTATGCAAGCACCATTCCACGTCATTTCATGGAGTTGCTAATGTAGTTGAACCAAGGATATGCATTCATACTTTTCATCATTTGTAAATAAAGTTAAAAACAGTTAAACAAAGGAGTGTTTTGGTAGAGAGAGAGAGTGTGTGTGTGTGTGTGTGTGTGTGTGTATATGTGTGTGTGTGTATATATATATCACTACCAGTGAAATTACTTTCCTATGGTATATCTCCTTGCCAGAAATCACTAAATAAAAAGACTTCAAGAATTACAGTGCCTCTAATGTGAAACATTTGTTATTTTTTATTTCATGGGAAATAGTCCATGAAATTGTTTTATTTAGTTAGATTATTTATATTTACCAAGTTACTTTCGTTTTCTAGAAACACTACATGGGTCAATATATTTTATGTGAAGAAATAATTTCCCCTGTTATGGTTATTGAACATCTTAATTAGGCGCTAATTAATGTGTAAAATCAGGGGGTTGTACTTTGTTTTTTCTGAGCCAAGTGTTCCCTGAACCCTAAGGAATGAGATAATGGAAGGACTTTTGAACTCTTGAAAAGGCTAGAAGGAAACTTTGTGTTTGTCTGAAATGAGTAAGGTGTAAGTTAAGCTTCACATTTCATTACTGTTGACTGAGAGTATGCCAAGTCCATGTTAATATTGATCACATCTTACCAAGCATGTCCCATTGAATTTGCATATGTGTATTTCAGTGTGTGTATGTGCTCTGTCTGTTTGGGGAGGGTATCACTGATTTTCCTAGACCTGCTTCGAACTCAAAATCCTACATCTCAACCTCTGATCTTCCTGAGACTGACTACACCAGTGTGGCACTATCCCTGGCTGGCTTCGAACTCAAAATCCTACATCTCAACCTCTGACCTTCCTGAGACTGACTCTACACCAGTGTGGCACTATCACTGGCTGGCTTCGAACTCAAAATCCTACATCTCAACCTCTGACCTTCCTGAGACTGACTCTACACCAGTGTGGCACTATCACTGGCTGGCTTTGAACTCAAAATCCTACATCTCAACCTCTGACCTTCCTGAGACTGACTACACCAGTGTGGCATTATCCCTGGCTGGCTTCGAACTCTAAATCCTACATCTCAACCTCTGACCTTCCTGAGACTGACTACACCAGTGTGGCACTATCCCTGGCTCAGTATAAGTTTTGAAACTGAACCATATGCTAACAAAGCAAGTAGAATTCAGAAGTTTAGAAAAAAAAATGATAGGATTCCTAGTTGGAAGACTGGAATTTTTAGAGCCTCTTAGATTTAATTATTTTTTTTCCTAATCATGACAGCTATCAACATGTAGGAATGCAAGAAGAATTAGTATAGCCACAGAGTTCAGAATTAAACCCAAGATCTTCCCACATAGTGTAGAGTTGTGTCCTTTGAAAATCAGGATGTTTGGACTTTCTTTCCCTCCCGCCCTCCCCTCCCCTCCCCTCCCCTCCCCTCCCCTCCCCTCTCCTCTCCTCCCCTCCCTTCCCCTCCCCTTCCCTTCCCTTCTTCCCTCCCCTCATCTCCCCTCCATTCCCCTCCTCCCCTCCCTTCTCTCCTCTCTTCCCCTCTCCTCCCCTCCCCCTCCTCTCCCCCTTCCCTCTTCCCCTCCCTTTCCCTCTCCCTTCCCCTCCCCTCCTCCCCTCTCCTCCCCTCCCCCCCTCCCCTCTCCTCTCCTCTCCTCCTCTCCTCCTCTCCTGTCCCCTCTCCTCCTCCCCTCCCCTCCCCTACCTTCCCCTCCCCTCTCCCCTCCCCTCCCCTCCCCTCCCCTCCCCTCCCCTCTCCTCCCTTCCCCTCTCCTCTCCTCTCCCCTCCCCTCCCCTCCTCTCCTCTCCCCTCCTCTCCTCTCCCCTCCTCTCCTCTCCTCCCTTCCCCCTCCCCTCCTCTCCTCCCCCCCTTCCCCTTCTCTGCCCTCCTTTCCTTCCATTATTTACTTTCTAGGAACCATCTCCACTTATTTTCGTCAGGAGGGCACAGCACATATGTGCAGTCAGAAGGCACTTGCTAGAGTTGTTCCTTGCAGCATGCAGGTTCAGCGGTCAGACTCTGGTTGCTTGCCTGTACCAGCACTCTCTGCTGAGCCAGCACACACACATCCATTTCTTGATCGTGCTTTATTGCTCTAGTCAAGACTTTGAACATTGTATTGAGTGAGAGTGATTAGGATGGGTACATTTGCCTCACTCCTGGTTCAAAAAGGAAACACTCTTCAGTTTTTCAGTATGTCTAATGTTGGGTGTGGGTTTGTATAAACACCCTTTGTTACAGTCCTCTCTGCCTGGCTTTTCTTTTCAGGAGTTTTGAACTCTGTCAAAGGCCATTTCTCCAGCTGTGTGCTATCTGGCTTTAAGTCTATACATTATATTTAACATTTATTGACTTTACTGTGTTACACCAATCTCAGTGTACACCTGTGATGGAATCAAATTGGTCAGGGCATGCGTTTGTTCTTACTGCTGTGTTCTTGAATACCAAATGGTTTGCATGGATTTTATTGAATTGCTGTACTGTGTTGCCTCTGTTGGTTGTCACCTTGACACAGTGTAAAAAGGGAACTTGAGGAGTCGCCTCCATCAGTTTGGTCTGGGGGCTGCTGCTTGACTAATGTTAGAGGGCCCAGCCCACTCTGGGTAGCATGATCTCTAAACAGGTGAGCCTGTGCTGAACAAGAAAACCAGGGAAAGCAAGCCAGGCAGCCCAGTGTCCCTCTGCAGTCTGTGTTCTGGTTGCCTCCTGGTTGAACGCCTGCCGTGGTTTCCCTTAGTGGTAAGTAAGGGTCTGACGTGAGAGTTAGAAAATGAAATAAACTTTCACTTCTCCAAGTTGCTTTGGCCATGATCATCATATCACAGCACAGAAAGGAAACTGGCATGTTCACAACTTACTTAGGGAAACTGATGCATTTTGCTGCGTCCTTATCTGGCCTTAGTCTCATAAAATGAGTCTGAAGAGTGTTTCTCTTTCCATTTTGTAGGCTAGACAGAGAGGTAGCAAGTTCAGCAGTGGCAGCTTTTCCTCAGGAGTTGTGTAGATCCCAGCAGCGAGTCGGGTTCTGGGCTGCCCTTTGTGGACAGGCGAGAGCCAGCAGCTTCAGGCTTGTTCTGAGTTTGTGTCATCTGCTGCTGCCTCCTCTTAAGTGTGTCTAGGAGTGGGTCTACTTTTTTTTCTGTATTTCTCTAGTTTTATTTTTCTAGTTTGTTTTCAAATTCTTTTATAATCTTCCCTCTGGATTTCGTTGGAGTTTGTTGTAACAACCTATTCTCTATATTTTAATATTTTGGGTCTTTTCTCTCTTCCTTAGTTTAGGTTAGGGACTTGACAGTCTGGTTTATCTTTTCAATAAATGAACTTTTTGTTTGGTTGATACTGTGTATTCTCATCACAGGCTATTAATTTCTGGCCTGATCTTTATTATTTCTGGCCACCTGCTTTTTTGGGGCTTAGCTTGTTCTTGTTTTCTAGAACTTTGACTGACTTGCATCATTTTGGTCATTTTAAGGATATTATTTCTTAACCATTTAAATTTTTTTGGGGGGGGGAGAACTGAGCTATCTGTGTCCTAAAAGTTTTAGCAGATTGTGTTCATTTTCATTTGATTTGGTTCTAAGAATTTTTAAACAGCTTCATGATTATTTCACTGACTCACTGTTGAATCAAGAGTATATGTTCAAGGGCTGAAGAAGTGGCTTGATAAGTGCCTGTAGAAGGCCTGGATGTGGTTCCCAGGCCCCACACTCTGTGGTTCACACCCGCCTTAACTCCAGCTGCAGGAGAGATCAGGTGCATCTGGCCTTCGTGTGCATATGCCCACACAGACATGCATACAGAACATACAATCTTTTTTTTTTTTTTTTGGTTTTTCGAGACAGGGTTTCTCTGTGTGGCCCTGGCTGTCCTGGAACTCATTCTGTAGACCAGGCTGGCCTCGAACTCAGAAATCCGCCTGCCTCTGCCTCCCAAGTGCTGGGATTAAAGGCGTGCTCCACCACTGCCCCAGAACATACAATCTTATTTGTAAAAGGAATATATTGTTTCCCAAGTATTTATGTGGTTTTACTTGCTATTGATTTCTTCTTTATACCACTATGATCTGCTAAGAAAAGAGGAATAATTTGATTTTTGCATTTGTTAAGAGTTGCTGTTTTTCTCATTTAGAATGTGATTCTCAGGCTGCTAAGAAAATTGTGCACTCCATATTTGTTGAAAGGCATATTCTGTAGACTCCTGTTAGACCATTTTGTCGGTGTGTAGCTTAACCCTCAAGTTTCTTGGTTGTTTTGTTTAGATGATCTGTCTAACGATGAGCATAGGACATTAAACTCATCCACTGTTTTGGTTATATTCGTATTGCTGAGAAGAGAACACATGATCAAGGCAACTTTTAAAGAAGGCATTTAATCAGGGACTGGCTTATAGTTTTAGAAGGTTAAGTTTCATCGTGATGGTGGGAAGCAGACAGACATGGTGTTGGAATATTTGTGCCTCCTGATCCAGCAGGGAGCAGAGGCTAGGGAAGTAATTGAGAGGGACAGAGACTGATGATTCACCTTCTGACTCTGTCATTGCCCCAGGGCTTTTCGCATCAGAATGTTGAGCAATCTCTAGTGTCTGTTGATCCGGCAATCCAGCAACTTGGAGAGAGAGAGGAAAGGCGGGCGGGGTGGGGGATAGCTGTTTAAACCTCAGAGACCACTCCCAGTAACACACCTCCAACATGGCCACCATACCTCTTAGTCCTTCCCAAATAGTTCTACTGGTGACTAAGCATTCAAACATGAGCCTGTGGGGCCATTCTCATTCAAAGCACTGTACCCACTTTTGTGTTCAGGACCCTTGAAGCCCATTAACATTTGTGCCATGAAAGCATAATCCTCCGCATTCTGTGTGTGTGTGTGTGTGTCCTCTTTATTCAGTGTGCTGACCTTTTCTGATTTTTTCTAAACTGGTCTTTACTAGATAAGAATAGGTACCATAGGTACAACGACATATTTTTAGCTTCTGTTTCCTTCATTGACTTTTATCCTTTGATTCCTAGGCTCGGTATCTATCCGTTGTGTTTTCTTGGAGACAACAGGTGGATCTAAACTTTGTTTAGATGCATTTTGTTAATTGTTGTGTGTGTGGGGGGGAGCAGTATGTACCATGGCATACGTGGTAAAAGGAGAGCTTATATATGTCAGGTTTCTCCTCCCACCATGTGGACTCCAGAGTTCTAACTCTGCTTATCCAGTATGGCAGCCAGTGCCCTTACCCCAGAATCATTGCATCAGCCACTGGTTTTCACTTTTTAATCGTCAGCTTGTCTGCATCTCTTTGTGAATTGTTTTTTGTTTTGTTACATTTTAAACTATTGCTGAGAGAGGCTGGCTAATTTTTTGTGATTTTACTGGTTGGGTTTTTTGTTTTGTTTTTCTGGATAGTTTTATTACTGGTTTTTCTTTCCCACCTGTTAGTATGAGGAGTATGCTAGTTTGCTATACTGGGAAGGTTTGGTTTCTTCCTAGCTCTGTATGGTGGTTTGAATATGTGTGACCCCTATAAATGGTTGGCCCATAGGGAGGGGCACTACTGGGAGGTGTGACCTTATTGAAGGGAGCATATTACCTTGGGGGGTGGACTTTGAGGTCTCCTGTGCTCATGCTCTAGCCAGTGTGGAATCCAGACTTGTAGCTGCCTTCAGAGCAAGATGTAGAACTCTCAGCCCCTTCTCCTTCTGCCTGCATGCTGCCATGGTCCTCTGGAACTGTAAGCCAGACCCAACTAATGTCCTATATAAGAGCTGCTGTGGTCATGATGTCTTTTTAAAGCCATAGACACCCAACAGCGAGACAGAAGTTGGTACCAGGGACTTAGATATTGCTACGATAGTCCTGACAGTGAGATGCTTTAGGCGAGGCTCAATGTGCCATCCTAGCAGAAACATGGAAGGCGGTGGTCCTGAGGGTGATTTGAGCCATGGAGGTCTGGCTCAAGAGGTTTCAGGGGAGAATTTTAGTGTTGCCTAGAGATTTTTCTTGTGATATTTTGGTGAAGAATGTGACTGCTTTTTTGCCCTTGTCTGAAGAGTCTGTCTGAGGTTAAGGTGAAGAGATTTAGATTAATTGCACTAGCAAAGGAAATCTCACAACAGCCTAGTACTGACTGTCTTGTGGTTCACTCTTAAGAAGAGTGTTTTTGATCAAGTGTAGCAAGCTGAGAAAGGACAAATACAAAAATGTATGTATAAAGGTACACCTGAAGGAGAATGGAGTTAAATCCTGTGTTCAAGGAGATAAACAGATTAAAGATATTAAATGCAATTAAGTGGTGACCATGGGACAAGATCCCACCCATTTAAGCTTGCATCTTGTGAAATGGATGTTCCCCAAGGAACATTACCACCCATTTTAAATTTACAATGTATTTGTAGTTGTATGAGGGATAGTTATATCATGTTAGGCATTATTATGACCTGGTTCTTCTTTTCATTTGGATTTAAGGAGATAAGATTGTAAGTTGCCAAGGACTGGGTTGTGATAGCTATTCTCATTTGCCAATTTGACTATATCTAGAATGAACCACAGGCCAGAAGTGGAGGTCACACCTGTGATCTGAATCTTGAGGCGGGATAACACATGCATTTGATACAGATTGAAGCATGCCTTTAATCCAGATCCTGAGGCATAGGGGCCATACTTAAAAGATTAGCTCCAGCATTCAGGAGACAGGCATGCAGATCTCTGAGTTCAAGGCCAGCCTGGTCTACAGAACAAGTTCCATGACAGCCATGCTCAGACAGCGAAGGAAACCGTGGAAAACAATGCTAGTGAAGATGTAACTGAACGAGAGGGCCATCTTCTAGCCCCACAAGCAACAGAACTCCACAGCTCTGGCTGTGTGGTTCTGGCTTTAGAATCAAGGATGGAATTTCTCACTGCGACTAAGTAAAGCCATGGAGGCCAGGCATGTGCTAGGGGTGTCCCTGTATAGAGGCCCAGAGAGACCATTGTGTGAAACTACAGGAGGCTGTTGTGCGAAGCTGTGAAGGTGAAGCTTGGATTGCCTTGGCGGCCCTACGGTGTTGGAGACGCCAGAGTCATGGGCTACCTACCTGTCAAGGAGAGCTGCTGACTGGGAGTGGAGCCAGCCCGAGGGAGAAAGAAATGTGCCGCAGTCCACAGGACTGAAAGGAGCTGGAGATAGATCTTCAGGGTGCGTTGTCATCAGACATGGAGGTGCGGTTTGGGGTTTGTCCTGCTGGGTTTCCATCTTGTTTTGGCTCAGCATTTCATCACTAGGCTCCCTCTCCTATGTTTTGGAGTGGTAATATATATTGTATGTTGGGAGTACGTGACCTGCTTTTTGGTTTTATAGGGGATTACAGTTAGAGTGCATAAATCTCAGAAGAGACTTTAATCTTGGGACTTTCAGGCACTGTTGAGACTGATGGACTACGGGACTTGTAGAGTGGGGCTGAGTGCATTGTACGTTATGTTACGGCTGAAGCCTGGGGGGCTCTGTGGGGGCTGAATAGGCATGGCCCCCAAAGATTCATGTGTTTCCATGCTTGGCCCACAGAGAGTGGCACAGTTAGGAGGTGTGGCCTTGTTGGAGGAAGTGTGTCACTGTGGAGGTGGACTTTGAGGACTCCACCCAGTGTGGAATCTAGTCTCCTCTTGGCTGCCTCTGGATTGACATGTAGAACCCTTGGCTCCTTCTCTAGCACCCTGTCTGCCTGCATGCCGCCATGCGTCCCACCATGGTATTCATAGGGGTACTCTGCCTGATAATTGCTGTCACTGGTTCGTGACCTATCTGTTCCTGTGCCCTGGCTTCCATTTTGAAGGACAGGTTCTGTGGAGGCAGCACAGTACTTGGGGACATACCCTTGCCAAGCCTATGCGCGGTCATTCCCGTGTGGGAAGCAGCTTTGGTGGTACCCATCTGTAAAGAGTCGACTTGTCCTGTGCCTGTAACGTTAGCCTCTAGAAGTAGATGTTTCTTTCGGTACCTGGTGCTAAGATTTCAGCCAGGCCGGCACATCAGTTGGTTCCCATCTGTAAACCAATTACACTATGGCCCACCTTTAATTTGCCTTCATCAAAACATATTTGTTTTTCTGCGTACTTAATTCCAGTGTCAGTGGTTGTGTGGAATCCTTCGTTTTCACCAGATCTGCTAGAGCTACCAGCATAGTCTGAGCCTGGGTTATGTTGCCATTCTAAAAAAGATCATTTCCTTCAAATATTTCAATGGGGCTTCTTACTGTAAGCCTGAATAGCTTTAATAAGGTTGTCAGAAGTCTCCAACTGAGGCCAGGTTATTGAGGATTTGTTGAATTTCTTCACAGAGCTCTGGCTGTAGCATGTGTAGGAGTTTGCCAGGGTTTTATGCCTTCCCTCAGGCCCAGCAGGAAGTTGGTGCCTACGGCCCTGCCTGTTGGCTCTTCTATCCAGTTGCACAGATCTTTCTTCTGTCTGTCAATACTTGGATTCAATCTTGTTCTTGACCTCAGTGGAGGTCCCGTACATAGGAAGGCCCCTTTTGAAGTGTCATGGCAGTTGGGACGACAGGAAGGGGCTATGCCTGTACTCTGGGGAGGGGTGGGGGGTGGGTTAGGGTCAGTTGCCCTCGGTGTCCCTGTTCCCAGTCCCAGCAGAGATGCGCGGGGGTGGGGGTGGGGTTGGGGGGATGCGTGAGCATGCTCCTCTCAGCAAGGGAGAAGTCGAAACGTGGTGAAAGGGTGCGGAGGCTCTGGTTCACTCTGGCTGGCTGCCTGTGTTGATACACTGCTCCTATGGAACTTCTGTGATTGCAGCTATCTTCCCTGTATATGGTACTCCAATAAATGTCACCTGCTTGGTGGTTTCGGACTGCCTTGGTTTGTACTTGTCCAGCAGTGACTTTTTCCTCTGTCAAGTTTAAAAGATAGGCTTGCTGGGTATGGCAATCTTTATTTTTTGGTAGTTATTTCCTTCATGGCTTGAAATATTCATTCCAAGTTTTGCTGGCTGTAAGGATTACTAGTAAGAGATCTGATGTTACCGGACGTGTATGCCTTTAGGTTGACATTTCGATGTAATATGTTATGGACAGGACTGCTCCGGCCATGTCTGTTTGGCACGCTGAATGCCTGGTGCATGTGGCGGATAGCCATTTATTTCTCTGTATATATTTGGAAGTTTTTCTGTCCCTTGATTTCTGATAGAATGACTTAGTCTTTGCCAGTTTCGTATATGTAAACAGTGTGTCTTGACCGTAACCACCCGGCTCCCGACCTCCCGTTTTCAACAGGCAACCCTAATGCAACCTGCCTGTCGTGTCTTTTCCCTTTTCTCTTTTTGAAACCCATTGATCTGGGTCTGAGAACATTAGAGCCCGCTGCTTTTCATTGGTCTTGGAGATTTTTGTCTTTCCTAAATGCTAAGTTTTGAGTGCACAGTAGACAAGTTGCTATTTGCCAGATCTGTCTTTGCCTGAGTAGTTCTGTGAGGGCTTCCCACTTTGCTTGTGACATTTTGCTTGGCAGTCTGAGGAGCTGGGCAGGTCCTCACGCTTCCAAATTGACTGGGAGAGTAAGAAGCAGCCTCTACTCTTATTCACATTGCAAAATCGCACGCCCATACACAAACACACACACACACACGAACAACAGGGTTTCTCTGCGTAGCTGTGGCTATCCTGGAACTTACTCCGTAGACCAGGCTGGCTTTGAACTCAAAAGATTCACATGCCCCTGCCTCCCAGACACTGGGATTAAGAGCACTGGGTTAAAGGTACGTGAAACTATGCCTGGCTGCCTTTTTTGTACTTTCAAGTTCCTCCAAAACGTTGAGCCACTGGTCTATATTCATTTGACTGTCTGCCTTTCCTGTTCTCCACGTCTGCCTCCTGTGGCCTTTTTTCACCTTGTCACCTGGGGCTATGGCAGATTGAGTTCAGACTTCCAGTCTTACGATGGTCTCCGGTAGGCCCTTTCTCAGGATGGAAGCTACCCCTGCCTGCCCTTTGAGTCCGACAAAGGAAGAGTGGTCTGGAGGCTCGTGAGGGCTGGGACCCCCAGGCGTGTTCACTGAGGCTTTGGCTTGCCCTGTGAAGAAGTCTCTGACTTCCTCCTACCCTCATGTGGCTCCTCAAAACTTCACATCTATGTTCCACTCGGACTCCCATGAGTCCCTGCTTTCTTTCTGCTCGTCTAGGTATCCTGTCTGTCCTGTAGATGTCTGTGCCCTTGCTCCTCTCTTTAGAATTTTTTTTTCCTCAGTTCTGACTCTTATTATGCAGGCACATTCGCTTATGGGCAAGCCCTCGTATTCTTTTTTGAATAGTAAGCACTCCATTATTTCCTGGCTCCCACCACAAAGCTGATAACAGCATTACATCACATTAGTTGCCACTGAGGCCCTCACTCACTCAAATAGTCTTATTGTTTTTTTTATATATTAACTCTTCACAGTGTTCCAGTACACTTGGTGTATAGTTATACGTTGACCTTTAGTATTGTCTTAATTGACCATAAGTATGGTTTTAGCTTATAAAACGCTTTGGATAAATGTATATATGTGATTTTTGAGAATCTTATACATGCATGTGATGTATTCTGAGCATATCTACCCACTCCCTTCCCAACTTCCCAGATCCCTCTAACATGTTTCTCCCAAATTCATGTCTTCATTTTTTTTTCTTTCTTTTTTTTTTTTTTTAACCCATTGAGTTTAGTTGGTGCTGCCCACCTGTGTGGGTTTGTCCACAGCAGCACGGGCAGGTAAATAAGCTAGGAACAGCCTGGGTTGCTTTTTAGGGAACAGTTGTAGTACTCTAGCTGGTATTTCAAAGAGCTGGGTGTGCCCTCACAGTGGAGGCTTTACTCGGGAACTCCAGTCGTTCAGAGAGTTCACCTAGTCACATCCCACAGTGCGGGACGGAGGATGGGTTACCTGACTCTGTTCTTGACATTTACTTACTTAATTGCTTTAAATTTTGCTGTTTTGCTCAGTTTTGAGAGGTGGATGAAACAGTATGTGACTTTGCATGTTAAGGTGCTCGTTGTCAAGTCAAGAGTTAGCTTCTAAGACACTTCACATGGCTTTTCCAGGTAGACTCTGTGTGGCGGTTTGAATATGCTTGGCCCAGGGAGTGACACTATTAGGAGGTGTGGCCTTGTTGGAGTAGGCGTGTCACTGTGGGCATGGGCTTTAAGACCCTTGTCCTAGCTGCCTGGAAGCCAGTCTTCTCCAGTTTGCCTTCAGAACAAGATGTACAACTCTCAGCTCCTTCTGCACCATGCCTGCCTGAATCCTGCTATGCTCCTGCCCTGATGATAATGGACTGAACCTCTGAACCTGTAAGCCTGCCTGAATTGAATGTTGTCCTTGTAAGCGTTGCTTTGGTCATGGTGTCCTGTTCACAGCAGTAAAACCCTAACTAAGACCATTCTTGAACCCAACCTCTTGTCCTTCACAAGAACAGTATGCGCTCTTAACCACTGAGCCATCTCTCCAGCCCCTTCACTAGTTCTTGTTTGTTGTGGTTTGTTGTGGGGTTTTGTTTGCTTGAGACTGGATCTCTGTGTAGACGAGACTGGTATCAAACTCCTCACGGACGTCTACCTGTCTTTGCCTCCTGAGTGCTGGGTGTATACCACCATCACCCAGCTTAGCCCTGGAGTGTGGAATTGTAGGTTGGCAGTTAACACACACTCTGTAGTGATCTTGTTCCTCCACCATTATCCACCTGCTTCTTCCAAGACAGCTGTTGCTCATTTTAAACTAAGCTATAGGTCCAGATGTGGTGGCCCACATCTTTAATCCCACTGCTGGAGAGGCAGAGGCAAGCAGATCTCTGTGAGGTCCTCATGGTCTATATATGGAACCAGAACCACGCAGAGAAACCCTGTCTCTAAAAACAAAGAAAGAAATACAGGCTTGCCTAAATTCCCTGGCCACCCCTAAGACACTTAGGTTTAAGGCTAGTCGTTTTAATTTCATACACTCCATGTATGTGAGGATTTCTTTTTTTTAATTGTCAAGTTTGGGATTTCGATGGAGTCTGGAAATTTCTTATCTCGAAACTTGTCTTTGCCTGTTATTCTTTAGAGTTTCCCATGAGGCAGATGCTAGGTCCTCATTACGCTCTGCGGGGTATTTATAGCCTCGCTTTTATTAAGTTTTTTATATGCGTGGCTTGTGTGGTGCATGCAGACCGCAGAGGACAGCCTGTCAGGGCCCCTTACCCAGTCAGCCACCGTCAGATGACCTCTTGACCTCCCGATTCGCTCATTTCACAGCTACAGTTAAGCCTGCACACTGACGTCCTAATTTTGTAATGTTAGGGAGGCCTAGGATATTGTCTGGTTCTCTGTTGAGATACACTTTACTGTTTTAGGTACCACCTTCCCCCCCCCCCCCCACCTCTTTGGGTCAGATCAATCTGGAGTCTGAAGTGGCTATGGATCAGATTCTATTGCTAGTTGCCCTCCCTGCCCCGTGTCCTTGCGGAGCACTGTGAGCTGTGGTCTTTCTTGTCTGTGCCCAAATGCTTGCCTATATGCTGAACATTATACTTATTTAAAAACCTATTTAACCATCTTGCAGCCTAAGATAGCATCATCTTTTAAAGAAAGAGTTGTGTGTTTGAATGTTTTACCTGCATACATGAATGCGTATCACATGTGTGTGTGCCTGGTACCAGAGGAGGTTAACAGAGAGTGGCAGATCCCCTGGAACTGGAGTTACGGGTGGGTGGGAACCACCGAGTCAGTGCTGGGTGTCAAGCTTGAGTCTTCTGCAAGAGCTATCAGAGCACTAACCACTGAACCATCTGTCTGCCCAAGAGCATCTTGACCTTTAAGGTTTTTATTCACTTCTGCTAAGTGTTCAGGTGTGACAGCTCTAGAACACATCAAGGCACCTTTGAGTTTATTTGGCCTAATCAGATGGCTCACAGGCTGTAAGATCTCTATCGTAGCAAACCTAGTCTCTGTGCTCTTTGGTTTTGTCTTGATTGGTCCCCTGTGACCCTGGGATCCGACCTAGTTTCAGAGTTTTCTTCCTGCGTCTTATCCTGAGGAAAAGAAACAGGTTTCACTGCAAGTGGCTTAAATGGTTTCTCTCCTTTAGATTTTGGCTCAATATTTCTTCACTGTCTTGTTTTAATGCTTATGTGAAATCTTTGTTTATTAATCCAACATTTTTCTCTTGAGGAAACATCTAAAGTGTAGTTTTTTATTTTTATTTTTAAACTAATAAAATTTATTTTAAATTTACAACTCAGTATTGACTTTTTTCCTTTTTTTATTATTTTCTAAATATTTTTATTTACATTCCAAATGATTTCCCCTTCCCCGTTTCCTCCCTTCCCGAAAGTCCCATAAGCCCCCTTCCCTCCCTCTGTTCCCCATTCAACCCCCTCTCACTTCTCTGTCCTGGCATTCCCATACATCGTCTTTCCAGGACCTCCTTCCATCTTCTTGGAAATCTATTGATATGTGAATTGTGTCTAGGGTATTCCGAGATTCTGGGTTAATATCCCCTTATCAGTGACTGCATACCATGTGTGTTCTTTTGTGATTTGGGTTACCTTACTAAGGATGATATTTTCCAGTTTTGACCATTTGCCTAAGAATTTCGTGAATTCATTTTTAATTGCAGAGTAGGCAAAGGACACTGTCAAAAGGACAAAGCGGCAACCAACAAACTGGGAAATGATCTTTACCAACCCTATATCCGACAGAGGGCTAATTTCCAATATATACAAAGAACTCAAGAAGTTAGACTCCAGAGAGCCAAATAACCCTATTAAAAAATGGGGTACAGAGCTAAACAAAGAGTTCTCACCTGAAGAATATCTAATGGCTGAGAAGCACCTAAAGAGATGTTCAACATCCTTAGTCATTAGGGAAATGCAAATCAAAACAACCCTGAGATTACATCTCACACCAGTCAGAATGGCTAAAATCAAAAACACAGGAGACAGCAGTTGTTGGCGAGGATGTGGAGAAAGAGAAACACTCCTCCACTGCTGGTGGAATTGCAAGCTGGTACAACCACTCTGGAAAGCAGTCTGGCAGTTCCTCAGAAAACTGGACATGACACTCCCAGAGGATCCTGTTATACCACTCCTGGGCATACACCCAGAGGCTTCCCCTGCATGCAATAAGGACACATGCTCCACTATGTTCATAGCACCCTTATTTATAATAGCCAGAAGCTGGAAAGAACCCAGATGTCCCTCAACGGAGGAATGGATTCAGAAGATGTGGTATATTGACATTTTTTTAAGTCAAAATTAATCCAGCATTTTTAAAAAGCTTTATTTTTATGTGAACTTGAGTGTAGGTGCCTTTAGAGACCAGAAGAGGGCGTCAGATCCTCTAGAGCTGAAGTTTCAGGTTCAGGGAACCTGTTAGGTCCTATGGAAGAACGGACCTACTTTCCTCTTCAGCCCGTATTAATTGAGCATTTTAGGAAATCCTTATATCATTTTTCCGTGTGGGGTTTTTGTGTTTGTGTGTGTGGGTTTTTTTTCACTTTCTTTCTCTTTGAAGCCTTCTGGTATAGAGTTTACATCTAATAAAACACGTACCCAATGATAGAGAGAGCCAGAAACATAAAGGGAAATTTAAAGAACAATGAAATTCATTTCTCCTTGTTTTGCTCTTGACAAAGGGCTGTGGGGCCCCGAGGGCTCACTCGGAAGGACGGTGTACTCCAGGGATGGCGGGACGGCGACGGCACAGTCTCGCATAAGAGCCTGGTAGGATCTTGCTTTATGTTTGTGTGTGGCAGGAAAGTCTTGTTTTCTTTACAGAAAATGGCACGTTCTCTTTGGAGTCATCTTTGTATGTTTTAGATTTCTCACTATTGTAAGTATTGTAAATAAGATCTTCTCCCTAAATGTCCACACAGTTTTGCTGCTAGGATGTGTGGCTATGATTCTCTTGTGGGCCAGTTTTTGTCGGAATTGGCTTCTGTGTTTTTTGTCTTGCTGAACTCTTGTATACTAAACAAAATTCCCTTGAAACTCGTCAGTTGTATCATCGGGAAAATCGTGGCACTGCCTGATGGTTTACAGTTTGCATGTTGCATGTTGTCTTGCGTGTACATCGAGGAGACGGCTCCATTGCTCTTTTTTTTTTTGCCTGTCATTCTAATAGGCAAACTTGTGTGTTGCCATGGTTCTTACTGGTTAAGATTGTTAAATAAATCCGTTTTGTTTTTCTCCCCAGCCCCTGCTTCCAGAAAGACAACTTTGAGACTAATTATTTAGTGAAGCAAGTGCTTCTCCACCGTTTTTAGGTTGCCATGTGCATTTTCTTTAACTTGCTGATGTTAATAAAATACAAGTAATTCCGTGTCTCTAAATTTCTCCCTACCTTAATATTATGAACTTGATTTACATCTATTTTATTGAAAAGTTTTATATATGTGTATGGATAAATTTCATCTGTACTTATGTTTTACTTGTCTGGATTTTGTGTTAAACTAAGTTGGGCTTGCCTCAAAAGATGCTGTGAGATTTGACCTTATTCACGTTTTGAAGGTCTTCACGACCGTTCAGCTTACTGACTCTCTACGGACTTGCTTCTCACCCAGGAACTGCTCCTTCTACAATCATGGCTCATTAAACTTTTTTCTACTTTCACTAGTTTTCCAAGAAACTCTGCTTTGGTATTAGCTCATCTTTTATCATTTCTGGATATATGTATATATATAATTTCTAGTAAACATAAGGGGAGTTGTTTCCCGTGGGTATCCTTTTGACTGTATTGGAGATTTAGATGCATTAGAGATGTCGTCGTTCACTTGTTACATGCTAGCTCAGCATTGACTTCATCTTTAACAGATTTCTACTTGAGGGGTGCCCTTGTTAGGGTTTCTGTTGCTGGGATGAATCGCCATGACCTAAAGCGAGTTGTGGAGGAAAGCATCCACACTGCAGTCTGTCACTGAAGGAAGCAAGGACAGGAACTGAAGCAGGGCAGGACCCTGGAGGCAGGAGCTGATGCAGAGGCCACAGAGGAGGGTGCAACTTCCTGGCCTGTTCCCCATGGCTCTCTCAGCCAGCTTTCTTGTAGAACTCAGGACCACAGCCCAGGGATGGCACCACCCACAATAGGCTGGACCCTCCCCCATCACTCACTAATTAAGAAAACGACTTACAACTGGATCTTATGGCCATTTTCTCCTCAAATGACTATAGCTTGAGTCAAGTTGACATAAAAATAGCCAGTTCAGGGGAGTTTGTAAAAATTTTCTCAGGGTTTAAGATGCAAATGTATAAGTTAGTAATATTACTCTTGAAAACAAACTCTGGGTTTTAGATTACTGAATTTTACATATATATAGATATATATAGATATGTATATGTATATATTTATTTCTGATTTCTGTCATGCATATTCAGGATTTAAGTGAAGCCATTAAAATTGTCCGTACTACGTCCTACCTGTTTTGCTTTACCCGTTAGATTCTGAAGGATTGATTAGGGCTTCAGTATTGGTGCAGTTTGCTGCATCTCTCCCTACCCTCGGCTTTGCTTCTTAAATTTCCAGACTTTGAGTGTATAGAAGTTGATAGCTGTTTAATCTACTTAGTGGATTGTTTGGTATTTCAGATACCAAAAGAAAAAGCCGTCTTTTTCTCCCTCCTGTTGGGTGTCTTCTAGGCTTGCCTTGGGTCATGAACACATAGGTCGATTCTACTCTTTGATTCCCTTTGAGACAAAGCGCGTCCCCGTTCGTACGGAGACTTAGCTGGGTTTGCTTATCCCTGCCGCACTGTTAGAAACACCGTGTCTCATCTGAGATGCATGCTTTCTGATGTTCCTGGGCTCCTTCAGTCCATTACTTACCATACAGCAGAGGAGTCCATGTCTGTCTCCCTCCCAGGGGACAGTCGGCTGTACTTGCCCCCATTTACTCTGACAGGTAGTAAATTCTCTAGTAACCTGGGGACTGATCTGAAATGGGTTCCCTTGACCTGCTCCTTTTCTAAGTCAGAGCAGCGTTTATTTTGTTAGAGTTTCATAACGGGCAAAACAGACTCTTTGTTCTTCTTAAAACGTGCGCAATGACTTCACTCTTCCTCCCGTTTAGCCTCCAGCACCTGCTCCTGGCGCGGTCGCGGCAGTGACTTCACTCCGTTCTGTTTTCATAACCCTGAGAAATGCTGTTGCTGTTTGTCCATCTGCTCGTGTGTCTTTGAGGCAGTTTCTCACTCTATTCCTGGCTGGCCTGGAACTTGCTATTAGACCAGGCTCTGCCTCTGCCTCCATGAGTGCTGGCACTAACCGTATGTGTGACCAGGCCGCGGCAAAATCCTGCATTTAAATGTAATTCTATCCAGTTCTCCAGTAGCTCTGACTCATTCTGTGTTGAGGTTTCATTTTTAGTTCCTGTTTTCCTTTTGCTTCAAAAGGTGAACACACTAAGTAGAGGACTCCTGCAGGCAGTCCTCCCTCCTCCTGCAGGTGGTCCTCCCTTGGGGTGTGTGGGGACTCCTGCAGGTGGTCCTCCCTCCTCCTGCAGGTGATCCTCCCTCGGGGGTGTGTGGGGACTCCTGCAAGCAGTCCTCCCTCCTCCTGCAGGCGGTCTTCCCTCGGGGGTGTATGGGGACTCCTGCAGGTAGTCCTCCCTCCTCCTGCAGTCCTCCCTCCTCCTGCAGGTGATCCTCCCTCGGGGGTGTATGGGGACTCCTGCAGGCAGTCCTCCCTCCTCCTGCAGGCGGTCCTCCCTCAGGGGTGTATGGGGACTCCTGCAGGCGGTCCTCCCTCCTCCTGCAGGTGGTCTTCCCTTGGGGGTGTATGGGGACTCCTACAGGTAATCCTCCCTCCTGCAGGCAGTCCTCCCTCCTCCTGCAGGCAGTCCTCCCTCGGGGTGTATGGGGACTCCTGCAGGTGGTCCTCCCTCCTCCTGCAGGTGATCCTCCCTCTTCCTGCAGGTGGTCCTCCCTCGGGGTGTGTGGGGACTCCTACGGCGGTCCTCCCTCCTCCTGCAGGTGGTCTTCCCTTGGGGGTGTATGGAAACTCCTGCAGGTGATCCTCCCTCCTCCTGCAAGTGATCCTCCCTCCTCCTGCAGGCGGTCTTCCCTCGGGGTATATGGGGACTCCTGCAGGTAGTCCTCCCTCCTGCAGGCGGTCCTCCCTCCTCCTGCAGGCGGTCCTCCCTCGGGGTGTGTGGGGACTCCTGCAGGCGGTCCTTCCTCCTCCTGCAGGCGGTCCTCCCACCTCCTACAGGCGGTCCTCCCTCCTCCTGCAGGTGGTCCTCCCTCGGGGTGTGTGGGGACTCCTACAGGCGGTCCTCCCGCCTCCTGCAGGCGGTCCTCCCTCGGGGTGTATGGGGACTCCTGCAGGCGATCCTCCCTCCTCCTGCAGGCGGTCCTCCCTCCTCCTGCAGGTGGTCCTCCCTCGGGGTGTGTGGGGACTCCTACAGGCGGTCCTCCCTCCTCCTGCAGGCGGTCCTCTCTCGGGGTGTATGGGGACTCCTGCAGGCGGTCCTCCCTCGGGGTGTGTGGGGACTCCTGCAGGCGGTCCTCCCTCCTTCTGCAGGCGGTCCTCCCTCCTCCTGCAGGCAGTCCTCCCTCGGGGTGTGTGGGGACTCCTGCAGGCGATCCTCCCTCCTCCTGCAGGTGGTCCTCCCTCGGGGTGTATGGGGACTCCTGCAGGCGATCCTCCCTCCTCCTGCAGGTGGTCCTCTCTCGGGCTGTATGGGGACTCCTGCAGGTGGTCCTCCCTCGGGGTGTGTGGGGACTCCTGCAGGCGATCCTCCCTCCTCCTGCAGGTGGTCCTCCCTCGGGGTGTATGGGGACTCCTGCAGGCGATCCTCCCTCCTCCTGCAGGCGGTCCTCCCTCGGGGTGTATGGGGACTCCTGCAGGCGATCCTCCCTCCTCCTGCAGGCGGTCCTCCCTCGGGGTGTATGGGGACTCCTGCAGGCGGTCCTCCCTCCTCCTGCAGGCGGTCCTCTCTCGGGGTGTATGGGAACTCCTGCAGGCGATCCTCCCTCCTCCTGCAGGCGGTCCTCCCTCGGGGTGTGTGGGGACTCCTGCAGGCGGTCCTCCCTCCTCCTGCAGGCGGTCCTCCCTCAGGGTGTGTGGGGACTCCTACAGGCGGTCCTCCCTCCTCCTGCAGGCGGTCCTCCCTCGGGGTGTATGGGGACTCCTGCAGGCGGTCCTCCCTCCTCCTGCAGGCGGTCCTCCCTCGGGGTGTATGGGGACTCCTGCAGGCGGTCCTCCCTCCTCCTGCAGGTGGTCCTCCCTCGGGGTGTGTGGGGACCCCTAGCCCTTCTTATGTGAAGCTGGTTGGTTACGGGTAGCGTAGAGCAGAGTTAGTGGGAGCCTAGCCTTTACCGGCTGAGCCGTCCCTCCAGCCCAGCAGCAGACTTGTTAACATGAGTAGCTGTGGTCTGCTGCTGGTGAGAAGATGACAAGGTGACCGTGGTGCTGATGGTGGAGGTCTGTCTGAAGTCTGGATGGCGGTTGCTGGGAGAAAGTCTGCAAGGAGAGGTGGGTTACTAAACCAGGTGTCGTAACCTGGTTCACAGGCGTGTGTCGTTCCTGTGTTAGCCAAACAGTCCCAGTTCCGTGCTGCTGTTAGTTTCTCCCACACTGGGACTGTCCTCCGTGTCCCCGTGCTCTTCCTCCTCCAAAATTAGGCCGTTACAACAGCACTCAGAGTATTTAAAATGGCCTATGACAAGCAAAGTATCTTTTCACTGAACTCAGGCCTAATTGTAATTGTTTGTGTTTAATTATAATTGGTTTGTGTAACGCATTTGGGGGGCGCGGCGGGCATGATACTTCTGAAAGAGGCGCAGAAGCTCGTTTTGGCAAAAATGAAAAAAGCAGAGCTGGTAGGACAGCTAATCACCACACGAAGGCCAGCAGCTAGATATTAAAAAGCCAGACAAAATCCCGGAGCAAGCCAGGCACAGAAGAGGGCCTTAATGTGATTTAGATACCGTGACGGAGTTGCAGTCAGCGTCAGCCCAATCACGGGGTTGAATGCGACATCGTCCTCTACGGAGATCTATCCCAGCAAAAGACTTCTGGGCCACCATCTGTCCCCCATTCAAGGAACACGTCACACCGAGCGGCGCTACCCCAGTGGGATGCACCGAATTCGCTTAAACGAAGGCTTGTCTTCCTCTCATTACAGGAGCTGAACATCACCCAAGCTTTGTGGAAGCTTCGTTGTGGGGATTACTAAGACAACACTGGCAACGGGGGACTTCTGGTCGACCTGTAGGCAACCCCTTGGTCTTACATGTGATTTAAAATGTGTCTTTTATGAGGTCAAACATAGAAAACATTGGTTACCAAACCATTTCAGACCAGGCAGTCTGACCATCCAAACACCTTTAACTGGACTCGGGAGACTCCTACAGTCCCTAAGATGAACTCTTCAGGGCTTTTCTGCATTTGAGAACCAACGGTGTGATTTGCTGCATGCAACGTGTTCTTCTGTCAGCTGCTAAATATCTTACGGACTTTACTGCTGGAAGGAGTGGAATTATATTATCAATATTGTTTAGGAAGCACCCCAAGTCTAAAGATCCCTAGTCAGCCCTTAAAAAGCTTTTGAGTCATGCTCTATCCCGTCCGTCTGTCATGCTTTTCCCAATGAGATAGATGCCATAGAACTAGTAATAGGTGCTCATGGTGGGGGGGGGATGTGAACCATTTTATTGTATATTGTTGTATGAAACTGTGGCCCTTCATTGGAATACAATGAAACCTTATTTGGGAGCTGAGCTGCAATTAATAGAAGCAAAGGAAAATAGAAACAGCATTTTTGTAAGTGCAGCAGACGTAAAACTGTCCTAAGAGGCAAGAAACAGTATGAGAAAAACAACTTCCAGCAAGGTTTACCACCATTTACTCTAAATGAACGGCTGGTTAGGAGGCAGGGTCAACAGAGCCCGTGACTAATGAAGTCAACGGACCAGTATCCTGGAGAAAGCCTTCCTATGCTGGCCCGCTTTGGAGCTACAGGCACGGGTAGCTTGCCTCATCTACTGCGTTCACAGAGTTATCCCAGATAACCAGAGCCAAGTGATGGCAAAGCTGATGGGGTGGACGGAGGTGGCAAAGAAGGGACCTCGCGCAGTGTCACTTCCTGGTCTGGGTGGGGGGCAAAATTCACGACAGACTTGAAATTTAAGAGCAGGAGACTGGGTAATAGTAATCCTGAATAAAGTCTTGGCTGGATGAATCTTACCCCCAGGCCTCCGCCATGAGTGTCACCCCGTACAAATATGAAGGGCATTAGGCAGAGGAGGGTGGCCAGCTGTTCTCTATCTCCCCTGAGTTCCAAACAAAAAGGACTGCATGCGTGCTTAGTATCAGGGATTTGGGCCAAGAATGAGAATTATTAGAGACCAAAGTTTCTGTCAAAGTCTTTCCCCCTCAGAGTCCTACTTTGACGTGGGGAGCCCTGTGGGAGGGATGCTGAGTTAACACAGGAGTTGGGGGATCTGTAGCACAGACGTTCAGTACACACACCCCAGTAAGAGTGAAGGGAGGGGGAGCACAGGATTAGCCTCACGGCTTGCATTTAGCTCATTAGCTTCCCAGGAAACTGCTTTTGGAGCCTTCAGCTTTGGCTTTCTTGGTTGACACAGTTCTGAATTAAATCTAGTTCTCGTTGGCATCTCCTATGTGTGCAGTTTTGAACAGCTGCCTCCCGCCTGGTATTTCTAAACAAACATTTGATGTCAACAGAATCTGGTTCTGAGAGTTATTGCCATTTCCCCTTCTGATTCCTCCTGTGCTCCACTCCCTCTCAAACTCATGACCTCTTGATTTCGATAATCGTTACATAGACCCTCAATATAAATATGCAAATACAACCTGCTGGTCCCACTTAGTGTTGCTCATTTAAATATATATATTTAGGGATGACCACGTGGTATTGGGTAACTAGTAGGGGGATCATCCCTGAGGAAAACTGATTCTCCCTCAGCTGTCATCGGCTGCCCTACAGCCCTTCCTTTAGATGCCAGGCTGTGTGAGATTTCCTCCGTCCACACTGGGTCAACTGGCGGTGGCTTGTTTAGGACAGCCGGGTAATTAGATTTCACGGGTGTGGCTCGCCAGTCTTATAAGACACTGTCTTGGGGAAGAAGTCGTCATCCTCTGGTTCTGTCTACCTCTATTTCCACAATGTTCCCTGAGCCTTAGGTGTACGGATTGTGTTGTAGATGTATCTGCTGGGGGGTGAGGGTGGGGGATGGGCACCTCATGGTTCTGCATTCTGACCAGTCCTGGCTTTCTGTCATGGTCTCCACCCACTGCATAAAGCTTTTTAGTGAAGGATGAGAGCTGTGCTTACTGGTCTACAAGTCTCTCTCTCTCTCTCTTTCTCTCTCTCTCTATCTCTCTCTCTTCTCTGTCTCTTGTCTGTCTCCGTCTCCGTCCCCCTCCCCCTCTCCCTCTCTCTCAACTAGATTCCTCCCCTCTCCCACCCTACCCTGCCCTGAACAGTATACTTTTCCCAGCATGCCCACTGACTCAATAAGAATCACAGTCTTCCGGCCGAGACCGGTGAGACTTAGAGCTGGTGCCAGGGGTGTGGCTTTGAGGCCTGGGTGTGGGGGGAATGTTGGATCAGAGAGCTAAAATGCCTAAGGGGAGGCGGCTGCTGTAGGTCCAGGGGGGATATTTGTGTTAAATTGGAAGTTTTGGGTGTCAAGCCAACAATCTATGACCCGCTTCTACCTTAAGAGTCCCTAATTAGAGACTAGCAATATCAGGAAACCGGCCCTGTGACACGGTATGCTAGTAAATATTTAATGTGTGGTTTCTCTCCCATTTGGTGCTCTGATGTGGCTACAGGTACCCTGTATGTAGCATTTGCCGACGTCAGTCGTGTAAATTCCCCCACTGTGTCTGACTACAAGACAGGAAAAGGAAACCAGGGACTTGGGAAGTTGGGAAGTTGGGGTAGGTCGCCTCTCGTTGCTACAGTTCACTGGTGTCCTTTGTCACATACGTATAGAAGCATCGACCTGAGCAGTGTCAAGGCAGCAGCAGCTGCTATTGTCCATTCCGAGTGGAACGTCTCCTTCGTGCCTTACAACAAAACTGCAAACGCAAGCCGGAAGCATGGCTCCTCTGAGAGATCGGCTCTTGAAACCCTAACGGCTCTATTGAGGGGATGACCCTTCATATTGCTGTTTGTGGTAAAGTCACCCAAGCCCTTCCGGTGAAACCACGGCCTTACACACCAAAAGATCAGTAAGGAGCAGTAAGGAGCAGTAAGTATCAGTCACCAAAGCAGGGGAATTGCTTGGATCCCCAATATGAGGCCAATGTAAACTACATAGGGAGCCGCCCCCCCCCCCCCCCACATTTCAAAGACAAAAAAGCTTGGAAGCATGTTTTATTTGGATTTTAAAATACTGGTGTTTAAAAGAGACGTAACACACTGATCTACAATGGCCCGAATAAAAGCCAACCTGGAGACCCATTAGCCTCAGCAGGTCTGGGACGCTTGTCTGTGTTTAGCGTAGTAGAACTGGTTGTTGGTTTACAACACACTCTGTGTCTTCATTTTTAAGCCTGCACATAGCTTTGGTACTGCAGAACTGTATCTCCCAACTTCCTGCGTGCTACAAATCAGTCACCTAAGAACTGAAATTTCCAGTTGCTTTTCCATGGTCTTACTCCCCGAAAGGAGAGGGTTTATTCCATCTCACAGCTTGTCTGTCGTCCCCAGGAACTCGGGGCAGCGATTGATGCAGAGGTCTGGTGCTGATGGCTTGGTCAGCCATTGTTCTTGTGCCATCCAGGACCCTGGGCCTGGGGTGGGACTAATGACCCACTGTGGGATGGATCCACCCACATTCTCAGTGAAGAGAATATATCACAGGCTCCCCCACAAGCTAAACGGGCCGGAGAGTTGTCTCAATTGGGATTCTCTCTTCCGAAGTGATTCTATCCTGTGTTCAAGCTGACATAAAACTAGCCAGCACATCCATTTACTTTTGAACTCCTGCTTTCTGTAGTTGAATGACGAAGTCATTCGGTGTCTGCAAAAACCTCCCCCAACTTTAGAGGAGAAAGCGGTGGATTTTGAGGACGTGATCACCAACCTATCTACACTGATACATTAAGTTACTGATAATGTTGATAGTATCGAATTCCACTTTTGTGCACTGGTTTTTTGAGAACAGTCCTTGGATGACATTTTCAGGTCAGGAGACAGACTTGGGAGGCTAAGAGAACAAAGGTCCCAGCCCAGTGTCCACTCATCCTGGATTTTCATCTGTACTCTCTGACTCCTAAAGATATGTCTTCCTACTGCTGCCCGGTACTGAATAACCACAGCCTTGCCCAGATTCAGACTCTGCCGTTGCTCAAATGTCCTTATGTGATACATAAATGACCAGTGCTTCCCATTGGGGAGGTGCATTTGACTTGGGCAGGGCAGGAGTTAGACACTCACATTAGACCACATGAAATTCTGTCTTTTCTACTGACAATTTATGTGCAAATAAAATCACCATCGTGGTCCACATGCAATTTTGATGTTTGGTTTGGGTGATTTTGTTCATTCTTTGGCCCTCCTTGGTGTTGTATTGACGATCTTGGCGGTTCTGAGTGCTTGTCCTCTCTTGATCCATAGCGGATATTGGTTATGAAGAGTTCTGTCAAGTCAAGCTGTGGGCTAGAGAGAAGGCTTAGCAGTTAAGAGGGCTTACTGCTTTCGTAGAATACTCAAGACCAGTTCTTAGCACCCATAAATACACACACACACACACAGGTTCACATATACCTGTAACTCCATTTCTAGTGGGCCCGGTGCCCCTTTCCTGGTCTCTAAGGGCATGTGGTGCCCATAAAGTCATGTAGGCAAACACACATAAATAAATACACGTATTTTTAAAGCCACACAAAGGCATTGCTTCCGCGAAGGTGCTCCAGAACAAGCAGTCCCCTCAATTTTAGAATGTGTGGTCAGGTGGGCCACCGCCAGAGTAATTGTATATAAGTATATAGTTTCCAAACATGATACAGTCAAATCTGGAGCTGCAGTTCTGTTTCTAATATCCAACTTTTACAAATGGTGCCATGGTTGGGTGTGGAGCCACCAGATGGCAGTATGTGTGGACGAATAGAGCATATACCCTCTGCATGGTGGGTGCTCCTTAGTTCACAAAAGATGTTTTCCTTTTTTCTTTTCTTTTCTTTCTTTCTTTCTTTTTCTTTTTGGCATATTCTCTCTCTCTCTCTCTCTCTCTCTCTCTCTGTGTGTCTGTGTCTGTGTCTGTCTCTGTCTCTGTCTCTGTCTGTAGAAGCCCACAGTTGATGTCAGAGGCTGCCTTCTGTCTCTTTCCACGTTATTGAGGCAGTGTCTCCCATTGAACCTGAAGCTTGCCTCCGGATGCTGTCTGTTCCTCCCGAGTACTGGATTACAGGTAGCCACCCTTCTTTTTATATGGGGTCTTGGGGTCCATGTCCTTCCCACTTGCACACAAGCACTGCAGTTATCTCCCAAGCCCACAGAGGATGCTTTTGAAAATAGCCTGAGAGTGAATGGTGGATAAAGTCACTGTAGAGTTGGCAAGTGTGACCGGGAACATGGCTGGATCTTCTAGAAACTATGATACTCTAAGCGATGAAGTAATCATTAAGTTGCCATGGGGAAATTGGAATGGAAAATATTAAACTGGTAAATCCAGTACTCATTCATTCATTTCCTTGTTTTGATGAAATCCCTGACTAAAAAGCAACTTCTAATAGAGGAAGGGTTTATTCTGTCTCATGGTTTGAGGATGCATTTCATGGTGGGTGCAGTGTGGCTCAGGACTCCAGGGAGGCTGGAGTGGGGTCCTGAGTTTCTGGACTGCGGCTGGTGTTGGTTGTCCACGTCAGAGCTCACAGCCCACCAGGTCCCAGCTTTACAGAATGTGTCTGTCCTTTCCTCGTTCTCTCATGTCAGCTAGGTCATGTGACCATAACATATTAAAAAGCCATAGAAAAATAATAAAAAGTACCTTTTGGTTATAAACACTGAAAGAAAGTAGGCTTAGTGTTTGAAAAGAATACCGAATAAAATGACACCATTTCTGGGCCCGGGAGAGATGTCGGTGGGCAGGAGTGCTTGCGAGCGGGAGGACCTGAGTTCAAGTCTCGAGAACACAAGGAAGAAGCTGCACGTTTGCACTCAGGCTGCCAGCCCAGGTCCATGTTTAGGGAAGAGATCTCGAGACCTAGAGGTTCAGTCCTACCTCCAGAGTCATAATTAATCAAAGAGTCGAGGTTCAAATGTGGGTTCTGTTGAAGTTTATTCCACAGGAAAAGACAATCTGTGCCCCGGCATCGTGCATGCCTGGATTGATGCCTGGTGTGCTGCTTATAATCTTACTTCAGTTCTTACCACTTAACCAGTTCAATCCCTCTGACCTTCAGTTGCATTACAGTCTCAAAAATCCTTCCTTTGGAACACTTCTGTGAATGCAAAATAAAACGCAAGGGGCATCATAAGGAAGGGCTCAAGAGTTGGCAAATTGTGCTTTATAAAAACACTAAGATGTCTGCCTCTGTAGACTCAACATTAAGACTGCACTGAGAAATAACATGGGGGGGTGGGAGACTTTAAAAGAGTGCTGCTGGCAAGCTGCCCCCCCCCGCAGAAGAGGGGTTCCATCCATACTGTCACAAACATCAATTCATGATGAACCCCACACTCAGGGCATAAGAATAGGCATATTTCTGACTCAAACCCCATTGCAGGAAACAGCCCCAAGTAGACTATGTAAAACATAAAAGCCCCTGCCCAGAAAAAAGATATCAACAGAATAAACAGGCTGCCTGCCAAGTGGGAGAGAATCTTCACCAGGCAGACCTCAGATGGGCCAGTATCTACCATATATAAAGAACTGCAGACATTAAACATCAAGACAACAAAGCTTCCGGTCTACAAATGGGCCAAAGATCTGGACAGCTTTCAGAAGAAGGAATGGCAAATGGCCACATGTGCTTTAAAAAGTCTTCCAACAGCTTTACTCATCGGAGAAATGCAAATAACGACTTTGAGATTCCATCTAGCCTCAGTAAGGGTGGCCACTAAGGAGACAAGTGCTGGTAAGAATGTGGGGAAAATATATAATATCCCTGTACTTTGCAAGATAATGTTAAAATAGATAGATAGATAGATAGATAGATAGATAGATAGATAGATAGATAGGCAGACACACAGATAGATCTTCTAAGCCAAGTTTGATAACAGGCTCCTGTAATCCCAGCACAATGAAGGCAGAGTCAGCGGGAGGACTGGGAATTTGAAGCCAGCATAGATGATATAGTGATACCTTGTTGTGAAGGAGGAGAAGGATAGAGAGGAAAAGGAGGAGGAGGAAGAGGAGGAGGAGGAATAAAAGAAAACGGGCAGGTAGGGAGGAAGAAAATCAGACAGTCTTAAATGACTTGAATCCAGAATAATAAAGAATTCTTACAACTAACTGAAAAATTAAGTGTTTAATTAAAATGTGCAAAAACGTGAATAGCTACTTTACCAGAGAAGATTTTGAAGGCCAATTGGCATGTGAAAAAGTAACAGTATCAGTCATCAGGGAAATGCAAATTAAAACTACCATCTTGTTCCAATTATCTAGTGTTGTGTGACAAGCCAGCCTCAAAAGTGGTAGCTTAAAATGACAATATGTTTTCTACACGTGTCTCTGCCAGCTGAGACAGTCTAAGGGACAGCTCACCTCTGCTTCCCTTGGCACCTGCTCAGCCCTCTTGGATTCGGGGCTGGGACTGTCTGCAGTCCCATTCGCTCTGTCTGGCAGTTGGTGGTATCTGTTAGCTGGGATGATAGCTAAAACTGTTCGAACATTTTCACATCACCCTTCCAGAAACCCAAGACTCCTGTCAACACTGCTAGGTTCCAAGAGCCAAGCACCCCAAGGGTCAGGACCAGTTAGAAACTGCTCCATTCCTGCTCTATAGAACACCAGCGGCATTCTGGGTCTGTCTTCTTCTGCATTAGAAGTCAGTCACTGAGGCTGGTCTGCAAACAAACGGAGGGGCGCATATCAAAGCCCCGAAAGCAACTACATCTGCTACAAGTTATTTGCACTCCCAAATACACTCATTACCCCCCACACCTTCCCTAAGATCCTACAGATTTCAGCATCAGGATCAGGGTGATCCTGTCTGAGCCGGGCGTAGACGGTACCCTCCAAACCGAAACAAGTCATCTGAAGACCTATGAACTAAACTGATTCTCCTCACCTCCATAGAGCTGTGGGACGGGACGACACTCGAGAACACGTGTTCAGAAAGAGAAAACAGGAGAACTCAAAAGCCATTGTCTCATCCTCTCTGAAATCCAGTACAAACACGCTACCACGTCCTAAATCAGAGCTTAATGTTATTATGTGGGAATTATTATAGTTCCTGGCTTCTCCTGGGCTCTTTGTCTTTTTTTTTCTTGAATTCAGGATTCACTCTCCTTGCACATAAGAGAAGGTGATTATAATGGTTAATATTATCAGCCTGACAGGCTCTGGATCACCTAGAAGACAGGCGTCTATAGACACCCGTGAGGGATTATCCACATTAGACTAATTAAGGTGGGAAAACCCACTTTACCTGCCAGAGTAGTAAAAACAAGAAAGTGAGCTAAACAAAACCAACATCCACTCTGCGTCCTGACTGTATCCGAGCATGTCGCCGCGTGACCTGCATCACACTCCCGACTGTGGAGCCACGTGACCTTCTGCTTCCTGCCCCTGACTCTGGAGTCATGTGACCCGATGCTTTGGGCTCCTCACCATGGCTTCTGTGCCACGAAGGACTGTAACCCTTGAACTGTGAGCCAAAACAGATCCCTTCTCCGTTGCCAGGATGCTTTATTACAGCAACAGGAAGAGTAATTGCGGAGTGTTTCTGGGTCAACTTCCTGGCCTAAGAAGGACCTGAAAGTTTTACTTCATTAAATGGAACCTGAGTTACAGAAGCCGCGGGTTGTCATGTTGGTAACTGAACCCTGGTTCTCTGGGAAAGCAGCCAGTGCTCTTAACTGCCGAGCCATCTCTGCAGCCCACTAAGGGAGAATTTGTAACTGCCTTACAACTTGGAAATTGTGCCTAAACATAAAGTAAACAAAGACACAAACACAAACTACAACTCCTTCAGCAAAGACAAGGGGGGCTTTTGTTCTGGATATTTAATCTCATCACTGACCACTAAACTAAGAAAGTGCTACAGTTATTTCCAACATCAAAGATGCAGCTTCATGGCTTAGTTCAGATTGCCACCATACTCACCAGACTCTAAGAAAGAGAGAACTAGATTATCTAACTTACATTTCCCAACTTGTCCAGTCTCTGGCAACAAATTTCCAAAGCATGCAAAGAAACAAGAGATGACTCGTGCTTAGGAAAAATTAACAACAGAAAATGTCCCAAGAAGTCCAGACAATGGACTCTCTGGGCAGAAACTTCGTATCAGTTACTGTAACTATGTTCACAGGTAACCATTTCTGAAGGATGTTTTAAAGGTGTGAGAATGTCTTAGAGATGGTGCATCACTAGAGGGGATAAATTAAAAGTAAATGCAGAGATACTATACTTGAAAGGTGCAGTAACCAAAACAAAAATTTCACTGAATTGAGGTCGCAGGAAAAAGAATCAGTGGAAAGATCAGTTGAGGAAACTGAAGAAGAAAATTGTATCTAAAAACGAAGAAAACGAAAAGAGCTTCGGAGGTCTGAGAGGCACCTCTGAGCACGCAGCTGATCTGAGGGGCACCGCTGATCTGAGGGGTACCACTGAGCATGCCACTAAAGCTTCATGGGAATTCTGAAGGTCCGTGAAAAGAGAGAAAGGGCAGAAGTAATATAAGAAAATCTAATACCAAAAGTTTAACCTCTGCATCTAAAAATTCAAAAAAAAAAAAATTCCAGTCGAAAGTCAGAAACATAGGAACACTCTCACCAGGGTTCACACGGCAAAAGCCAAACAGTCCTATATTAGCAGGATGAAGGTAACTTGTTGCACACATTAGTGTTTGGGATCAAGTGTGATGTGTTACACACGGGGATTCCCCTAAAACACTAACATCGAATTTTCCCCTAGAAACGGCAGAGGTCAGAGGCAGTGGTAATACTGCCTAAGTTCTAAACCCAAGATTTCTGTAGCTGGCAAAGCAAATGGGTTAGGTTCCCAGCTTATATCAGACGGCTCACAACTGCCTAGAATGACAGCTCCAAGGGACCCAACTTCCTCTTCTGGTCTCCTTGGGACGGGGTTCACACACATTCCTACAGGCCCTCACACACACACAATGAATAATAGGGAGAGGTGGCTTAGTGGGGCTCCTTCAGAGGACATGGTTCAGTTCTCAGCACCCGCGTGGTGCCTTGCAGCCACCTGAAACTCTAGTGCCAAAAGATGTCGCCCTTTCTGGCTTCTATTGGCTCCTACACACATGTGATGTACACATACTAACACAGACTTACACACATACAAATAAGTAATAAAAGGAGAAACCAAGACAATCTTGGACAAACAAAACAGATCATATTGCTTTCCGACCCCACAGGAAGTGCTAAAGGGAACGTTTTAACAAAATGGATAAGAAGATGGGTTCCAACTATAATACTGTGCACAGCACACTCACCAATAGTTGGACAGAAAAGACTATATAAACAATAACTAAAATATATCTGGGGCGTGCAGCTGACTATGATTCGCCTTGTGCTCTAGCAGGAGGGTGATTTTGCCAGCTGCAGATAGTTTCTGCATTTGTGTGATGTTTGGAATTCTTTGGACTTTTCAGAGAGTATATAAGTGATAGGGCCCCTGAGAGGTGGGAGTTTGTTGTTTGTTATTGGTTGTGGTTTGTTAAGTAGTCAAGCACAAAGAAGAAGGAGGATGAAGGAGGAGGAGGAAGGGAGGGGGGAGGGAAGGGAGGAGGAGGGGAGGGAAAGGGGAGGAGGGAGGGGGAGGAGGAGGGAAGGGGAGGAGGGGGAGGAGGGGGAAGAGGAAGAAGAAGAAGCAGAAGAAGAAGAAGAAGAAGAAGAAGAAGAAGAAGAAGAAGAAGAAGAAGAAGAAGAAGAAGAAGAAGAGAAGAAATTACATATCTTGATGATAAAGATCAAACTTGCCTCAAGGAACTCAGCAGGAAGTAGTCTATAATATTGCCCCCTTTCTGACCCCTGACTTTATTCAGGGATCTCTTTTCTTACTCCTCAATTCTTATTTTCTTTCCTATCTAGTGTTACAGGCTTGAAACGGTGGAAGGAAAGTGGTAGAGAAGGGTAGAAGAAAGAAGAAATCAGCCAAGTAGCAAAAACCAGTTACGGGGAGTGTACACTAACGTCAGACATGTTAAACTTGAAGACAGAAACTTGTTATTAGAGGTAAAGCAGGAAAAAAGATCAAACCGCCAAGAACAACCAACAGTTATGAATATGAACAGCATATGGTATATGTAACAGGATCTCAGATTTCAAGAAGAAACTGAATAGAATTGAATGGAGAGATAATTCAAAGTAGTACTTGTAAACTTTTAATACCTCACATTTAAAATAAAACACCAAGACAGAACATCAGTGAGGAGAAAGGAGATTTGAGCATTACTGATCAGATCTGACAGGTCTACAGAATGCTTCATTAAAGACAAACATGGTGGCACACGCCTTCCATCCCAGGACTCAGGAGGCAGAGACAAGTGTGTTAGAAGCCAGCCTGGTCTACATAGTGAGTTCTAGACCAGCCAGAGTTACACACTGAGAACTGCTCTCAAAAACCAAAACGCTACTTTGCTCAAAGGTGCTTTGCTCAACAATAGGATACACTTTTTTAAGTGCACGTATAATATCCCCCAGCATAGTCAGCCCATACGTTAGGTCAGAAAACAGGCCTCAGCAAATAGGCACATTAAAGTCATACAAAGCATATTCTCCTGCAATAAAATTAGAAGTCAGTAACAATAGAAAATTAGGGAATTTCACAAATATGTGAAAGTCAACACAGCTCTAGTAACTCATAGAAACTCAGTCAACATGCCTAACAATTAAATCAACAACTGGTCTAAAGAGAGTAAAGAAGGCTCAGTTACTACCATCAGAGACGAGAGAAAGATCCTTGGTACTGATCCTGCACAAAGGCTTAAGGAAAAGGTCTGGTAGTAACTGTCAGGAGACTGACAGACTATGGCTTTGCACAATAGTTGCTTCTGTGAGAATGTCTGCCTGGAGATTGCCTGTCAGTCCTTCAGGGATGTCATCCAAGATACCCATCCTTGCTGGCTGGGTCACTGCTCCAAACGGCTTCTGCCACCCCCTTCATTTTACCTTAAAAACTCTCCTCTCCTGTTGCCTACCTGAAAACATAAATGTACCATGACAGTCACAATCCAGTTTCTCGTCGCACTTCTGAATAAATCAAGCATATTTGTTTATGTTAACAATTCATAAGCAAAACAAGTTTCAACAAGAGAAGTCCTGGGCCGGATGGTAAATTCTTCCAAACATTTGAAGAATAATGAGGGTGATCCTTAATTTTAGTAAGGAGACAGAAGAGGAGAAGGAGGAGGAGAAACACTTTATAACTCTTCCAAAAAACAATATAAAAATTACTCTTGAATACCTCTTGAATATGCATGAAAAGCCTAGCTAAATATTGCAAAATTGAGCAATATATAAGGAGAAGTATATGCTACAGCAGAAAGTGGATTAAAAGTATTAAAAATCAAATCAATGTGCAATGGTCCAGTGGGTAAAGCCCTTGGCTGCCAAGCCTGACCACCTGAGTTTGATCCCTGGGACCAAATGGTAGAAGGAGAGAACCAAGTCCCCAACCATTCCCCTGTAGGCAAGACCTATTTGTGCAGTGAGGTAATGCACACAGGTATGCTCAGGTTTAACTTTTAAAATTAAAAAATTTTAAAAATACAATTAAAGAGTATTGGCAAAGATGTGGGAAAGCCGGAAAGCTCATATACTGCTGGTAGGAGTGAAACAAAAAGCTTCCTCTGCAGGAAAGTCTCTGTTAGTTCCTTGAAAAGAAAGAACCGAAAACATAAACCCACAAAGTTTTGTAGATGAATTGTACCATTAGTACTTCTTATACTAGTCCCAAACTTGGAGCAACCTAATAGACATCCACCTGTACAGCAAAATAATATCCACAAGCATCCTGGGTGTGTAAAAGATGACAGAGTTGAAAGCTTAAAGTGAGTGCATTTAGCCAGCAGGCATTGGAAGGCAGGGAACTGGGTGGATGGATATGTTAGAGAATGTCCTGGGCAGGTATCTCAAAACCACACATGCCAGGATGGCTAAAACAAACAAGATACTGACCAGCTGAACACCCATGGATGAGGGGAATGTGAAACAACACAGCCACTTGCTAAAACATTTTGCCGGCCTATTTTAAACCTCTAACCATGATTCATGACATTCCATGACAGTCATGCTCCTATGAGCTTGATATGAAAAGAAACAAAACATATCTGCACAAGTATTTGTGCACACATATGCACAGATGGTTTGCTCATGGAAATTCAAAGCTGTTAATCACCCAGATGTCCACAAACAGCAAGAAATAAACAAAATTTAGCTTATACAAACAATGGAATAGAATTTGGAAAAAGTAGACTACTGATATATGCAAAAATGGAAATTTCAAACAAGTAGAGGAACACACACTGAACACACTCTCACACACATACACTCATACAGATATACTCACACAGCACACATTCACACACATATGCACACTCACATATACACATGCACATACACACTCACATGCACACTCACACTCTTACACACACACTCACACACACAAATACACTCACACAACACATATTCACACACATGCATACTCACACACACTTACATGCATATACACACTCATACTCTTACACACACATATTCACACAACACATTCACACACACTCACACACATACACACTTACATGCACATACACACTCACACTCTTACAAACACTCACACATACACACACACATACACTCACAGAGACACACAGTCACACACATGCACACTCACACACATGAATATACACACTCATACTCTTACACTCACACTCACACAACACACTCACACACATACACACTTACATGCACATACACATATTCTTACACACATTCACACTCTTCCACACACACTCTCACACACACATACACTCACACAGATACACACTCACACAATACTTACATGCACATGCATGCCTACACTCTTTTACATACACACACACACACACACACACATACACACACACACACACACACACACACATACACACACACACACACACACACACACACCCTAAGCTATAGTTCCACTTTATTCGAGAGTACTGAATAGAGAAACCTGACGGCATAAAGCATGTGTGTGTCCGGGGTGGGGTGAGTGCATCGACTGCAGAGAATGAAGGGAAGTTTTGGGGGACAAGCATTCTGTACCTTGAGTATGAACGTGGGACACAAGCTTATCCAGAAACTCCTGCATGTGGGTAACTGGACTGCTTTGTGTATAAATTACATCTCAGTGAAGTGAAAGGCGGGCTTTCAGAGCCCAGTTCTTCCCTGCTGTCTTCACCGTTGACCTCTTGTTTGAGATCACTGTCCTGAATGACCTGGCTTCTTACAAGTTGCTGTTCTGTCTTCTTGCTTCTTTCAGTGTTTTCCCAACAGTTCAGTCAGGCTTCTGTTGAAACACAAGTTACAGGGGCTGGAGAGACGACTCGGCAGTTAAGAATCCCACTGCTCAGTCACCAGCACCTTGGGTCGCTCACACACTGCCTGTACTTATGTGGCATAATACAAGTACATACGTAAATAAAGCCAAATTAGCCTACAAAAGCAGAAGTCATATTACATCAGTTATTTGCTCAAAATATAGACTGTTGTAGCATTTGCATGTCCCATATACTTATTTTGAGACTGGGTCTTTTGTAGGTAAAGATGACTCAGAACCTCGGGTCGTTCTTCCTTGGATTTCCAGGTGCGGGCGCTGACGATGTGCAGTGTGCCAGCACACCCAGTCTATAGAAGCTAAGGACAGAGCCTGTGACTTCACAGATGGCAAGCGAGGACTTTAGCGACTGAGCTACATCCCAGCCCTCCCTGGGCGCGTTCATTCGGCACGCATACAGTGTCCATTCAAATGTTTTTAAACAAAGGTTGATTGAATCCAAGATACATAAGCCCCAATACAAAGATTGGCTGTTTGTCACTTGATTTCTAAATATTGGCACCTTTAAAAAATATCTTATTTTACTCAAGAAACTCACTTTGTATGATTTCAGTCTATTCAGACTTATTGAGACATCTTTCATGTTCTAGCACATGGTCTTCACAGTGAGTGCCTCGTGTGCCCTTGAAGGCAGTGCTGACTCAACTCTCCCTCAGGGGGTACTGTTGTCACGTGAGCGCCAACATGACTTGATTGTGCCTTTCACTTCTTCTGTATTCTAAACGACTAGGGCAAGACCTACTTGTAAGAGGATATTAAATCTCCACTTAAAATCCCAAATGTTCTATTTCTCTTTAGTTTTGGCAGTTACTGTGTAGCGTGATTTGAAACTCTAACTTTGATACACAGTTGTAAAATTTTTCTGATGAACTGACCCTTCTATTGTTGTGGAGACATAATGTTTGTCGGGAGTTTGTTTTACTCTGACATTAGTCTACTAATCCCACTAGTCACGTGCTTGCTGTTCTCGTACTCTGCCTTTCACCTTCCTTTAGTTTAAAGCAGCGATTCTCAACCTGTGGGTCACAGCCCATTTGGGGTGGAATGGCCCTTTCACGGGGGTCACCTAAGGCCATCAGCATATCAGATGTTTATGAAATGATTCATAACAGTAGCAAAATCAGAGTTTTGGATTAGCAACAAAAATAATTTTATGGTTGGGGGTCACCACAACGAGAGGAAACTGTATTAAAGGGTCTCAGCATTAGGAGGGTTCCGACTCTAAACCTATTGGTGCCTTTATATTGAAATGGTCTTGATTCTAAAGTCACACTAGTATGCTTTAGTTCCAATTGCTAGCTAATAAACTACTCCAAATCTTACAGCCTTAAAACAACTATTAATCTCTTAATATCCTTTTTGTTATTTATTTATTTACTGATTTATTTACCGATTTTATTTACTGATTTTATTCATCTATTTATTTGTTTATTTATGAGTCTCTCTACATAGCCCTGACTTTCCTGGAATTGGTCTTGAACTCGCAGAGATCCACCTGCCTCTGCCTCTCAAGAGCTGGAATCAGAGGTGTACAACCACCGTGCCCAGCCTTCTCTCTTAAGACTCCCTGGTTAAAAGTGTTGGCAGTGATGGAGTGAGCAGTTCTTGTCCTTTCTTGTGGGCCACTGGTGTGGCTTTCCATGTGTAACAGAGAGAGAAGGTCCAGTCAGATCTCTAGGCAGTTCGCTGGTGCCTTGACTCTCCTCCATGTAGCCCAGGCTTGCTTATCATATGGTGCCCTGAATCCTCAGATGATGAGTATCTTCTACGAGCCACTTTAACTCACAGGTATTCTGAGCCCATGTGTTCCATCTTCTTCCTTGTTCACAGAGACCCCGCCAGGTAGTTGATCTGTTGTAGCAGGATGTCTCCATGGTGCACTCTGGAGAGGTTGTGTCTATTGCCAGAAGATG
The DNA here is from genome assembly GCA_036184795.1 of Tokudaia tokunoshimensis. NCBI lineage: Eukaryota > Metazoa > Chordata > Mammalia > Rodentia > Muridae > Tokudaia > Tokudaia tokunoshimensis. The sequence goes on from BTHU01000014.1 coordinate 2,661,888, forward strand.
AGTAGAGATCCACTCAATAACCAAGTCGGACTTACAATATATTTCTCCTGACAGCAACTACCTTCAGGAATATATGTGAGACACAGTTCCAGACAATGCTGGGAGCAAAGCCAGGACAGTTTCTTGAAAAATGTTTCCTAAGACTTAATAAAAAGGGGATCCCATCTAAAGGACTCGCCTGAATGCATTGTGCTGTGTGTGAAATATCCAAGGAACAGATGCAATAGAAGTGATTTAAAAATGTCTTTCCTGCTGCTAGATCGTCTACACTTTGTACTGCCCCAAAGAGCCCCAGAACCTGGATTACCTACACCTGGATTACCTAGACCCGACTTCTGACTTACTGCTGTAAGCTACTCAGCAGCATCTGATAATTGTGAGCTCTCTTTCTCTCTCTCTCTCTCTTTTTTTTTAACCAAGGGCCGTATGGTTTATAAAAGTACGAATACTGTTAACTTTGTCTTCAGTCCGCCTTCATTTCTTTTTAGGCCTCCACCTTGCGTTTCTTTACATAGTGACAGACAGTGAGCACTCTTGACTGTGTTGGCGTTGGAAGACCAGGTATAGTGTTTTGGGGGTGAAGTAATCACAGGCCCTAAAGAGACCATTAGGAGACAGTGTGAAGACAGCAGAGCCCTGTGAATAAGGTCTCGCCACTCCAGGGTGATAAGCTTATCACCCTGAGGTCTGTGTCTTCTGGCTCCCCACTGAGATTTCTCTCTCCAACCCCCTCCGAGCCACAGCCTCGGAGGTGAGTCTGTTATCTCTGCTAGCTCCCTGAGAACCATCTTCGTACAGCGTCTGGATGTGATCAGGACACGAGGTGATTATGTTCTCACCACAAGTGATTGAGAATAAACGCACTGGTTCCACACCTGGGATCAATAGCTTCCCCTCCTTTCTTTTTGTAAGAGACGTTCCTTTTCACAGAGGCTGTTATAGGACATTCTGTCTGTGGGGACTCGGCATAAAAGATGGAGTTTTCTCCATTTTTCTACTGGGGAAAAATTGTTAATTTGGCTTAAAAAGAAATAACTTGGGGCTGGTAAGATGACTCAGCGGTTAAGTAACACTGACTGCTCTTCCGAAGGTCCTGAGTTCAAATCCCAGCAACCTCATGGTGGCTCACAACCATCCATAATGAGATCTTTTGGGTGTCCAAAGACAGTTACAGTGTATTTACATATAACAATAAATAAATCTTTAAAAAAAAATAACTTTTTCAAATGCACAAAGCAGTGCTTGACGGTTTTTGTTTTTACTTTTTTAATTTTTAAAGATTTATATATTTTTATTTTATGGGTATGAGTATTTTGCTCACTTGCATGACTGTGCATTATGTGTGTGCCTGCTGCCTGAGGGCGTCAGAGGAGGGTGTGGCATCCCCTGGAACTGGAGTTATGGATGGTCGAGAACCACCGTGCTGGGAATTGAACAAGGGTTCGATTCTCCTCTGCAAGAACAACAGCCTCTTAAGGGCTGAGGCATCTCTCCAGCCCCTGTTTGATGACTTTTAAAAGATGAAAGGTAGTTCTGAAAATCAAAAATCAATAAATGATGGTTTCCCAGCCCCCATACAAGACATCTAAATGCAGAGCTGCATGATTTTCAAGGCGTCCTTCTACCCCAAGCAAATTAACAGAGGCAAGTAGAAGTAATGGTTCTGTAACAATCTCATACGTCAGGAGGTTGGAGAGGCAATATATTTTGGGTTTCTCTCAACTCCTCCTTTTTCCTGTGTCAGATTTGTAACAAATGGTCGTGGCAGGTGGTGTAGCTCATTGGTAAGACTCCTACCTAGTGGAAGGTCCTGGGTTTTATGCTTAGCATTGCAAAAACAAGTAAATGTTTTAAACGCTGCCATCACTAGTTCTACTCATAAGTTTCTTTCTTTTTTTTTATTAGATATATTCTTTATTTACATTTCAAATGTTGTCCCCTTTCCTGGTTCCCCCACCTACCCATAAGTTTCTTAGTGCTGTATAATGTTTCATCTCAACCACTTAACTGCTAACCGCCAGTTTGACAATATATTTATAAACCTGATGGACTAATAGGGATCATCTAAGGAAGCTACCCAGGAAACAGGCCGCTACTTCCCTACGCTCTGTGAGATTTTGAAACACTATCGTCAGAAAATCCAGGCAACCCTGAAACTTTTCCCCCTGGGTTATCAAGAGTCTGAGACAATTGATGACATTACATCGGTCGTTCATTTGAGATTCGTGGAACCCACAAAAATCAATAGTTTTCCATTATCAGGTCCAGCTGGGTCACTGGTCTGTCAATGAGCTGTTACAATTGCTGTACAGGGGTGAGCCTGACCAGTCAATTGCTGCTGACAAGAGGAAAACATGCTGACAGGAACGGGGACAAGTCAGAACACAGATTTGCACTTCAGTCTGCCATCCGAGGAGATTCAGAGCAAAGCCATTTTCAAGACATGGGGCATAGGGCGCGCTCCTCGGGAGGTCTGGGCAGCCTGAACCCTCTGGTTTCATAGCACAAGCACCGAAGGGCCTGCCCTGGCTCTAGACAAGCCGCTTCTGCAGAGAGTTATCTGTAGTCTGCACCTGTGTTTGAAGGTGAGGGGACCAGTCAGAACTGTCCTTAAACAGACCTCATGGTATCCAAAGCAAGGCCAGGAGGGAAGGAGCCTTCTGCTGCTGACTCGGATGAAGCTAGACATAATTTCAGAATATAAACACTGAAAGGAGGCTAGAGAGATGGCCCAGTGGGTAAAGGAACTGCTTACCATGCCATCACGAGGACAGTGATCCCCAGCACCTGCTTGAAAAGCCAGGCCTGCCCCTCGCATCTGCCGTTCTAGCATAGAGAGGCAAAGACAGGAGGATCCTGGGAACTCACTGCCCGGCTTTCCTTTCTGTCTTTCTTGATAAAGATTGATTTAATTTTATTGCAGGTGTCCAAGTGTTTTGCCTGCATGTACACATGTGCAACACCCAAGGAGCCCAGAAAACGGTGGCAAATCCCCTGGAACTGGAGTTTCAGATGGTTGTGAGGTGCCACGTGGGTGCCGGGAAGTGAACATGTGCCTCTGAGCAGTCAATGCTTTTCCAGCCCCAAGCTAAGCTTGATGGATCCCTAAACAGCAGGTCCAATAGGAGACCTTTGTCTCTACAAATAGGGTACAGACTGACAAAGGAAGACACCTGAAGCCTGGCCGCCACATGCACACGCACATGTGCAAGCACGAGAACACACATGTGTATACCACGTACACATGCACAATGTTTTCATAAGGTAAAAGAAAACAAAAAAAGAGGGAGAAAATGGGCAAATTTGGCCAATATGACTAAGCATGCTGCAAAGGAGTACTGACTGAGAACAGAGGATCCTCTAGTGTGCTGAATAGGCTCTATCTTATTAGATAATATCACATCATCCATACTTGGGTCTTAATGTGAGATTAACCAAACTAAGTAGCTCTGCCTATCTTCTCGTCTACAGCCCTGGGTCTGAAGAGGTGTGTGTCGGTGGCTAGGACAGTCTTGCCTTGCCTGTTATTAGGAACTGGGAAATCGAGTGGCAAGCCTGGGACAGCTATCTCAATAGTCTTATATAATCAAATGGAGACCTACTATGTCACAAGGTTGTCATGAGATGCAAGGATCAAGTGAGAGAACTCTGGGGAGGTCAGGGTGTGTGTTAGTCACAATTCTGTTGCCGTGGTAAGACACCATGAAATAAGCAGCTATTTGGGCTGACCGTCGCAGAGGGTGGGGTTCATCATGTCAAAGGAAGATGGCAGCAAGGAGAAGGTATGGTGGCTGAGAACTCACATGCCAACCAGCGTGATGCAGACAAAATGAACTGGAAATGGAACAAGGCTTTTATCTCAGAGCCCGCTCGCAATGGCGTGCTGCCTCGCTCAAGACCACACTTCCCCCAAATGGTGCGGCCAACTGGGGATCAAGTGTTCAAATGCCTGAGATGATGGGGCATTTCTCATTCAATCCACCAGTGTGTGTGCGTGCGTGTGTGTGTGTGTGTGTGTGTGTGTGTGTGTGTGTGCATGCACACGTGTGCTCACGCTTGTGTTTGAGTGTGTCTGTGTGTATATCTGTGCGTATGCTTGTGTGTGTGTCTGTGTGTGCTTGTGTGTATCTGTGTGCATCTGTGTTTGGGTGTGTGTGTTTCTCAGTTAGGGTTTTACTGCTGCAAACAGACACCAAGACCAAGGCAACTCTTAGACAACATTTAAATGGGGCTGGCTTACAGGTTCAGAGGGTCAGTCCATTATCAAGGTGGGAACATGGCAGCATCCAGGCAGGCATGGTGCAGGAGGAGCTGAGAGTTCTACATCTTCATCTGAAGGCTGCTAACAGAATACTGACTTCCAGTCAGCTAGAATGAGGGTCTTAAAGCCCACACCCACAGTGACACACTCCAACGAGGCCATACCTCCTAACAGTGCCACTCCCTGGGCCATGCATATTCAAACCTCCACAGTATGTGTGTCTGTATGTGTGTGTGTGTGTGTTGCTCTCTTATCTTGCTTCTTTGGAAGCAAATGTAACAACCATTGTTTTTTTTAAATATTTATTTATTTATCTATTATATGTAAGTACACTGTAGCTATCTTCAGACTCCCCAGAAGAGGGCATCAGATCAGATCTCATTACAGATGGTTGTGAGCCACCATGTGGTTGCTGGGATTTGAACTCAGGACCTTTGGAAGAGCAGTCAGCATCTCTCCAGCCCCGTAACAACCATTGTTATAAACTATTTAGAGGCTAGTTTGAATATTGTCTTTTGATCATTTAATACAGTGGTTCTCAATGTTCCTAATGCAGTGAGTGACCCTTTAATAGAGTTCCTCATGTTGTATGACCCCCAACCATAAAATCATCCTATTATTACTTCATAGCTGTAGTTTTGCTACTGTTAAGAATCATAGAGTAGATATCTGGTATGCAGGGTATCTGATATGCGACCAGGCTGAAAGGGTTATTTGACTTCACAAAGGTTGAGACCCACAGGTTGAGAACCACTGATTTAATATCTAAGTGAGCTCAGAAGGCCACAGTGAATGAAAGCCAGAATTCGGAATTCAGCTCAGAAGTCTCAGTGGGGTTCGTACCTCTCCTTAATTCACAGAGGAGAGGATTTAAATGGTAGTGGAGGGGACATGCTGCCCGGATTCAGCCCGCTGAGAGGTTTCCAAAGCATCATGGACTTTTCCAGTGTGCAGGTCTCCTCATGCTGGTTAGCTTTCACACATCAAACTTTAAGAGCTCCAAAGATAAACATTTTGAATTTGTTTCAATATTATGATTTTTAATTTTCTACTCTTATTAACGTCTTTCAAGCATTAAAATCTACAGCCCCTCGATGCCTGCAGTCTTGGGTTGAACCATTTGGAAGCTGACATTCACTCGTGTTCTCTCAGCAAAGCTAGTATTCAACTATATTACTGGAAACTGAAGAGCTCGCTCCCCCCAATATATTCTAACACCCCAAAATCATTTTCAATAAACGAGGTTTTTCTTTCTCTCCTCTCTCTCTCTCTTTTTTAAGGAGTTATAACGAGAGCAAATTTGCTAGTAATTAGATGAGCCAGTCATGTCTTCCAGCGCTTTCGAAGCCTGGAATTCACCAGAACCCTCATAGCATTAATTAAAAAGAATTTATGTTTTTTTAATAAAATGCTTCATGTTTTAGCTCCTTTATTCCTGCACCAAATGTGATTATGTGGGGGCTGAAGGGAATTCAGGTTAATATGTTGACACACTTAACAATGCAGGGTCATGCAACACAATACGCTTTGCTGGTTTGGTTCAGTACACCCCCTGACAGGGCCTAATCATCCTGTGCCCTAAAGGCAGAGGGAAAGAGAGGATTTTAATTACTGCTCTGTATGCAAGTTTGCCAGCATTAAATTGAGACATAATTAGGCCTCTGAATTTTAATAATTGTCCTAGCTAATTGGGCAGACAAGTACGTTATGCGGCATGCCGTGATTAGATAATTAGTATTTCCAAATGACAAAATTGGGCTCTTGATTACAAATTCTACATGAAGGGGGAAGGTAGTGAGCAGATCTTTACAAGTCTATTAAGGGAGAGTTTAGCGACGGTGGTAATTTAGTGTTCATCAGGAAGCCGAGTCTCACTCTCAGAGCTGGTGTCTGGGACAAGAGCCTCTGGCCCACGTTGCCTTCCACTGCGGCTGCTCCCAGAATGCCCTGCTTTGGTCCTATAGGATCTCCCCTCTCCCCAGCTTAGTAGCTGTTACTGACCTTGGCTAAAGCGCTGTGGGTGTATAGCAGCTGATAACTCTGGAAAAGAAATCCTAGAAGTTGGAAAGAAAGTAGAAGAGACATTCCCAGGAAATGTCTCAGACATTTCCACTGACGCTGTCTCTTGCAAGTAGCTGTTTAATTGTTTATTCATTCGTTCTCAGTCCCCACCCCAACACAGAAAAAAGTCAATGGAACTCACTACATCGTCTAGTCTGGCTACTATCTCAGCGTTCTTCCTGCCCAGCCTCCTAGCTTGCTGGGACCGAGTGAGGTTCAGTGCCCGGCTTGCTTTCTTTATTTACACTTCATCCAGAGTTCACATTCCTCCTTTTATCATTATCCCACTAAAATAGTTTAGCAAAAAAACAAAAACAAACAAACAAACAAACAAACACCAACCTAAACCAAAATTTTAAAATTTTGCCAAGCAGTACATACCTATAATCTCAACAGTGAAAAGGATGAGGCAGGAGGATCACATACATTGGAGGCCCTTAACTGAAGAAGAAGAAGAAGAAAAAAAGACCAATCAATTGCCATTACCATTTACATTTCTAAGATGTTATATTATTGGGGGGGGGGGGGGAAAGCATGAACATTCAAGACTGCCAGGGTTTGGATATGCCAAAAGCATTGTCTTGAAGACTTGCTCCTGTAGTCATGGTAATAGGTGACTGCCTTCTGAGGGTCGTGGGGACTGTATCTCTCATAACTGAATAGAGGATGGATGTCTCCAGGCTTGCCTTTGAAAAGCACTCTCATCATCTCTCCCTGACCACCAGGAGCTGAACTACTCTCCTGTGTCTTGCTGTTCCAGCCTGGCTTCTGGCGGTGGAGTCCATGGAACCCTTCCGAGGCTATGAATGATAAGAAACATTTTCTCCCTAGTTTCTCTAAGTATTTGTCAAAGTAGCAAAGAGCTAATACAGTCTTCTCTTGGTTTGAGGGTATCACTTAAGAGTTACATGACTCTCGATAGATTACTTAGTGTCTGCCTCAGCTTTGTCACTGGCGAGACAAAGAATCTTTTCTGTTAAGACTGTTTATGGGATTAAACAACAAGTTAATGCATATGAAGTTAAGTAACAGTGAACAGCACAGGGGAAAGGTAGTGGGCTGGCTTCTTGCTGTGCTAACTTTCAAATGAAACAAGAGACCCTTGCCACACTGTTTTCTGAGAGAGGACTATGGGAACCCCTTTTATCCTGAGCGTGGTCTAACAGCTCCAGGTACCCTGCAATCCAAATGCGCAGTCAGCTTTCCTTTCTAATTGTAGTCTTCATCAGTTGCAGTGAAAGTGGCAGGCATTCTGCCTCTCCCCCTTACAGTTGCTGACTTACTCTGCACATTACCACATTGTTATCACAGGGGTAGACTTCTAAGTCTTCTCAACGTTTTAAATCTGTGCATTGAGAAATGAAACTCAGGATTTGTAAGAAATCTGGGCGTCTCTGGGGTTGTCTTCCAAGCAAAAAGAACATTAGTTGGATGCAAAGCTAGGCCCTTGCAAAAATGATTATAGTTGGTTCCTGGATGGCGGCTGGAAAGTTTAAGGGGAATTCTGAATTTGTGGATCCATGTAGTTCTGACAATTCAGAACGAAGATAAAGAAAACAACAGTGTCTCCTGTCTCCATGGTTTGCACCAGACTGAACCAGTATCTTAGGATTTTCTGTTTGCCGTGGTGGTTTGCGAGTGATGATGAGGTTCTGGTAGTTTCCAACTTAGAATACAGCGCTCCCCGTAGTGGGTATTCGACATGTTCTCCCACTTCCGCCTCTACAGGGCACCAGCACCTAAATAGTAAAGAGGGGACAAGACCTTGAGGCCTGAGGGAGAAGGGACACTGTGGGTGGAACGCAACCATTCTGTTGTTTGGAAAGACTGGACGCTTGGAAAGATTCTAGGGCATGGGAGGGAATGTGAAGCGTAATCCTTATGCCCAGTCTGTGCGTAAACAGTGGGGAAACCTCTCCTCAGAGGACTACTATTCTCCTGCTAGTTCACAGCCCCCACTGCTCCGGGGTGGCGAGTGTCTGAGAGAAGTCGGTGCAGAGCTCTCGCTGCTCTTTCCAGTTGCCAGAGAAAGCATCACTAGGGAGGGAGGGATAACTGTCATAAGGATTTTTCTCCCCAGCCATTACAATGCTGAAGCTTCTCTCCCTCTCTCTCTCTCTTTTTTTGAAGAAGTGCGTTTATGACTGATCGCTCAACACCTTGTTGGTTCTGATTGCAGAAAACACACCTTATAAATATATGATAACCATCCTGTAATAGAGAGTGTCACAATTTACTTCACAGTGCGTTTCTGGCTGCTAATTGATCGTTTCAGTCCAGGGACGATTTGGAATAAATTATAGCCATCAAAAGGATATCACAGCTCATTTTGGTGGAAGGGTTTCCACGTCGCTTCGAGTTCATCTCCGGAAGAGGGATGATTACACCCGGCGGGCTGGGAGGCGGGAAGGGAGAGGGACCCGCGTGGAAGCGGCCGGTGGGTGGAGCTTGAGCAGCGAGGGGCCGGTCCTGGGGCGGGGCCATCGTGGAGGCGTGGCCGTCGCGAGGGCGGGGCCTGGCGGCGGCGGCGCACGCGCTGCAGCTCCGCGGCCGGACAGTAGAGGCCTCCCTTCCGCGGAGGTGGCGCAGGCTGCTCGGCTACCGGGCGAGGTCCGCGCGCAGCCCACCCGGCGCGCGGTTCCCTGGCCGCTGTCTCCCGCTGCAGGCGGCGGCGCCGGGCCTCGGAGGTGAGCGTGGCCCCCGGGGCCCTGCTTGGGGCGGGTGCTCGCGCGCGGGGCTCGCCTTCCTCTGCCCCGCGTGCGGTCGGGGGATCAGGGCGTCGCGGGCGGGAAGGCGGTGCGGGGCGAGCGCAGCCTAGGGGGACACCCGGCCATCAGCCGCCTCGGGACTCACCCGGGTCGGTCCGGCCGGAGCCACGGTCCCCGAGCCTCGGGTGCTTGGCCCGGGTCACCCCGGGGTAGGCGACCCTTACCTCGGCCCACAGCGGGGTCGCCACCGGGCCACCCCAGCTCACGTGTGTGCGGGTCTGTGGGCCGCAGAGCAGCCGGACCCAAAGGCCGATCGGCGCATGAGGTTGGGATTGGACAAAGTTGCTGTCCACGGCGTCTCGCGAGCCCTCGACGGTCCCCAGCTCCGCCCAGGGGACGCTCTGCTAGAAGGACAGAGTCCCTCCAGCTCGGTTGGCGGTTGGCGTGTGCCTCAGTCGGCCAGGGTGCCCCAGACCGCCCCTCTCCCCAGGTGCCCGGTTTTGTACTGTTGTTTTTTTTGTTTTGTTTTGTTTTAGCCTTCTGTCACACTAACACAGTATGTCACTCTAGGACAGGGGTGTTTCTATGGCGACTTTGACAGCAATCATCATACCAAGCCATTATGAAATGTGATATCTGTGCGTTCCGCAAAGACCGATAATACATAAGCCAGTTCTTGACACAGTATCTCATAAGGAAACATCTTGAGACTATCGGTAAAAGGCATTTTAATTCACACACTAAAAAAAAATATTTTCTGCTCGGTTGACATCTTTCAAAATGTTGAACGAAATAGGGACATTTACCATTTTGTACGTATTTATCAATGTACTCACAACAGCCCCCATAGGAAGGAGGAGGGTGTCCTCTTGTTCTATCGTTCTTATAAAGTAAGGAGCAGGCAAGTGTTATGTGACCTCTAAATAGTCCACAGTAAGTTAATGAGAGTTCTAGGAGACCAAGTGTTCCCTAAAAATGGAGTAATTGGAAAAGTCAAACTCAGATTTGAATGTTTGAGTTCCACATGTGGTTGTTGGAGGTGTATTTGTATGGACCAAATCCTGGGGGATGTTAAGTGTGGGGTCACTTTTACGGTGAACACCATGAGCATTGACCATGGTAAAGTTTTCTTTTCCTCCATTCTTTGTCATTGATTATTGATCATCACAGGTAATGGAACTCAACTTTGCCAATGAGCAGGATCACTACAAACATTTAATAATTTTTAAAATGTAACATATTTCCTGGTTATAAAAAGAAAAACTCCGAGGAGTATTATTATTATTATTAAAGAGCTAAAAACTGTGATTTTTAAACATATACCAATGGCAAATCCATGCTGACCAAGAGAGTAAAATAAACTTTCTGCAGCTTGTGTTCTCTTCACAGCACCGTAAGTTTTGCTTTCTCAAACTTGATAAAGTTTAAAAGGCTTACATGATTCAAGAGTTTTTAATACTCTTTTAACTATTTTAGAATGCAGTTTTCCTAAGTGGTTCTTGGTCCTTATGCTGGACTGCTCAGTTACACATAACTGGAAGCACTTACCTTTGTTTTTCAGCCCCAACTCAGAATTAAAAATTGCACACAGTTAAATCAAGCAAACAAAACACACCCCAAGTAGTCATGTGCACATCAGTTTAAGGTTAATTGGTTTAACAGAAATGGGAAACATACTCAGTATATTCACTCCAATGATTTGTAGTTATAATTTCTCTTGGATAATGCTAGGAATCATTCTAAACAGTAACTTCATCCTTGAATATTAAAACATTTTGTGTGAAATCTGAAAGGTGAATTTAATGTAAAATTGTGTTAAATTCGATAGTGAAAGAAGTTAGTAATAATTTTATTCCTAGCCCTAAAACTGTGCTATATGGATGAAATTCGATAACCAAGATACTATAGTAAATTAATGTCTGTATTTTAACAATTATACCAGAACCTATACACATAGTTTGATGTGTGCTTATTCGACTAGCTACCTGGGAAGCTTGTCACTCAAACATCTTTTGCAACTCCTTATTAGGTACCTGCTTTTTGGTGCCCATAACCCATCTTGTTTTTTTAAAACTTTGAAAAGTCTTAGCTTCCTTTAGTTCCTGAAGGAAAAGTATATGACCAATCCAGAGTAGCATCATTTGAGTTCAAAACAAACTGAAAGACAATTGGATTGCTTTCTTGGGCAGCTTTTAAATTAGTTCTACAGTTAGTTTACCAATATAGTTTGAAGAATGGCATCATCATTGGAATAAGAGTAGTTACCAAGGGACAGTTTGAAGAGAAGTACTCATTTGGAATTATAAGTTGTCTTTAATTGTCAATGAATTATTCATTTAGGAGTCATGTACATGTATAGCAGTACATTGGTATATGCTGTGGAGACAGATTGCTTCAGAAAGCTATATTATGGAGAATTTGCCTGGGCCAGATGTATTACACACACCTTTAACTGGAGGCAGAGGCAGTGGGTCTATGTCAGTTTGAGGCTAGCCTGGTCTACATAGTGAGTTCCTGAATAAGTAGTGAGAGCCTTTCTAAAAAAATAATTAAATAAATAAGGTTTTTTGGTTGGATTTTTATGAGAGTTTGTAATTTTGGTGTGATTTTTAAAACCTTATATGTGGCAGGATTTTTTTAAAAGGTTACAATCTCATAGTTAAAATAGGATTGCACTATAATATTATACTACGTTGGTATTCTATATTCCTTGAATTATAAAAGAACAAAAGTTAAAGTATTCTCAGCTATCCTTAGACTACAAGTGGGTCTAAACTATGAGCTAAACCATTCATAACTTTTAATTTTGTTGAACATAAACCATAAAGTATATATGTAGCAATCATTATGTTTTGTCAGTAGTATCATCCTACCTACTACAAAATCCACAGAAGTCTAGAACTCCTAACTTACTGAATTTAAACCCTTGGGATATTCAAGACCAGAATGTGGTAGAAGGGATAGAAGACAACAGAGGGAAGTAGAGTCCCTGGGAGGAAAAGACACGGGTGATAGAACATTTTTGAAGTTGTTTAATTCTCTTGAAGGAAGGACTTTCTGAAAAAACATTCAGAAGCTATATATATAATTCATAGTCAACTGCAAGTGAGAATAGAGAGCCAAGAAAAGCATAAAAATATAATGAGAAGAAAAAGAATATACCTAGTAAGAATTTTAAGTAGAGTTCAGGGCTAATGATTTTAGTATTATATAGAGAGCTAAGAACTTATTGGAGATTAGTACAAATATTAATACTAATAGTCTTAATTTCTGTTCTATTGCTGTGGTGAAACACCATGACCAAGGTAACTTATGAAGGGAGGCATTAATCTGGGGGCTCCCTTGCAGTTACAGGTTAGTCCATGATCCTCCTGGTGGGAAGAATGGTGGTGGGCCAGCAGGCATGGCACCGGAGCAGAAGCTGATAGCTTACTTCTTTTCAACACGCACACGTGCACACACAGACACATGTGCACACACAGACACACACACACGGGGAGGGCAGGGGAGAAACTGAGCCTGGCGTGGACTTTGAAACCCAAAAACCTACCCCCAGTGATATACCTCCTTTAACAAGGCCACACCTCCTAATCCTTCCCAAAGAGTTCCATCAACTGTGGATCAAGTATTCAGACATTTTCATTCAGACCACCATACCCAGTGATCAGGAAAGGTCAGGGGAACTAGACAAAGATGGAGATTTTCTGTTTAAACAATGAATTGTAAATGCAGATGCTTGAGCACCTAGGTAGATCAACCAAAAGAGAAACAGTTTCAATGGAACAAGTAAATTCCTCCTCTTTCCCCCCAAAACAGATTAGATCTTAAGATTAACCAATTTGAATTAGACAAAAGTAAGGTCCTTATTGCAGCTCTATATAATAATTTGAACTTTTATTCATGTCTGCTATGATAAACTTAGTTGTGGAAATGGACCACTCCAACCCACATAGTGGGGCTGTGTACCTAAGAGGCCAGTGAACAAGGTAAACAGATGCAGTTCCAGATTCTCTTTCTGTGGAAAGACCATGTGCTGTTTGCTCATTAGGAAAACAAAGCAGCCTTTATTAGCAGTAGAGGGAAGCATGAGTCCCTCCAACCCCCATATGGGAGTTGTGAGAAAACACTTGAAGTGATTTTAGCCTTTCTTTTCAGGGACCCTGACCATTATGTCTGCCTCTTCCCAGATTTGAGTCAACTGGATGCTTTTAAATATTAAATTTCATAGTTTCTATAGCTTTGCAGGTAAGGTAAGTGGTCAGATTATAGAGAAGTTAGTCACTTTAAGTTTACAAGATTTACAAGTAAGTCCTAAATATAGAATAGGTGAGCCCTAAGAATTGCAAAATACCAGGAAGAAGAAAGTCCTGGTTCAGCAATGGAGACCAGGCTTATCATGTTCCACTTCTAATAGTTGAGACATATTTTGATTTTCCTGAAAAACAATATATATATATATATATATATATATATATATATATATATATATATAATAGCAATACTCCGTAAGTCTATTTCTCCTCTGTGTGTGTGTGTGTGTGTGTGTGTGCAGAATTTTGTGTGCTGAAACACAGACTTTGTAAGTTGAGGTAAGGCTTGTTGACTTCAGTCTATCCAGGAATTTGAAACAAACTATATATGATGGTGACAGAGTGGTCTCTGGACTGTGGGAGAACAGAGACAGGTGACTAACACAATATAGTCACTGTCCTTCCTTCTTCAGATTCATAACTACCTCATCAAATTGAGGGGTTGTCAGGTTTTTGTACATTTCGTAAAGGCCTGCACATATAAGGAACAGCTTCCTTAAGACCTCAGATCCAGACCTGTGGCAGCAGTGCTGAAGAGACAGCCCCTAAGCTGTGCAGGCCTCTAGACCTCGTCCTTGGACTTTCAAAGTTTCTTTCCCTCAACAACTCTTTGAAGCCCATGGGCACATCCATGATATGGAGAGCAAGAAGCTGGCTTGAGTGCCACACATTGCCTCACTTGACCTATAAACATGTATTGCCATCTTTGCCACAACAACCTGTTTCTACTGCAGAGAGTTTCAGGCCATTTAAAAACAGAAGAACAGGACGTTAGCATATACTTGTAACCTCAGCATTTGGAAAATATAGGTAGGAGGATCAGGAGTTCAATGTCTGCCTTGACTACATAAGCAAGTTAAAGGCAAGCCTAGGCTACATGAGACCTCATCTCAAAAAAAACAGAATGAAACAAAACCAACAACACCCCCAAAACATCACCACAATTTGTGTCTTTTGTTTTAATTCTCTTATCCTCCTCTGGGTACCAAGAAGACCCCAAAAGATATAATAGGAAGAGTTGTTTCCCTTTCTCTCTCAGAAACACTGCAGATTTGGGGAAGATCATGGCTCTCTTCTGTAGTGCTCCAGTGTGTCTCTGTGTGATGTGCTCCAGTGTGTCTCTATGTGATGTGCTCCAGTGTGTCTCTATGTGATGTGCTCCAGTGTGTCTCTATGTGTTGTGCTCCAGTGTGTCTCTATGTGTTGTACTCCAGTGTGTCTCTATGTGTTGTGCTCCAGTGTGTCTCTATGTGATGTGCTCCAGTGTGTCTCTATGTGATGTGCTCCAGTGTGTCTCTATGTGTTGTGCTCCAGTGTGTCTCTGTGATGTGCTCCAGTGTGTCTCTATGTGTTGTGCTATAGTGTGTCTCTGTGTTGTGCTCCAGTGTGTCTCTGTGTTGTGCTCCAGTATGTCTCTATGTGTTGTGCTCCAGTGTGTCTCTATGTGATGTGCTCCAGTGTGTCTCTATGTGTTGTGCTCCAGTGTGTCTCTGTGTGATGTGCTCCAGTGTGTCTCTGTGATGTGCTCCAGTGTGTCTCTATGTGTTGTGCTCCAGTGTGTCTCTATGTGTTGTGCTCCAGTGTGTCTCTGTGTGATGTGCTCCAGTGTGTCTCTATGTGTTGTGCTCCAGTGTGTCTCTATGTGATGTGCTCCAGTGTGTCTCTATGTGTTGTGCTCCAGTGTGTCTCTATGTGTTGTGCTCCAGTGTGTCTCTGTGTTGTGCTATAGTGTGTCTCTATGTGATATGCTCCAGTGTGTCTCTATGTGTTGTGCTCCAGTGTGTCTCTGTGTTGTGCTATAGTGTGTCTCTATGTGTTGTGCTCCAGTGTGTCTCTATGTGTTGTGCTCCAGTGTGTCTCTGTGTGATGTGCTATAGTGTGTCTCTATGTGATGTGCTCCAGTGTGTCTCTATGTGATGTGCTCCAGTGTGTCTCTATGTGTTGTGCTCCAGTGTGTCTCTATGTGATGTGCTCCAGTGTGTCTCTGTGTTGTGCTCCAGTGTGTCTCTGTGATGTGCTCCAGTGTGTCTCTGTGTTGTGTTCCAGTGTGTCTCTATGTGTTGTGCTCCAGTGTGTCTCTATGTGTTGTGCTCCAGTGTCTCTATGTGTTGTGCTCCAGTGTGTCTCTGTGTGATGTGCTCCAGTGTGTCTCTATGTGTTGTGCTCCAGTGTGTCTCTATGTGATGTGCTCCAGTGTCTCTATGTGATGTGCTCCAGTGTGTCTCTGTGATGTGCTCCAGTGTGTCTCTATGTGTTGTGCTCCAGTGTGTCTCTATGTGTTGTGCTCCAGTGTCTCTATGTGATGTGCTCCAGTGTGTCTCTGTGATGTGCTCCAGTGTGTCTCTGTGTTGTGCTCCAGTGTGTCTCTATGTGATGTGCTCCAGTGTGTCTCTGTGATGTGCTCCAGTGTGTCTCTGTGATGTGCTCCAGTGTGTCTCTATGTGATGTGCTCCAGTGTCTCTATGTGATGTGCTCCAGTGTGTCTCTGTGATGTGCTCCAGTGTGTCTCTATGTGTTGTGCTCCAGTGTGTCTCTATGTGTTGTGCTCCAGTGTCTCTATGTGATGTGCTCCAGTGTGTCTCTATGTGTTGTGCTCCAGTGTGTCTCTATGTGTTGTGCTCCAGTGTCTCTATGTGATGTGCTCCAGTGTGTCTCTGTGATGTGCTCCAGTGTGTCTCTGTGTTGTGCTCCAGTGTGTCTCTATGTGATGTGCTCCAGTGTGTCTCTATGTGATGTGCTCCAGTGTGTCTCTATGTGTTGTGCTCCAGTGTGTCTCTGTGTGATGTGCTCCAGTGTGTCTCTGTGTGATGTGCTCCAGTGTGTCTCTGTGATGTGCTCCAGTGTGTCTCTATGTGTTGTGCTCCAGTGTGTCTCTATGTGTTGTGCTCCAGTGTGTCTCTGTGTGATGTGCTATAGTGTGTCTCTATGTGATGTGCTCCAGTGTGTCTCTATGTGATGTGCTCCAGTGTGTCTCTATGTGTTGTGCTCCAGTGTGTCTCTATGTGATGTGCTCCAGTGTGTCTCTGTGTTGTGCTCCAGTGTGTCTCTATGTGATGTGCTCCAGTGTGTCTCTGTGTTGTGCTCCAGTGTGTCTCTGTGTGATGTGCTCCAGTGTGTCTCTATGTGTTGTGCTCCAGTGTGTCTCTGTGTGATGTGCTCCAGTGTGTCTCTATGTGATGTGCTATAGTGTGTCTCTATGTGATGTGCTATAGTGTGTCTCTATGTGATGTGCTCCAGTGTGTCTCTGTGATGTGCTCCAGTGTGTCTCTATGTGTTGTGCTCCAGTGTGTCTCTATGTGATGTGCTATAGTGTGTCTCTATGTGATGTGCTATAGTGTGTCTCTATGTGATGTGCTCCAGTGTGTCTCTTTGTTGTGCTCCAGTGTGTCTCTGTGTTGTGCTCCAGTGTGTCTCTGTGTTATGCTCCAGTGTGTCTCTATGTGTTGTGCTCCAGTGTGTCTCTATGTTGTGCTCCAGTGTGTCTCTGTGTGTTGTGCTCCAGTGTGTCTCTGTGTGTTGTGCTCCAGTGTGTCTCTATCCACCCTTCTGTTGAGTGTTAGATCTCACCTATTGAGGACTGAAGGCAGCACCAGATCTCAGAGTTCATGATTAGAGCAGTATTTCCTAAAAGTCTGCTAAGTGTCCTGTACACAGTGACATTTCATTAGTTCACACTCTATGAAGAATGATATATTTGAGCCAGCACAATGTAGTAGCTTTCGAGAGGAAGCAGTCAGACAGACTGTATTTGAATAGTAGGCTTTCTACTCAGTAGCTGAATGGCTTCAGTGGATTTCTTCTCTCTCTCTCTCTCTCTCTCTCTCTCTCTCTCTCTCTCTCTCTCTCTCATTTTATTTCATGTGTTGATGTTTTGCTTGCATGTATATTTGTGTCTGACATGCATGCCTACTGCCGGTGGAGGCCAGCGAGGGTGTTGTATCCCCTGGAACTGGAATCGTAGATGATGATGAACTGCTGTGTGTGCTGTGTGGGTGCTGGGAATTGGACCCGGGTCCCGTGGAAGAGCAGCTGGTGCTCTTAACCACTCAAACATCTCTTCAGCCCTTTGGTGAACTTCATAATCTCCTTTAGCCTCACTTTGTCTATAAAATGGTAACAATGACAGTGTGTATTTCTAAGGATTGTTGGGCACAAAGTGAAGGGTTGCCAAAAGAGAACTGTGGTAAGGTTTACAGAGATGGAACTGTCGTCTCTACAGGAGGTGCGTGCTGCGGTTAGAGGATTCATTTAAAGGACAACTGACAGTCAAGGTAACGCTGTCGTGCCAGGGGAGCTCCAGTGTGTGTTGAAGGACTCAGCAGTCGACCAAGGAGTACAGTGACAGCCCAAGGCATCGAGGCAGATCTGGGACTGTCTAGTTGTGGAACAGGTGGAGTAGAAGATACTGTAGACAGTGTCTGGAAGGTAGGCACAACACAGTGGAGGTGTGAGGATGTCGCAGGGGAAGTAGCTGCTCCAAAACAGGCTCCTCAGCTCTGCAGAGAGCCTGACTGGCACGGTTCTCAACTCCTGTCCTCAAAGTGGATGCCATGGTGCCCATCCCATTATATCAAAGGGATTAAATGGAAGAACACAGGGCCTGTTACCTTCAGTAAATAATTTATGTGATGCTTCCAGGGGCAAGGAGAGCTACTCTCTTAAGAAGCTACATCGCCTCCTGCAGGAAAGTAGCAGAAGGTCAAGCAGAGAGGCCGCCTGCTGCCTGAGGATGGAGAAGGCTTGAAGCCAACTTAACGATTCAGAGCTGTCAATAGCCAATTAGAACTACCAAGGCTTTCAAGTACAGTGCACGTTTAGAATAGTTAAGCTTGGCATTCAGAAAACTGTCAGGTAAAGAAGAAGTTCATCCCCAAATGTGTGTGGCCAGGATCCTGACAGGATGGTGTCAGGCTACTGCACCTTAAGCTGCCATACTGTTTAGAGGTCAGCAGTGGATTGTGAGGGTTGGTGCAGCCCATTTGTTCTGCTTAGCTTGTAGGCTTGTAATATTTAGTGTTGGTTGTTCAGAATAAAACTAGGATGTCTCTGTAACTGTGGGAAATTGGGCTCACTCAATATCTAGACACTGACAGGCATGAAGTTATAGATTCTAAATAAACCCTGTAACTTGCTTCAGCTTATAAAACAGCCACTGCCTCCCCTGTCTTGTGTTTACTCTGAGAGTGTGTATACCTTAGTGTCAAGTAAGACAGGAAACTAGATCAATTATAGTAGTCTGGAATTTGAGGTTAGCATTTTAATAAAAAATACATTGGGATAAATGGGGGAGGACCCAACCAGGCAACTTTGGTGAATTTATTTGGTGTCAATTTAATCTGGATGATAAAATTTCATTTTCTCTCTGGAGTTAAGAAACTATGTAATTTAAAAATACAAACTCAAGAAATAGGGATTATAATGTAATTTCTTTGTTTCATATTCTCCACTTTTGCTTTATGTTTATACCAGTTTTGTAGTGAGAGAATACAAGGTAGATAATTATATTTCTAAAGAAAATCGCACTGATTATATGGACTTCAATATTTAAACTATCAGGAAATCCTCAGTGCGGTTAACAGGAAAGAGTCGCCTGACCTACTGCTGACTGCCGCCTGACTGTTGATGTCCTCTAATTAATTAGCTGCAAGGGCAACATCATGCTCACAGCGTGGCCTGAGCTTCCAAGGTACCTGCGTTGGGCTGTGGAAGATGCGTGTGAAGGGACTGTATGCAGTGACTGGCAAATACAGGAAGCAGATAAATGACAAAGGGAAAAAAGTAGGCTGTGACGTCAGAGGCAAATCAAACTGGCTTAGTCCTGTTGTTGCCAAGCAAGGGCAAGGAGGTGGACTTCAGACCCCATCTTCTGAGTTCAGTGACTGCTGGGATGGGGAGAGGAAGAAAGAAGGCAGGACGGTCCTGGTGCTGGGCAGAGGTGCACACAAGATACATGTGCCAACTCCTTTCGCTCGTCCAGAAACATAAAGCTATCAGCAGCCTGACCCAAGGGACGTGTGGGAGGAAGCCAAAGACTGTTTTATGAGGATATATCGACATCTATGCCACCATAACAGATCACCCAGGAGAGTCCCTGATAACGCCTGGGCAGAGGGTTTGGAGCAGAGGGTCTTTGAGGGACTGTGGTGTTCATTTGACTGAAGGACCTCATCAGAAGCCAGCCTTTTGGAGGAGGCCTCCATGCAGGCTGCAGCCTTGTGCCCCTTACAGCCTTCTGCTTCTGAGGGGGACCTTTCTCTCTTCCTGTCCCCCTTTCAATTAAATGAATTAATTACCAGGCGTTTAACTTTTTGCCAGACTCTTTCATTACACCCGGAGTTGTTGCTGAGCGGCAAAGGGAAGTAATAACATTCGCAGTGAGGGGCAAATCCTGTTAATGAACAAATTAAAGTTCAAACAGTGATTCAAGTTCACAACCTCTCTGAGCCTCGTTTCTTTAATAAGAGTTGTACATGTTACTTTCTAGCTCTTTCTCCCTTTATTACTTTTTAAGCTTTTCATCAATACTGCTGGGGCATATTTGAGGCTTCCAACCTTTCAGCCCTGACAATGACTCGAGCAGTTATAATCCTGTCTTAATTTGGCAACTTTTGTAAAACACATAAAGGGCTCAGGGTCACCTTTGGTCACCAAGGCCCTGGGATCCTGTAGCTTTCACCTCCCGCCAGGACTGTGGGTTGCGTGGGCCACTCCTCAAGTATTCCAATCCCCCCTGACAGTGAGGCTCAGATGACTTAATCCCTCCACCACCACCTGCCACCCTCTCCTAGCCACAGCCACAGCCATGAGTGACTGCCACCCTACTGGCAGGGCTCTTGATGGTTTCCAGCCAGCTCTTCCTCCCAGCGGTGGACGTGCTGCAGGGAGGGGGTCTGTGAAGAGGGAAGCCCCCTAAACTACAAGTTAGGAACCTGGATAGGGAACCAGGTCTGAGGAAGGAGGGATGCCTGCCTGACCCATTCCTTACCACGTGCTTCTGGCCATTCTAGTGGCAGCTGCTTGTTCTTCTGGACCCAGCGTCCTTAGTCATCATGGAAGAAAAGGCTGGGCAGGGTCTGGTGTCTGTCCACCTCTCCTCTGCCTCTCTCTCTCTCTCTCTCTCTCTCCCTCTCTCTCTCTCTTTTGTACTGTGGATTGCGTGGGGGTCCTTTCCATCTCAGTGCCTGGCTTCTCACCACATCCCCCGAGTGTGGCTAGATATAATCACCATGACAACTGCAGTCTATGAGCATACACATAATAGAGATGAGATAGACAAAAGATTAGCATGCCACGAGAAGTACAATAAGTTTCTTATTTAGCATTTAGATAACTGTCTTTCCTTCGGAGCAAGCTTCAAAGTTGAAGCCAGTTTAGACCAAGAGGATTAATTCTCTCTCCCGCATGCTTCATTGAATCTCTCATTACCAAACTTTGTCTGTATTGATGTAAGATTTGATTGAAGATTAGAGCATTTAGCAAATCTTGCTTTTCTGCATGTATCAGGGTCTTTCAAGCACAGATCACGGTGCCCAGTGGTCAATACCCTTACTTTTATCCAGTGTCTGCTTCATTTAAACTTAATCAACTCCATCAATGAACTGGAACAGGGAAACGTCCCTGTGGTAAGAATGTTGTGCTTTTGTGGGATAATTCTTTGCTCTTTCCAGATCTGTTGGCGTTAAACCCAAAATTGCACTATGATGAACTTTTTTTTTAATCAATATGATAATGACAATTGGGCCTGAACACTCTGGTAGTTGTGATCATACAGCAGGATCTGGCCCCCATTACCAAAACAACTTGTGGTCTTGCAGTAGGCTGACTTCTTTGTGTAGCTTTAATGCCTTTTCTTTCCTGACATTGAATATTGCTCAGGCTAGAGAATGATACATCTTTGTAGGGAAGGCTCATATGTCACCGCCAGAAACTGAAGCAGACCTATTGGCTGTGTGAATTATCTGACTTGCCGCAGTGAATTATTTTCACTGTTTCCCTACCTAGTCAACAAGTTCCTAAGGTATAGTAGAGATCAATCAAAACTGACAGCCTTCGTGTGAAGGCTTTACTGTGTAAATCTGCTGCACTCGTCCTGGCCGTGCAGGCCCCGGCATCTGTATATCATTTTTATACTACTACCAGTAGAGCAATTTCAAAAGTATTTGCAAGGAAAATGCGTGTCCCCATCTGTTCCTGGAAACATAAATGTGCCACCTTCAGAGGGTTTTCACTGGTAATCATATCTTTAATGATCAACAGACTAGTGATATATACCTTTCCATAAAATGGGGTTTTCTTCATTTTATTGTGATTGGCTAGAATAAACAGCTTTTCCATATGTTAGGGAGATAAAATATAAGATTAGCAGAAGTCGTTTGTTGGATAGTAAACAAAAGAAACAATTCATTCCAAGTAATCTTTGAAAAGAAGCAACGACAAAATTAAGTTGCAATAACAGCATCTGAGCCCCACGTCGGGGAAACAGACCCCGGTCCTTCTTGGAAAGGAGCCGTTTAAGGGCAGAAATGCAGACGCTTCTAGGGGGCTCTGGTGGTTTGTGGTGGAGCCAGGGGAGGGAGAGAAGCAGTGTGGGAGGGAGGTAGAGCTGGAATAATAGCTGCTTGTTCTCTCTCTCTTGCTAGGGTCTATTTCTCCCCCTCCCATTTCTCCCCCACTCCTTGGAACATCCCCCTCGCCCCCCCCCCCAGCCCAGCATCCTGGGTAAGTTAGTGGGTGGTGTTAAAGCTGGAGGATGCTACCCTCCTGGTTTTCTCTTCAGGTCTTAGAGAGAAGTAGAGGTTATCAGAGCACTTTAATATAACCCCAGATTCCCACAAAGAAAATTTCTCTTCTCCCACAGAGGAGGGAGACCATAAAGTCTTGGGGACCCTGAGGAGATCTCCCAGGAAAGCAAAGCTCTCAGAAATCCATCCCGCCTGTGTAGGTCACGGTCTACAGATGCCTGTCAGAGCTGACCACATTTCCTTCCTCACTCCTGAGCACTGGCTTTGCGGCTCAGGGCCAGGGGTCCCTTCCCGATGTGACCCCTTTCAGCTTTGGGGAGCCACTTTGACCAAATCTGGGATCTTTTCTCCAGTGACAACCTGCCAGAAGTCTCCAGTTCCATTTGTCTCAAGAGCCAGGAGAGAATTTTTAGTTATAGGGCAGTAAGATTTCAACAATACCCTAAGCCTTGTGCTCTTCAGAAAACAGGCACAAGCTGTTTTCCTACAAATAAGAGTTGATAGCCCAGGGTACCATTCTCTGGGAGCACAGGCCCGGCCTGTGGCTTGTGCTTGTGTGTCCTGCCCTGTCCGGACCCTTCAGCCTAATTTTAGGATGGGGATGAATGAGCAAAGAATTTCCCGATTTCTTTGTATTTGTTTGATACCCAGTTTTTAAAATTGAATTTCTGTTACGTATCTTCTCTATCTGTGCCCTCCACTCCACAGAATTCTTTGCTTTCCTCAGAGGGCGCTTCCATTGCATTAGGAGAGTAGACAGGACTGTGGGTGTAGTCTGTGGGCAGGGTGCAGGTAGAAAGGCCCCACCAGCATCTTAGACCCAGTGTCTTCCCATCAGACCTCGGGAAGCTTAGGAGCAGTCACGAGAGGTAGAAAAGCAGCATCTCCCAGGCTGTCACCGAGAAGGCAGAGTAAGCCGCAGTGCCGAGGTCCCCTCTTAGAATTTCTCCTGATTTTAGGCTGGATTATATATAAACAGACATAGATTTAGAAGTTCAGATTAACAAATAATTTGTAATTTGCATGACTGGGCCAAGTTTATTCTAGAACCACACTTAAAATCTAGAGAAAAGGCAGTCACCTGCTGCCACATGGTCTTGCCGTACAGGGCCAGATTTCCACAAAATTTCTTATAACAGAGAAAATTATGCCATGCACTATATGTGAAATATAACATGCGTTCCTGGAAGAAACTGAATTTCCCAATTTCTTTGTATTTGTTTGATACCCAGTTTTTAAAATTGAATTTCTGTTACTCATTTGCAGAAAGCAAAAGGCAGTAAAAATATCACAGATTTTTGTGAAAGGTAAGTTTTCTGTCTGTTCCTTTCCTTGCCTAGGAAGATGAGGGTGCTGTTTTCAGTTGGGACCATTTCATACCTTTGTGCAGAGTCTCAGACTCAGAAGTCTTGGCTGGAACGTGGATGCCCACACCAGAGTAAAAGTCTTATCTTTGGGGCTCCGGTTAGCTGGGGTCAAGAAGCCTTGAACTGTAGCCTTTGAAGAAAGGATCCAGGCTAAATCCCCCCTTCGAACACCTAGACTAAAGCTGTTTGCAGTAATTTCTTTTGCTAGGTCACTACAGACCTGGTCCACATACAGAGATGCAAGTCTTAGAAACTATAGGACGAGGGCTGAAAAATTTAAAACCATGCACGTCATGTTCAGGGTGAAAATTACACCATCGTTGTTATGTCTTTCCTCAGCCTCATTGCCCAGAACCTCAACCGGTTCATATCTGCTTCATTGAAAATGTCCTCCCTCACAGATAAACCAAGGTATCCACAGGCCCCTTTCACTCTAGAAGAAAATATTTAACTTAAATTCTAACCCATGTATTTGAAAACATATAGCGTGATCATATTAATTTGTAGTGTGACCTAGTGCCTGTAATATGTGTATAGTTACTTTTTTAAAAGTATTCCTTCAGAGATAGCTGGCAGTATGTTGTGCTGGAAAGAAATTCATCAAAAAAAAAAAAAAAAGCTAAAGGAATAGCTCTTTGGGAAGGAAAACAATTCAGGTGATAGCTAAAGTGAAATGAACTTTTAAACTCTGGCATAAATTCCCCCTCCCCCCTGTCCCCCCGACAGTTAAAGGTACCGGTAAACTATAACAGTATTTAAAGTTTTTTGTTTTTTTTTTTTTTAAACGGACATTTGGAGGATTGAAAGTTAGGTTTTGGAGGTTATATCTTTGGCAGCTAATGACTTCTACTGAGGATTTCCGTTTTGTTCTGGAAGGAAAGCAATTTGAATAAGCTAATAGTTTTAGAGTGTTATTTATAAGCAGAATTTCTGTACACCCCTTGTAAACACTTTTAAGAAATGTGTTTAGTTTAGGTTAGAGCAATGGCTTAAGCAATATGTAAACGGAAAGGCAGATAGAAAGGATGGCTGAGCCGCCACCCTCTCTGGGTGTGAGATCTGGGTTTCTAGCCTAGACCAGCTCATTTCCTAACAGCCTGGAGACAGTCAACTTGTGAAGCGGGTCTGGGGCAGACGGCATAGGACCAGGTTGCCCTTTACTGGCTTTTGCGCAGAGACTCCAGGGGACTTCTGGGCTCCCCTCACCCACCGGACACCTCGCTGACTCCTTAGAGGTTTCGGAAGATGGTTGCAGTCTGAGAGGCCATCCTTCCACCCAGCAGTCCAGGTGCCCGTGGAGCTGTGGTTGTGCCCGCCGAGCCGTGTGGCGGGGGTGGGGCGCGTGGGCCTGGCACTGGCCGCAGTCTCTGGGGCACGTGACCCGTGGACCAGCTCCGCCTGGCCCCCACCCCTTCGCCTCCGCGGCCCTTGGTGGGGCGCCAGCGTGGGCCGGGCGCCTCGGGCGAGCTCCTGAGGGCGGAGGGTGAGCGGTGAGGAGGAGGGCCGAGCCTCCAGACGCTGGCCTCGGCTCTGCGCAACACCCCCGCCCCCAGGGCCCGGGTTCCTCCCTTTCCACAGCGTGGACCTGGCCGCCTCTGCCCGCGCCGCTCTGTGTCCGCTCCTCGTGTGGCTCGAACGCGGG